>CM067373.1:123356383-123596383 GCA_034401795.1 Chaetoderma sp. LZ-2023a | reverse complement strand
TACTTGAAACTAGTTTCAAAATATGCAACAGCTGACCTGTATAGTTACCTTGTAATTGGGATTCTGTGAATTCAGGGTTCGATCGATCACTACGCGATCAAAGGCTTAGCTAGAAATTTACGTAGCATAGCTAAAAGTGGATTCATCCGTTTGCTTAGACATAGAATACATAATCCTGTATTCTCTGACCCATATGATGTTGTGTCAAATGTAGAATAAAACCTGTCATTGGTAACGATCAAACTGCAGCGTGTTCATTGCTGAATTACAGTAGAAATTACGACATTACACCACACTCGAAACCATATGAAACAGTTTTCAGAATGTAGACTCGGCAGTAGATATGTACAAGAACCGGTTCAAGCCGGCATGGTATTGAGGGAACATTGACATCCGTGTTGTTTATCGCACAACGACTGTGCAATGACTAGAAACCAGGAAAATTCGTACACACGTTTCTGATGTTTTTCTGATGATTTTCTGTTGGTATGGTAAGTTGGGCCAAATATCGCCACACTATTCAATTTGTTACCTTTGATATAAAAAAAACATCACTGGAGAAATCATCTGATGTGATTCTTGACCATGTAATTTCAATGTAAGGATCTGTCAATTGTCAGATCGGCGTCCGGTATAATATCCGGCGCATTAACTAACCTCAAAGCTTTGCATCATACATAGATTTGATGAATGATACAAACCCGAAGACAAGACATACGTTAGCATGGGACATGGTGCCAGATCCATACAAATAGTCAGATATTTACAGCTGCGTTATATCTGGTATGCGAGACAATTGCTTTCATATTCCATTCTACAATTACTAATTTGACATTCATGATCTGAATTTACTACTGTCCATTAAGTTAGGAGGCCCGTGTGTTTATATGAAGTCCATTTATGTCATTACTGTTGGTCACAAACTCTCTGCAGCGCTCAAGTCATAGACATTGAAACAATGGACCTTTCCAAGTTTATCCATCCATCATATGACGTCATGTGGCGTGCGTTACAATCAACTACGTGACGTGTAAGATGACGTCACAATCATGACATCATGAATGAGTCGAAGTAGTCCTAACAGTTCGACACGTTGTACAAATTGTATGTCTTTACCATTTAATAAACATTATGTTGGATATTTTGAAACTAATTTGACTGGAAGCTGTTGCCTATTCAAAATATTTAACTGCTTACCTGCATAGTTTTCTGGATATTCTTCTTTTTCTTGCGTTCATCTTTCTCATGACAGTAATCTTAGACTGTTTTCCTTATTTGGTGCATGAAAGCTGAAGTGGTCATCAAACTGTCTGTGTCTCCTATGATCTTTTCTTCTTCTTCTTCTTTTCGATCGCTGGAACACACTTGGAGAGCCGTCTCAAGATGAAATCTGTGGTTATCTGCAGTTCTTCCACAGGCCCATACAGCTTTTCAAGAAAAGAGGTTGACAAAGGCCAGATCTCTTCTCTCAGCAGCTGATACGTACTGTAAAATTGAAGTATGTGCTCTGTGGTCTGTTCTGCTTCTCCACAAGGACAAGCGGGCGATGTCGTAAGGTGGAACCGCCTGTACATGTGTTGGTTTAGTCTGTTATGTCCAGTTCTGAGACGAAAAATTGTCACTTGCTCTGGCCTCGAGAGATGATAGTAGGCATCTTCTGATTGAGGTGTTCTATAGAGTGACTTGATGATAGTCTTCATCTCTGTATGCGTAACCATGTTTTCTGTCTGATTCTCTTCTGCACCCACCTTTGCCATCTTGTCTGCTTCCTCATTTCCTTGGACTCCACAGTGTGAAGGGATCCACTGCAATGCTATCCGAAAGCATTTGATGGTTTGTAGTGCTTCTTCAAGTTGTGGCCGCTTACCTTTGGTGATAGCCTCAAGGACGGAGCGGGCATCAGATAAAAAGACAATCTGTGCAATAGGGTCTGCTGTTCTGCTGATGGTATTAGCTGCATGGACCAGTGCTTCGACTTCAGCTCTGTAGTTTGTGCAGTGTTTGGCTGTCGGTATTGCAGCTGACTCATGTTGTCCGTTTGGATACTGTATGTGCAGTCCGGCACCTCCGCTCATAATTGCATCTTTGGCTGATCCATCTGTGTAGATCCTTATCCATGTCTCCTGCGGGTACATTTCTTCCAGCATGGCTATTGTCAGGGCCTTCATGCTCACATCACTGTGTTCATCTTTGGTTGTGAGATGAGGTACTGTGGTGCGAATAGCTATGCTCTCTAGTTTGTTTTCCCAGGGTGGAGGATCAAGGGTGTGGTTTGGGTCTTCTATTTGTGCTGGCAACATTTCTTGGTGTTTCCTTTGAAGTGCTTTTGTCTCTTTCACAAAACTTGATCTTTTAAGTCTTCCTGATGACAGCTGTGCTTGCCTGATCTTCATCGGGTGGTTGTTGAACGATTTGAACTTTGCAGCTTGGATCAGTGCTTTGCATTCCCTTCCTTTACTAACTGGGGGGATGCCTGCTGTGTGCTCCATTTTTTCTATTGGTGTTGCTCTCATTCCACCAGTGATGATGCGCAGTGCCTGGTTTTGTACTCTGTCGAGGTTCTGTTGATGAAATTTAGCTGCTGTCATCCATGAGCTGGATCCATACTCAAGGTGGGGTCGTACGACACCTAGGTAGATGGTCTTGAGGATCCTTTTATTGGCACCCCACTTTGTTCCTGCCATCTTCCTCATGATGTTTAGCTTTCTTCTGGCCTTTGCCTCTGCGTTCTGGATGTGCTCCTTCCATGTTAATCTTCTGTCATAGGTGACTCCCATGTATATCTGCTGGTCCTCGTACTCGAGTGGAGTACCGCCCAGTTTCAGATTGCCAACCTTTTTTCAAAAGATACTTCAATAGGCCAGAAGGAAATTGATAGTCAGGGGGTTCAGGGATTGATCGAGCGAGGTGTGACTGGAGCTTAGCTAGTGATGGGCGGGCATAGCGAAAACTAGAAAGGTCCATTCAATCTATACTATGCCGAGACAACGACATTACATCACTCTCGAAAGCACATGCCACGTAATAGAGTTTGTGGATAAAGGTTATACTTATATATTTAACTAGAGAACATATGATTGCACCCTCGAAACCCGTGTCTCTATTATTTATGAGATGATCGTCTTCGAAACAACGCCAACAACACTGGTAACTACATGTAACAAGTCAAATAGTCATGATGGGAAAAATAGGCCATCACATCAAATTGCGCGATGAATTTGCCCGCCATCATGTCCGTCTTGAGTTCCCGAAATTGTTAGAAACATTCCTGGGAAATGATCTAAGATTTGAGTTGCCCATATATTAGGACAAAGTCCTACAATATGTCTACTGAACATGTTGGGGAAGCAAATTGGCATACATTATTAAATACATCTAATCCAAGTAAAACTCACCTTCATGTTGGCATTAGCTCAAACCTTTAGTGAACATGTTTATTGTTTTCTATGAATATGTGTCCCTAGCTTGAGCATCACAGAGAGCATTAAAGCAATCACAGCCTCTCGGCCATTGTTTTTCAAAGTGGACATGCTGTTAGAGGAACAGATCTCAGTCACTTACTTGCAAACAAGGTCGACTTTAACCCTTCCCATGACAAATCCCTGAAAACGCAAATTATCTGCGACGTATTATTCTGTTAAATATTTTGAAATTAATATAACCGGAGGTAATTGCTGCATAGGGCAACAATGACTTCCAGTTAGATGATTTTCAAAATATTCAGCAGCATTCATGCTTATTTGCCCAGAGGTTGAGGTTACTGGGATTATATCGGTGGGAGGGTTAACTTAACCTTGATGTGTACATTATTTTATTTTCGTACACAGAAAATAGATAGTTCGGCACATTCATTACCCATAGGCTTGAGTCTCGTTAATGTCCTTTTACAATTACTTTAGCATTATTGCCTCTATTAGGACAGAATACCTTGACGATATCATCGCGTACAGACTTCGCAGCAACACAATACACAATGGGGTTCATTAGACTGTTACTGAATAGAATATAAAACAATATCAAGAATAGGTTATCATCCGTGGCTTTATATGCATCAGCGTTTGCATGCTTGATTGCGACGTACGTAAATGATGGGAACCAGGCTATGAAAAACAGGACAATAATGATAGTAATCACCCTACCGTCAGTGTTAAGCCGCTGTCGACGTGCGTCCTGTGACATCTTGGACCGAGAAACTATGCAATGTTTGGTCACGTGACAAAATAATATTGTGGTGCAAGGTATTATAGTTGTAGCAATTAGCAAGCCAAAGTCCTTAGCAGGAATATCACCACTGAAGGTGCATATGTTTACGTACACACCACGATAAAAGTTAGGGAGGGGTTTCATATAGATCGCATACACTACCATAAAACTTGCAACAATAGTATTTATTCCGAGACAAATTTTCAACATCAGGCTGCTCGTAACCCGAACTCTGGCTGTTAATGGACTTGCCATCTGATACAGTCTAAGAGCCGAGAGGAAGACAAGATGGTACTCGCTTCCAAACACTGAAAAATGGCTGAAAAATATGAACAGAGGACACACGAACCCCGCCTCTGGAAATACAATGATAGGATTGACAAATCCGAACATACCAGCCCCTGAAATACAAGTGAATAGATCCATAAATGCTAAACTCGTCAACACTGTGAAAACAGGTGATCTGTATTTTTTCGATTTTAGAAAATAACTGATTAAAATCGCATTAAGTACCGCCCCTAGAAGATTGTAGGTGATTGGTAGTTCTTTGACCACGAAAAGAGGTATTCTATCATTGTGTCTCTGGTACGCACGCGCGAATAGGCGCGTTCTGTTTATTATCGAGATAAGCGATCCGTTAGAAAGATCCATAATTTCAGAACAACCGCAAGGCAATAAGAGCAACAGCAGATACTAAAATTTCTAACGCTAACAAAATTGTGAATGCAAAGTATTAGCAGTAATCAGTTTCCCAGGCAATTCCTTATATGCTCTGATAACTATTTATATATTCGAGTACGTAACAACAAAGTCCTCAGGTTACGCTTGGTGGTCTTGCTAAATGTATAATTCATTTCTTTGATGTAAAGAGGTGAGAATCGTATCTCTTTGTCTTTATATATAAATAAATATATATATATATATATATATATATATATATATATATATATATATATATATATATATATATATATATATATATATATATATATATATATATATATATATATATATATATATATATATATATATATATATATATATATATATATATATATAAAGACAAAGAGATACGATTCTCACCTCTTTACATCAAAGAAAGGAATTATTCATTTAGCCATGTATCAAAGGATTGATCAATTTCCGCAGATGCGTAAAAGGGAGAACTCCGTTATGGTTTGCAAAATCTACTATGCGAAGGAAAATGTGTCTTAACAAACCTTTCATCACTGATATGATAATACAGTACAAATTGACACAATTTTAGCTGAGCCCATACATTTAGTATAATAAACGAATTTTTGCTCTGACATCAACATATGGATGCGCTCTAACTTTACATAAAATGCAACCAGGTGCAACCTCGTAGAAAGTTGATTTTGGAGACATCAAAGGAACCCTTTATTAGTTATGCAAGAAGTATGTTAATGCATCATGCTATGCATGAGTTAATGTTCACATGTATCGAATTTAATGCTTTAAAATTGTTTTAGGATGTCTAATAAATTATGCTGATGGCATTAGAAACAATCACATAAATGTATAATGTACTAATCAAAGATAATCAAAGGAAAGTATCACCAGGTGTCTCTCATCATCATCACCAGTCCGTCCACATATACTCCCATTTTGACACTCGCCCACCCTCCCCCACCCCCCCCCCCCACCCCATACATACAGGGAATACTACATATAATTCCCATTAAACCCTTTAACCCTCAAATTTGTTCAAGAAAATTAAAATTTTCTCAAAGAAAATGTCCATTTGCAGACAAAGAGAAGACTATTTTTTAACATTTACCCTCTAGAATGACTGGCTCGGTTATCGAGCCAGGCATTCCAGTGGTCAATTTTCAAAAATAGTCTTCTCTTGTTCTACAAATGGACATTTCTCAAGACTGCTCTAGAAGCTATTTTGACTGATATGAGTGTTAAAGAGTTAAAACCGTACAGTATGTACTTAGGTCAATACTGGCTTTACAACATCGGATATCTCTTTATCCGTAATTACTCAAAGAATTGAGCCACCTGATACTTTAAATCCACATTGAATCTTGCTTTCCAAAATAGTTTTTAGTTCTACCCATCCATTTTCCTGCAATTATGCTCTCAGTGACTGATAAAAGTATACCCTCCTGCTTGTAGGCGGTATACGTCCAATAGATACTTATTTCATTGATATTACATTTAGGTAAGGTAGTTCATCAAGACTCTTTATCGTGTTACGCCCACTGTATAGGGTCTACACGAATCTCGCACCAGCTGCAGTAACATTTGTCTTTGATGACGTGTCATCACCAAATACACCTATTACCTACTACTCCTCGATATTTATGATTACTGCAGTGTTTTAAGTAACTTCAGTTTCTTTATGCTGAAAATAGCTGATGTCAGATCACTGCCGGACAACAAACGAAAAATCCGGATACATGTACATATTTCAAGCCCAAGCAAATTCTTACATGTAGCAGCATTAATAGAAACTCATCGTTATTTTGTTCGTTGCGTTGTTTGCATGGATAAGTCTGCCATATCACTGGCATGGCACAATAAAGAATAACTGCATCAGTGTATCAGAAGCTACCTTTACCATAGTTTAGATATTTAGAAATGCTACAGCCCTACGAACAATAACAATATCCACATCATTTTCATCACATACATGGTCTGTAAAACTATGTATGCGACGATTAGCCTGACGTCTTCTACTGGTTTGTAGACAAAATGTTTGAAAGGCCCAACATGGCTGCGTCGGTCCTTTTTATAGCAAAATCAGGAGCCGATCGGTTTTGAAAATGGCTTCTGATTGGCTGTGACAGGTTGCTAATGGAGATCTCGTTTTTTTATTTGTCCAAAGCTGAGTATCATCAGAACCTTTCTGACGTGTTTTTGAAAACGTTTTTTCTGGTGTATATACGGTTCCTCGTTTGAAGGAACGTGGTTAGCAACCCGTAGGTGAAGAAAAATGGATCCAACTGTGAGAAAATAAGTTTGATTTTCCAAACCGTTGGAATGAATGCTTTGGGCTGGTCAGAGCTTCCTGATGGTTCGGACTTTGTGACGTTTCTGTCCTTACTGCAGGCATCATCAGAGGACTTGTTGGAGGCGTTTTTTCGCTCTCATTGGAAATGATTCCCATAAAGATGGAAACAATCTTTCGCTGGATGTTGTCCTAATTTGTTGGGAAATACTGGCCAAACAGAGCTTGTTATTATCCCTAGATTGCTCTTGTCAATTCTGTGGTAGAGATGGGCAGGCATCAAATACCAAATCGTCAAGACCTGTCTACCTAACCGGGATAACATTAGACTGTCATATAAGCACATGTTCAAAGCTTGCCCGAAAGGCAAATGTGATTTCTGCAAAATCATGGACCAAGGCAAATGGTTCAAAAGCAGCCACACTAATTTCACTTACAGGGCTAAAATTGTAGGAAATCGTCAGTCAATGAATATAATCTACATCATCACATGCAAAATGTGCGAAAACAATATGTGTGGGAAACAGAATTCACCTTTATGATCAGAATGCAAAAGCATTTTGGCTCTAGGGTCAACTTCCACAAACATACCCAACATGACACACCGCTACCTAGAAAGATATAATTCAAGAAGTGATTATAAAATATCGAATTATCCAAGTTCTATCATCAGATCCTGATGATGAAAAGTCCACAGTTTGGATAAGGGCAAAGGAAAACCATTGGATACATCAACTTCATAGTATGCCCCGGTAGGCATCAATAAAGCGGGTTGAGATTGTTACAGAATGGTCTCCCACCTACGTAGTAATTCTATCAAACACATAGTCCACTGCTATACCATCTTTGGTTTGATAACTTGTCAGTAATTCAATGAAAGGATGTTTATTTCAATTGTCAGAGAAGAAACTTTCTTTATTTGCAGGAACAGGCGTGTCAGTCCTTACAATTTTTTCAGCTCAAATTCTTGATGCAGTCCCTCCATAACTATCAAACACAGAATGGCACACACATCCACAACTATTGTGGCTGTGCCAGCATGTCTGTACATACGATTGTTGGATCCATTTTGATGATGTGCTGAGCTAAGATGTCATGGAATAGAGCAGATGTTACAGTTGCCAAGTAATAACCAAAAAACAGTCCTATCAGATAGTCTACCTACATATGTAATATGCAATAATCGCTGGTAGATTTCTGTAGATGCCTTGCATATGTCTTTACCGCTCTCTAATTCAGTATGGTTCATGTCTGTGATGATTTGTTTATGGATTTGATTACCAATAGTTTATCACCGTTTGCGCTAACACGCTGATCAGTAATAACACATGTTGCAATGTTGTTCACAGTGACTCTTCATGAATGCTAAAGGTTTATTCAGATCATCATAGTTGATGCAGATGCGACCATCTGGTATTGCACTATGCTGTTCAACCCATTTCCCAGTATAGGTATCAGTGAGAGTACGGATAAATTTGCATATTGTGCTACAAAAGGAGCCATTTAGTCTTTGTAGTTTTTTTGTGTGTGATGTAGATAAGGCCAGCGTGTTGTTGTCCGGATCCCATTGACCTCTGCCCTATTGTCATATCTGGCCATGTTCCACACCAAAAAAGGGTTTCCTTCCGCCACACAGTAAACAAGCATCCATTCATAAATGCGTCTTTTGAAACACATCCTGTGGCTTGACAATCTTGCAGATATAGACGACAGCGCATGGCATGGTATAGCTGTATAGCTTGCTGCAGCGAGAAATGGCAGCATATCGTGTGTTAATTTAATATGCAATGCCTGTTCTGTCAGTTCTAATAAACATGCGCAATGTAGGGTCAAATATCATAAACATTAGCCAAAGTTGTCATGTTCTCACTTTCTGATATTTAGAAATCATCTTCTCTAACATTTTACTGAGCTCTTGTAGAAAAATTTCAGAATCTGTTTCTATTCCCTGGTCACAATACAACAGTCATAACAGTCTTGTATACAGATCCTTAAGCTTTGAACACATTTCATTGTTGACATTTTGAGGTTGTTTATCCAATGTAATAGTTTATATCCTTTACCAGACTACTGCTGTCACCATCTTCACTTTTAAGTTTCACATCGTTGTCAGTAACTTGAACATTGGTTGCATCATCGCAACAACTTTGTATGTAGGTAATCACGGAGTGTCTTTGTGTCTTTGTGTGTGTTTCCCTTCCATGATCTTCTGGAATTACTTTCTTGTATACAAGTTTGCCTATGTGTCTTCCAAAGCACTACCTTCCATGATGTTTATGACCAGCTCCGTGGAAGGACATTGTCTGATGAATACCTTCAAGATGAATGAATTGGGTTTTAGACTCACGTGGTTTACTTGCCATTAATTTGTATGACATTAGGAAGAGAAATGGATCAAGCATTGCCACAACACAACACAACACAGGCCTGCTGAAAGTGCTTGGTTGATCACAAACAAATTTGATTGTACTATTATAAACAGCTTCATTTGTTTCTAGAATCAGTGCATTAAAGATAACTGAAGTCGCCACGTAATGCTCAGCAGTCACATTAGACATGGAATCCCGACAGCTCTGTAGATTTGGACTCAACTAAGCAAAGATTAGCCACAGTGTCTAAACACTATAACCTCATTGCATTCACATGTTCGCTAACGATACGCTCAAGCTGACCTCTGACATACGAGATTTTAGTGAAGGTTTGTAAGACCTGACTATATCACTAAAATCAATAGTGCATACTATCCCTGCTGCAGGAACACTCTTGCACTTAATGGCAGTTGCGTCTTCGTCATTGACTCGAGGTGTCTGAAATGTTATGATATCCATGACATTTGTGGAATTGTGACCAGTAAGAGTATCCTCATTGTAGTCAAAAGTAACACATTGACGAACACAGCCTTCATTGTCATTTTGTATTACACTTGTGATCAGCTAACTGCATCTAAGCTTTCAAATGTCATAACCTGGTCATATGATGGCAGCCCAAACAAAGAGATGAAGTACATCCATCAAAACACAGGATCTAATTGACCGATGTATATATATATATACATCGGTCAATTAGACCTGTGGCTAACAGTGAGCGTGGTATAAATGATTTCTGATCAACCGTTTGCATTTCCCCAACCTTGAAAATCCTTGGAAAAAAAAATTTCATTTTCAAGACCTTGAAGGACCTTGAATTTAGGCAGAAATGAGCATTCCCTTGAAAAGCCCTTGAATTCGTCATATTCAACGTTTCGCGGCTATGGTGGACCAAGTAAAACTCACATGCTTTAAAACAAATTTCAAAAACATTATATATGCCTTGTAAACTGTTGCCAAAATGTTGTAATTAGAATGAATTATGTGGAAGTAGCTGGGGGCTAGAAGGTGATGTAAAGGAAGCCATAGCTTAAAATAATCCTAGAAAATCTTTTTTGTTGACCGTAAAAATTCTTGAAAAGACCTTGAATTGAATTTTCAGAAAATATGTGAGCGTCCTGTAGTCAAAGGTATCTGTAATTCATTGACGAACACAGCCTTTATTGCCATTTTGTATTACTCTTGGGATCAACTAACTGCAACTGAAATTAAACATCCTTTTCTTTATCTTTGCTGATTCACGTTTTGCGTTCTTCAACCATTATATTAACCATTGTAATTTTGGTATGATTTACTAAAGTTTGTTGATGGTTTTTGATCAGTTGTGGGAGTTAGATATCATTTATGCTACTTGTTGTGTCTTTCTAATATCCTGCTTGATGATATATGCAGCATCGTTAATCATGTTTTTTTATAAGTTAGTTTTTCCATAATGGCTGTCACACCGACGTGGACGATGTCGTGATTGCAACGATCTGGACCAGGGTATTTCTCAGCTATCAATGATGATGGTTTGTTTCTTCGGAACAGGGCTAGTTTAACATTGGTTCAGGTGGGAAAGTCGATAGGTTACTCCAAGCCTGTAGTAGTGAGCATATATAGGAAGCGCTTGTTAATACTTAGCTTGATTTGCTTGCCTTGTATTGATAGACTTTCTCAGTAGATATCTGGTAAACATGATATCCTTAAACTACCTGTTATGATGCAGTGGAATTTAATTACCTACATTCCTAATTACCTAAATGCGTCTAGTGCATGGCTGTACATACGGGCACGGCTAGAGACCAACACTGTCACCAGTCACTGACCATATTTATAACATGTTCCCAACAAAAGGCAATAGACTGATCCATTTCTACCTGTGCCCCGACCATTTATTGCTAAGCTCAGCTCAACTAGAGAACAGTTAGGAAATTGATTTGTTTTGTATTACTTTTGCATATGGTTTGGTGGCATGTGTATATACAGATGACATTGCATTGTGAACATTTTGCTATATATATGTATACCTATTGATATCTATACTATTGACATGTCAGATAATTGTTGTACCTATTCACTGTTTTGCTTTGCCACTAATTTTGTTTTAATCAATCATAATTGTAGCGCCGCACACGAATCAGTCTGTTCATTATTTATGAACGAAGTCATTGACACCATATTTGAAATGGACCCATTACTTCACGTTAGTAATGGTTAGCCTTCTAAACAATTATTCGCCACAGGTTATGACATATTAACATAATGAGCTACTAAGGCCCAAGCAATGGACCTTTCCACTGTATTCATCCATCACAGGACGTCATAATCAAATACCTGACGTACAGAATGACATCACAATCAATGACATCATTATGACGTCATGAATGACGTAGATAAGTACGTCACGAACGCATAGTTGAAGACGGACTATGCGTTCTTGCATGGAGTGTATGTCTTTACTATATAATAAATATCCTGTTGAATATTTTGAAACTAATTTGACTGGGAGCTGTTGCTGCCAAAGGCATCAACAGCACCAAGTCAAATTAGTTACAAAATATTCAACAACATAATAGTTTTCGGGAAATTGATAGTCAGGGCATTCGCGGATCGATCAATCCCTACACGGCGAAGTGTGGTGGAGCTTAGCTAGTGATGGGCGAAGCATAGGTAAAACTGGATCGGTGAATTGCAAGTTGACGTACAATCTCCCGTGCATCTATGCTTACTTTAATATGTGGATAAGGCTACAAAATGCCTGATATTTAGTGTGTTCAAAAGAGGACCTCATCTGAAAAAAACATCACTGGTTATTGATCGGTTGCCACAAAAGATGGGCTAGGTTTTCGCAGGATTTTACAGTTGAAAATTAAGTAATATTTTACATCACTTTCATAATATCGGGGTCATTATATTGGATCATGTCAATTACAAATATCTAAAATACAAGTACTACATACAATATGATTACAATTGATAGTCATATCAGTCCAATCTTGATCTCATAATCACTTTCAGTTTATCCGAGGCACATTGGGTACAAACGTCTCACGACATGAAGTTTGAGTAGGGTTCCACACACACAAGGCAAATGTAATCATCTTCTGAGAACTAAGAAATTGCCTGTCTCGGCTTACGACCTGCCTTCTTTAATGGGTTTTAAGTCTTTGCAGATGAAGCACGTTTTGTCCTTGCGAACAGTTCTTTCTTTGACACCTTATTGCGGTCTGTCATAGGTTTTCTCTATCGCTCCCCAATTGACATCTTAATTGACGTATTTGTAAAAATAACAGGTCTACGTTTTCGCTTCATTTTTCGTTTTATAATTTAGGATTACCAGCTCTTGGTAGTCGTCATAAGCTCTCAGGTGTATTTTTTAGATATTTATGCGTATGTCTATATCTGAGATTTCGTCACTGTTTTTCCATTGTTCTACAAGGTCAAGGTGCTGGAATTTCGTCCCGAGTTGGCATATTCATATCGGTTCCATATCATCATCACTTATGGACAGAATATTTCTAGGTCTGGACATGTATATCTATCCTGATTTCAGTTATATTTGTATCATTGCCAGTGGGCATAGTGCTATTGATTCCAGGTGATAGATTGTTATCACGGATGTGAATATTCATACCATTATTGTCATCAATTGATAGCATATGTCTACTGCTTCCAGGTACATGTATGCCACTATGGACAGGTATAGTCATACTAGGCTTGGTTGTAGGTATAGCATGGGTACTCCACATATGTTCTTTGACCACAGGCATAAGTATGTTCTCATTGATGGGCATGGTGTTAACGCTAAAACACGTGTAGCCAGTGGGTTTAGGTTCAGATGCTGCATGGACAATGACTGACAATTCATGATCATTTTCCAAAAAGCTATTTTCAATGATGTGACGGTCAGTGACATAAGATGGCAAAAACAATAAATGAGAAATCACATCCTTATTATAAGGATATTGGCCATCAGTTTTAAAACCAGCTTGAATATTATTTATTGTTACAGCAAGCGCCACAATCCCGAGAACATGATATATTGATATTGTTTGTGCCAGATGGTCTACCAAGCGTTATTAGGTGTATTGATGTACTTTTTCAGTCGTCCACAGACAGAACTGTCAAATAGCTATAAATGATGGTAGCAATGTGGCGAAAATGATAGCCTTTTATTGCCATTAACATTAGCATAATTCAGACCATCAATTGAAAGATACGACTCATAGTTATCCAAGAAGTGTAATCTTTGCTTGTCTTTGGAACATTAATAAGTCAATGAAATGTTTGATAAAACCTGTGAAGCTATCCTTCTCCATCGAACTGGATAGATTTGCATCACTTTTGTTTCCTATTGCACCATTTTCCACAAAGAAAAATCGCGAAACTGAATAAATGCGAAAATATGATGGAACACTGGTTCCTGTAGCTGAACCGGCACATGGAAGTGTTACAAGCTTTCCTCGCTCTCACTGGACTGACTTCTTTAAGCCCACGATAAGCAACTAATTTACCTGGTTTCTGATCCATCATTACTCATTACACCAGTGCCGCATTAAAATATTTCTCAGATTATCGAAGAATATACCAACAATTTTAGTTTTATTTAGACTACTGGCTCTGGTTGGACTTGTTGCCACTAGTTTACAGATTGATAAAGTCGGTGCCGTTTCAAGAAGCCAAATCAGCACACGCTGTTCAATGTCTGAGCCACAACTAGATTAAGCAACTCATTAGTTGATAACTGATAAGTTAATTATCGTCTTTCTTTAGGTGAAAGACCCTGATAAATATATATATGACCCAAATAGCAAGACATTCCACAAGGTACCTAACTGCCTCATAGTAAAATACCATCGTTAGATGAAAATACGTTGTCGATTCGTTGACTCTAAATCTGGAGTGGAGAGCAGCATTGTGATTTAATATTGTAATAGATATAACACATGTAAAAGACCTAATAGCACAGCTTAATTGCATGATTTATTTTAAATTTTAAAATGACAGTTAAACTATGTTTTCTGACAGGCCATCTCAAGTTGTATCGCATCCCGTTATTTACCAAGAGATCAATTATCATAGCGTATGTTGCATACATGATGAGTGTGGCCAGTCTAGATTGACTTGCATTAAATCGGTTGGAGACGTAGTTGAAGAAAGTATTCGCATTTCGATGCATATTCAAAATGACGACTGCTATATGTAAATTCTGACATTTTCTTAGACTATTTATTTATTCTGGTAGGATCCCATCTCCTAAAGAGGTTCATCGTATGTCATGTCATACAACATAGCAGAGTCAAAATAAACTGCATCACATTCATATATATTCATTGTAATACTTATCATAATACAAATTCCTCAAAATACTTACAGAAATGTGAATTTCTGGTTATTTCCTGCACAAAAATAAAAACAACTGTAGCATTACCATTTAAATTTGTTAATTTAATGAGGTGCATGTCAGTCCGATCTCGATGGCAATGACAGCAACGAATGCAACAGAAGAAATTATAAGATAACAGAGTGAGAAACCAAACACTGCCAGTACGATAACATCCATTCACATGACAATGTTAATGAAACCTGACACTTCTAAATCGCCTATCTCTCTCAATTATGTGGTGAAAACAGCATATCCTGTTATCAAAATACTAGCATTCATGAAAGGTATCAATAAATTCAATAATCCTTATATTATAACTCTTGTAATATTTTGGCTGCAACTCGCAACTAGTAAGGCGCGCTGTGGATCTGTCTCTCTGTTGTTCTCTCACTCGGTCTGTTGCTCTGTCGGTAAATCAAAATGTATTGATATTTCTACCAAGGTTTCTTATGTCATATCTATAATACGTCACACTTGTATGTTTTTATTGATGCCTTTTGCATTTAATAATTTGTAATTAGCACTGTGATGAGTAAATAATATTTGAATTCAATAGTAAATGCCGTAACATGAGCAACAACCAACAGCCTTATGTCCTTGTAAGCTTAAGTTATCTAAAAGCTTTCAGAATACAGTTAAGCTTGTCTTTATTGGACACTGTATGGACCGATAAAACGTGGTCACTAAAGACAGGTGGCTGCTTAACACAACTCATTTGCTTTGGTAAAAGTCATTTAGCACCAGATGATGGTGGATCCATAAGACATATGCCTGATCGTATGACTACCCTTATTAATAATTTGATAGGAAAAGCAAATGCCCGTTATAGAGTGTGAATGTATTGATGGCTTGAAATGTATTTATAAATAAATAGTTCAATAATTGAGTTAAGAGTCTGATTCGTCTGTCCCAGTAAACGGTTGATCTTTATATATATATATATATATATATATATATATATATATATATATATATATATATATATATATATATATATATATATATATATATATATATATATATATATATATATATATATATATATATATATATATATATATATATATATATATATATATAAATATATATATATATATATATATATATATATATATATATATATATATATATGTATGTATGTATTTTATTTTATTGACGCACTGGCAACGTGCGGCTTCAATTTCCATGTGCTAACTTAGCCGACAGTGATGCACCCATTAGTTTAATTTGTTGATCACCATCTCCCGGTCGGGGGATCGAACCGCCATACTGCAACTCCGCATAGCATCAGCAACCAGACATCTTTCCGCTGGACCACCGCACCAAGACTAAAAGTCAGGGATTGGCCGACCAGGGTTCACATGTCTGATATACTGACACACTGACGATTCATATGGGACTATCTGTGGATGCACCCGCCACAATTCAATCCTAGGCTTTTACGCCTATTATACTCTGAATCCAGCACGGCTCTGGCAGTATATGTATTTTATTTTATTGACGCACTGGCAACGTGCGGCTTCAATTTACATGTGCTAACTTAGCCGACAGTGATGCACCCATTAGTTTAATTTGTTGATCACCATCTCCCGGTCGGGGGATCGAAACGCCATACTGCAACTCCGCATAGCATCAGCAACCAGACATCTTTCCGCTGGACCACCGCACCAAGACTAAAAGTCAAGGATTGGCCGACCAGTTTTCACATGTCTGATATACTGACACACTGACGATTCATATGGGACTATCTGTGGATGCACCCGCCACAATTCAATGCGTGTATGTGTGTATGTCTGTGTGTGTGTGTGCGTGCGTGCGTGCGTGCGTGCGTGCGTGCGTGCGTGCGTGCGTGCGTGCGTACTGTTATGGATTCGATATAATATCTATATAAAATCATATTTATATATATAATCCCCCACTTAAAGTAATCAATGCATGCCAGTAGATATTCTAATATTATATATATATATATATATATATATATATATATATATATATATATATATATATATATGTATATATATCATTGAAGCAATCTATTGGGTGTAATAAAATTGTACCCACTTTATGTTTTTGTGAATAAATTACACACGTATACGAACGGATAAACGTGTCAGGTTATGAACATAACAATATCTACGAAAGTTGCCGGTGCGAAAGTGCCACAATTTTAACTTGCTGGTAATCATTGCTACATTGAAAAGCACGGGTAAATACGAATGTGTGCAGATGACCTATAAATCACAGGAAGGGTTGCATACATTATAGCTCAGGGCAAACACATAAGTAATTAAAGGTATTCTTATCAGTGCCATAGACTAATTACATATATGTCTATATTCCAAAAATACGCTTATGCGGAAAAGGTCTATTCGTACAATGTGATGGACAATTAAGCATTTATGACGGACTTAATTAAGTTATTCATAACATTCTATGGTAGCAACAGCTCCCAGTCAAATTGGTTTCAAAATATTCAACAAAATGTTTATTAAATAGTAAAGTCATACAATTCGTGCAACTTGACGGGGTACTAGGCATTTATGATGTTCTTAATTATGCCAGTCTACATGTGACGTAGTTGATTGTTACGTCATATGATTGAGCGATAGAGTGGATTCATCTATTGACTGGGTTAGTATCTATGTCATCGTTATGGGCACTTAACGAAAAGTACTTTTACATTTTTGCCATTTTTCAAATAAAGGTGTCGCTTCCAGAAAATAATGGAGCATATTTTGAAATAGTTGTTCAACTGATAAATTATATTCATTTCTATCCTTACCAGTTTTCTAATTAAGACTATCTTCTAGTCTCGTACAATGGTATCGAATCATACCATTCATAAAGCGCATGCGTATTCGTAATGCAGCCCTATAGGTAGATTAATCAGTTTCATCTTGATCTTATCAGAAGTTGTAAATCTTCATCTGCGCTACTTATAATATTAATAATGGTTTTAACTCCTCATACTATGGTTATAATAATAGAGGCCAACATACGATTTTCTATGATTTTCTCATAGTAGGGTCATACGAATCTTTTTCAATGCACAGAATCACTAACTCAAACATTAATTTCGAACAAAGGTTATGATGACCTCGCTGAACAATTTGTTTGCAGTTACCAATAATCAACTAGAATGCGCAGTCAATGGCATGATATCGCAATGCCCTAAGCATTCGCCAACTTTGACCCACACCCCAACTCCGAACATGCCCACAACCGCACCTAAATCCAACGTCCCCCACCATATTCCAACCACAACCTGGGGTTAGAGGCCTCATGTAAACATTGCCTCAAAATCCAATATTATATGAGTAACTCACATACCAAATTTGAGTAAATTCTGCCAACTTTGCCGTCCTGCTCCGCCATTCTACTCTACTCCACCCCTCACTCCAATGGCTGAACTTAATCTAAACATTCTCTTCCAATCGCCAATCGTATACATAACTAACTTATCAAAGTTGAACCCCGACTACTTTCTGTCCTACCTCCACACTGCTCCTACGGTCACCGCACCCATGGCTGGGGAAGAGCCTAATGTAAATGTCATCTTGCAAGTTGCCGTCCCCAATCATATGGGTAGCTCACATAACAACGTTGAATTCCACAAAATGGTTTCTGAGGAGATAGGCGGCTGGACGGAGGTGATTTTAATATCACATCCAGTTTTTTTTCTCCAAAATGCGTGTGGATAATAATACCATCACGCCAATATAGGTCTATGATGTTTGATAAGATAAGATAATATAAGCAGTATAGGGTGGGGCTGTGCGTTATTGTTCTTCCCAGCAGGAGGTCTTCAAGAACAATGGGTTTTTCATGAGATCAAAGGAAAAGCTAGTGGAATGGAATGTTGGGAACAATGGCGCACAGGGGCACACGCATTCTAGAGAACAATGACGCACAGAATGCCACGTTTTCTCGATAACAATGACGCACAGCCGCACTCGTAGATTCTTCCTCACCCTGGAATGTTCTATTATTTCGAATTAGTTAACCCTTAAAAGTTTAAAAGTAGTGTATTTTACGTTTAAATGTAGTAGCGGCGCTCCCCCCTCCGTGGTTATCTACCGTTGTAAAAATAATAAGAGAGTAATGTAAAAGAATAGAGTTTAAGAGGTGGTCTGAAAATGGAGGTCGTATGAGGTTGAGGATGTATGAGGAATTACGGTATTGATGTATATATTGAAAATAATTTGACTGTTTCGTCGATAACGCTATTAGTAAACTGTTGAATATTTAGAGACTGCCTGTAAGCTGTTACTGTCTTAGTAAGCAACAGCTACCAGACAGATTAGTAACAAAATAGAGTTTAAGAGGTTGTCTGATAATGGAGGTCGTAGGAGGAGGAGGAGGAGGAGGTTTAGGATGTATGAGGAATTACGGTATTGTTGTATATTTTGAAAATAATTTGACTGTTTCGTCGCTAACGTTATTAGTAAACTGTAGAATATTTAGAGACTGTCTGTAAGCTGTTACTGTCTTAGCAACAGCTACCAGACAGATTAGCAACAAAATATTAAAAATAATCTTGTATTAATGGGTTGTTCGGTTGGAATGGTTACCAAGACTTGGTGGTGATGGATTGGATTGTATCCTGGGTTAAAAAGAAGTTAACCCTTTCACCGATGAATATATATCTCATTTTCATCGATACCATACAGGAAAACTGTTGAATATTTTGAAATTAATTTGACGTCGCTAACGTTATTAGAAAAACTATTTTTGTTGAATATTTTGATTGACTTTTAACCGTCATTACGCACAAATTGTTTTTTAAATACTTTTCAATAACGTCAATCGTTTTAGATACGATGGTTAAAATGTGGTCATTATATCTTTGAGGGTTCCGTTTATAGAATTGTATGTAGAGCGTACTTATGCTAAAAAGATTATTTGTTGCGTATGATTTAACCATACGTTTTGAATAGCCGTGAGATCAAGCTTGAATCGAGATACAAACATACCATGTGTTAATAATGAAAGAACGTGTTAGTACCTCAAGTCTCGTTCTAAGCACAGATATTACAATGTCCTCGCCGAGAGTTTGTAAAAAACCGATAATAACGCCTGCACCCGTTCACCGGCTATTGCGTTTACCGACTCTTAAAGATTTGGCAATTAAGAGCAACATTACAAGCGTAGTAGCATAATCATAGATGGCCGTTTACTACAAATATAAATATATCCTGGCAGTGATACGTTATAACCATGTTTTTTACTATATAATTCAGTCCTGCCCTAAGCGACCACCTCGTGTTGCGCCATTACATGGACGCTAGAGACTTTCTTAACCCTTTTAACCCTCGAATTTCTTCAAGAAGATGTCCATTTTCTTCATCATAGTACAAGAGAAGACTATTTTTGAAAATTTATCATCGGAATGACTGGCACTGCAGGCTATCCATTTGTCTAGTCATTGTGCCGGCAACCCCCCCCCCCCCCCCCCACCAACCACCATCATCATCACCAACACCCACCACCACCACCACTACGACTTACACCCAACACCATGCATTAACCCCACCACCACCACCACCCACGCACCCGCCAACCCATAGCGAATTTCTTCATATTCGTACTTGCATCCTTAGAGAAGACTATTTTAGAAAATTTATCACCGGAATGACTGACTCTGACAGCTATCCATTTATCTAGACATTGTGGTCGGAATGTGTGAGAGTTCTGTGTTTGAAAAAATGGCATATAGGTTGGAGAGGGTATGTCATTGAGGATTTAATAAAGGTCTCGCTCGTATGCACACATGCTAATACACTTGATACTGCTTGTTATACGTTGTGCCCTTGTGCGTAGGTGCGTGCGTGCAACACTACGACCTAAACCCAACACCAGGCATTAACCCCACCACCAACACCCACCCACCCGACAACCAATAGCGAATTTCTTCATATTCATACTTGCAGCCCTAGAGAAGACTATCTTTGAAAATTTATCATCGGAATGACTGCCTCTGACAGCTATCCATTTGTCTAGACATTGTGGTCGTAATGTGTGAGAGCGCGGTGTCTGAAAAATGGTGTATAGGTTGGAGAGGGTATGTCATGAGGGTTTAATATAGGTCATGCTCGTATGCACACATGCTAATACGCGATCCTGCTAGTTATACGTTGTGCCCTTGTGCGTAGGTGCGTGCGTGCCGCGGTGTGCGCATGCGTGCGCCAGAAGACTTTTTGAAAAATTTTCATCGGAATGACTGGCTCTGCTGGCTAAAATGTATACATACATGTGTGAACGCATGCGGTCCGCATGTTGTGAATTTGCGGGCGTATGTTGCGGATTGCGGGCGCATGATGCGGATTTGCGGGCATATGTTGTGGATTGCGGGCGCATGATGCGGATTTGCGGGTGTGTGTTGTGGATGGCACCAAGTGTATGTACATGCCTGAACACGCATACACGCCAAAATGCATGCATACATGTGTGGCCACATGCGGGCCGCATTTGCGGATTTGCGGGCGTATGTTGCGGCTTGTGGGTGCATGATGTGGATTGCGGGTGCATGATGTGGATTGCGGGCGCATGATGTGGATTTGTGGGCGTATGTTGCAGATTTTCGGGCGCATGATGCGGATTTGCGGGTGTGTGTTGCGGATGGCACCAAGTGTATGTACATGCCTGAACATGCATACATGCCAAAATGCATGCATACATGTGCGGCCGCATGCGGTCCGCATTTGCGGATTTGCGGGTGTATGTTGAGGATTGCGGGTGCATGATGTGGAATGCGGGCGCGTGTTGCAGATTTGCGGGTGCATATTGCGGATTTGCGGCCGCAGTACATATAATCCTATAAATGGTACAAATTCAATCCCTTTTCTCATTCCAGTTTAAACATCGCAAAGTGGTTGGATGTGTAACTGCAGAGTAGTTAGGCAGTCAGATTTCTTTGAAGAACCTTGTAACTTGAATACTTGCTAGATTTATCCTATAATCAATATGCCGAGACATAAATGTTTTGAATGTGGTTCAACTTTTAATAGGTCAAATGACCTGAGGCGGCATAAGATCTGATTCCATAATGATGAAGATAGCAAAAATCTAGACAGTGAAGATGAAGAAATGACAGAGATGAAGAGTGAAGATGATGAGCCAGTGGAGTCGGAGAGTGAAGACAGTGATGACTCAGTGGAGTCTGAGAGTGAAGATGAAGGTGAAGATGAAAAAGAAGACATAGGCAATGAGGAACTATTTACCATATTCCAAAATATTAAGCAGGACTTAGATGCTGAACAATCAGGTTTAGAAGATGAGGATGGTGAAGTGGACACAGACCCAAATGGTGTAGGCAATGTGCCTATTTCCGTA
Organism: Chaetoderma sp. LZ-2023a; assembly: GCA_034401795.1. Lineage (NCBI taxonomy): Eukaryota > Metazoa > Mollusca > Caudofoveata > Chaetodermatida > Chaetodermatidae > Chaetoderma > Chaetoderma sp. LZ-2023a. The sequence continues at coordinate 123,574,131 of CM067373.1, read as the reverse complement.
TATGCTGATGCTTTAGTTACAAAGTGTATAGACATAATGTTCCAGTGGAGAAGATTACAGAACTCTACGCTCATTAAAATAATTCATCAGGAAATTAAAGATGTTATCGACGAGGGGTACGCATACAATGAAGCAGTCTTCTCAGCTTTTCGAAAAAGAAAGTTTCTGATCAAGAAGTACATAAGGAACCATCTAGATGCTGAGGATACTGATGATGATTCTGACGGTGATAGATCTGATCCATAAGGAATCAGTCATCGATAAATGGATCTCCAGAACATTGACCATTTGGTTATACTACAACAACTATACGTTTTATCATATGTAATATTTACTTCAATGTAAAAATATGGATACAAATAATTATGCGTGTGTTGATTTGATGATTGTAGCTACCCAGCAGGTCCCCCACATCCCTCGATATACAAATCGGAGTGCTGATGCTGTTGGTGGTGGTGGTGGCGGTTGGGTTGGCAGTTGGTGGAAATAGGTGTTGTGATGGATGATGGTGGTGGGGTTAATACTTGGTGGTGGATGTTGGTGCTTAATGGGTAGTGGTGCTGATGGTTATAGAGGGATTGTGATGGTGGTGGTGGTGATGGTGGTGGTGATGGCGATGATGGTGATGATGGTCGGTATTGGTAGTAGGTGGTTGCGGCCGCAATGTCTAGACAATGGTTAGCCAACTATATTATTTTTGTTGTCGGGGGTCTCATTGACTAGGTACTCATAATGCATTCATATTGTGTGTACCTGGACATGGTAATTTTTCCTAGTTTTATTACCTTTAACTGGCTGACTGGCGAGGTGTTTCAGACATTCCATGGATCTACTTCCTAGCAAAATATTATGGAAAAGATTTGAGCAAAAGTTGATGCAGACAGTCAAATTATTTTCAAAATATTCACTAAATATCATGGAAATGATTTGATAGAAAGTTGTTGCCAACACGGCAGTCAAATTATTTTCAAAATATTCGTACAACGTGCATTGTCGGCCTTGTAAACAAGTATGCTAGTATACCTCATCCCTCGTGCCAGGCAGCACGCACTAGCATACCTCATCCCTCCTCCTCCTCACTCGTTCGACCTCAATTATGCGACCACCTCTACACTCATTCCAGGGATGTTATTTTCTGATTCTTCAAACCTAAATCATGGCGCATTGGTAGTTTAAGCGAATAGTTTTGATACTAATTTGACATAGGAAGCTACAATTCGCATTAGCGCCTTCGTGCGCACAAACTCTTAAAAAAGTGCTGTTCAATGCGACAATTTGACATAGGAAGCCACGATTCCGCTTAGTTTCCAAATACTTTTTTACTACAACCACGAGGGACAGCATCGACCACCTAATACGTTAAACGATACAAGGGTGCTCGTCATTATTCGTCAACGATGACAACGGTGTACATTGTTCCCACTATTTTAATAACAATTTAAAAAATTTAATAATTAAATGACTGCCGCTTTAAAGAGCACTCCTTAAATACGAGATGCATGATTATTATCTATATAATATTATGCATACAACATCGCTTGGCTTAGCTATATATTACTCGCATAGAGATGTACTTTGCTCTCTTTTAAAAAAATTAAATGACTGGTAGGAAGCCGCTTAGTTTCATGTTTGAGGGTTTTAGATGAAAGTTAACGCATTTACATACAAATTGAAGGATTAAAAGCGAATCATTATGCACAATAACGAGGTGGTCAGACAAAACATATTTCCCTGGATACCTTTTTAACGCGCACAGATTTTTATGCGCATAAACCATTTAACAAACTGATCCATCGCGTCTAGCCCGTGAACATATCCAAGATTTTCACCTGCATGTATGTGTCATTATATGGAGGCCAGTACACGACAGTTTTTGATAGGATGCTAGTCATCTCACGCGATATACTTTACATTTTTTGTGGTAGAGCGATGTAGTATAAATGTAAATGTTAATGTACATTCGGCTAAAATGTGTTGTGGATTTGCGGGCACGTGTTGCAGATGGCAACAACTATACGCACATGCCTGAACATGCATACACGCCAAAATGCATGTGTACATGTGCGGCCGCATGCGGGAGTGTGTTGCGGATTTGCGGGCTCGTGTTGCGGATTTTCGGCCGCAGTACATATATTCCTATAAACGGTACAAATTCAATCCATTTTCTCATTCCAGTTTAAACATCTTTAAGTGGTTGGACGTGTAACTGCAGAGTAGTTAGGTAGCCTTAGGCAGTCAGATTTCATCTCACGTGATATTCCTTATATTTTTTTTGTAGTAGAGCGATGTGGTATAAATGTAAATGTTAATGTACATTTGGTTAAAATGGCCAGCAGTACAAACTTTGATGGATCAGACACTGGGTATGTGCGGTGTCGTTGGTGTTCCATCGACATCCGCGACACCATATTCCGACGGTCGAAACACGAAAGGGTTTGTAGGCATATGATCAAGAAAACAGAACCTAAAGAGATGGTGTACCCTGCAAGGAGTGCTATTGTCTATTACCAATCAAACAGTATCCGCATGGATGTCCTGTAATCGATGATACTCCGACTGATATACAGAAAAGCAAACATGACACAGTTTGTTACCAAACTGACAACCACGCCTGTGCGGATCTACAAAGACTGAGACCTATCTCAAAACACGGCCCTTTTCAGGGCCCACAAATCATTCGAAAGAGAACTCTTTATCTGTTCAAAAAAATAAAATAATGTAATAAAGTTTTTACACACAACAAACCTCTTCACACATGCATACGCAAGCACACATTCTGATCCGTCAAAAGTGGTCGATGGACGCTACTGTTCTAAATGGACATCTGTATGCTATTGTTCGTGGTCGATTAATACATTGCCAGTGACTAGGAATGCATTTTGTCCATATTTCTGAAAATTTAATAATTAAATGACTGCCATTTTAGAGACATAAATACGATAGATAACACTATCTATATAATAGCATAGGAAAATTTACTGTGTACGTGTCTGATTTTTGAAAATTAAATGACTGGGGAACACATTTTGCACATATTTTTGAAATTTTAATAATTAAATGACTTCCACTTTAAAGAATCACAAGTTCAAGTTCAAGATTATTTATTTTGATATAGAATATACATTTACAGTTTCACAACAGGTAGTCCACCAAAGGCAGAGCCTATGTGGCGGTGGACCCCTACATATAACATATAACAACAATATAGAACATGAGAATACTGAATACATAAGGTTAACATGTTATAGTCCTATATATACATATAGTTAACTGTCTCGCTGCCAAGCCTCTGCAGTCTACATTTTCCATGGAGCCTAACTCAGGGTATGCTGAGTACATCTAAAAAAATGGCGCTAAGCCACAAGCAACTTTCAGTCAAATTTTTTCTAAAATACTCAGCCAATCCAGAGTCATTGCCAATTGGAGTTATTGTCCGCTTCCAGCAGTCCAATAGTTAATAGACGTATGACAATTTACATTTTTACAGGGAATTTACATTTTTTAGGCTGTGATGGTAGAGGTAGTTGTTTGGTAGTTACCATTATGACAGATATCCTTATTCTTCTTATTATTATTAATATTATTATTATTATTTTTTTTTCTGGTGACTGGGTGCAAGTATGAGAATAGCATGCCATGATGGTGAGTGTTTTCCAGAATCTAGTAGGTTTCTATAATCTTCTTTTTGATATTCTGCTTAAAGTACTGTAGCTTTAAGATGTCTGTGCATGTGCTTGTGTCTGTATTATTCCATAACTGAATTGCTTTGTATGAGGGTTTTTGTTGTGCTACTTTTGTTTGGTGGTGTGTTGAATGGAGGTTATTTCTTGTTCTTGTGTTGTGAGGATGCAATTGTGTATTGAGCATAAAAATGTTAGATAAGGATGAGGGTAAGTTGCCATTGTGGAAGTCCCTTAAGATTGTGTATAGTTGGAGCCTTCCTATGTCCTCAAGTTTTAAGACCTTTTCTGATTTAAAGATATCCTGGCCACCTGCTTTTTGTGAAAATAGTTTAATAGATTGCTTTTGCAGAGATTTTAGTTTTTTTAGTCTAGCTTGAGATGTATTAGTCCAGATAGCATTGCAGTAGGTGATGTGAGGAAGTATCATTGTGCAGTACAGGTTTTTAATAATATTAGGTGTTAGATAGGGTTTCAGTCTGCGAATGATGCCAATGCTTTTTGCTACCCTGGTAGTAATAATTTCAATATGCTTCTCCCATGTTAAATTTTTGTCCAGATATACTCCTAAAAACTTAGCATATTGTGCCTCTTGAATTATCTGGTTGTCGATATAGAGGTTTGGGAGAGCTATTTCTTTTAGTTTCTTAGATTTTGTGAATAGTATATAATTAGTTTTTGATACATTTAAGGACAATTTGTTTACTTTAAACCAGTCTATTAATTTCGCCATTTCATTATTGACATTTTTGTATAGAATTTCTATATCCTTGTGGCTGCAGAAAGCATTTGTGTCGTCTGCAAAAAGTATTAGTGAGAGATGTTTGCAGACTTTGGGTATGTCATTCATATATAGGAGAAACAGCAGGGGCCCAAGAACTGAACCTTGGGGAACACCACAAACTATATTTTTGTATTCAGAGATAGCCCCATTGAATTGTACACCCTGTTCCCTGTTTGACAGGTAACTCTGTATCCAGTTCAATGCAGTACCTCTTATTCCATAGTATGCAAGCTTTTGCAGTAAAATTGTATGATCAGTTGTATCGAAGGCTTTGGAAAGATCCAGGAATACACCTAGTGTATGTTCATTATTCTCAAGGGAGGTTGATAATTTTTCTATCATATCCACAATGACAAGCATAGTAGAGTGTTTTTCTCTGAAACCATATTGAGAAGGATATATGATTGAGTTTTTGCTTAGATATTTAGTAATTCTACTAAAATACAGCTTTTCTAAGAGTTTTGAGAAAAGTGGAAGTACCAAGACTGGCCGATAATTAGTAAAGTCAGATACATCATTAGCTTTGTATATGGGTGTCACACGTGCAACCTTTAATCTTGATGGAAATATTCCCTGTGTAAGTGAGAGATTACAGATGTGGTCCAATGGTGTTAGTATTTCTGTTACACAGTGTTTAAAAAATTTCCATTTGAAATTATCGATTCCAGCACTTTTAGCTGTGTTAATTTGCATTAGTATTTTGTAGATTTCGTGAGTATCTGTTGGATTTAGGAAAATAGGGTGTTGATAACTACCTGTTAGAAAGTCCTTTATATGTATGTTCGAGCTGGGTTGAATTTTTTGTGATAAATTAGGACCACTGTTAGTAAAATACTCATTAAATTTGTCTGCTATTTCTTTTTTGTCGTTAATGACTCTATTATTATAAATAAACCGTGATGCTTCAGTGTTGGTTTTTTCCTTATTTAGTAATGATTTAATCAGTTTCCATGTTTCCTTTATATTATCTTTTTGTTCATCAAATTTATTATGAAAATAATTTATTTTTGCTGTCCTAATTATCTGATTTAGCCTGTTTCTATATTTCTTGAACTGTGAGTCATTATACTTTGTCGGATATTTAATAGAATTCAGATATAACTTGTTTTTCTTGTGACAGGCAGCTATCACTCCTCTTGTAATCCAGGGTTTAGTAGGATTTTGTTTAAATTTCTTAATATTTTTAAGTGGAAAGGCAGATTCATAGATGTTAGAGCATATAGTGTGGAAGGTGATGTAGGCATCTTCACATGACTGTGATTCAATTACATGGTTCCAGTTTATGTTAGCCATATTGTTTTTGAACATTTCTATATTTTCCTTTTTGAAGTCTCTACAAGTTACTTCTTCTTTTACAAATGATTTTCTTTTTTTGTTTTCTTTTTCTATATAGAAAATAGGTAAATGGTCTGAAATATCTACAACAAAGATACCTGTTTGATTCTTGGCACTTACAGCATTATTCGAGATGATGTTGTCAATAACAGTAGCCGAGCATTCTGTAATTCTTGTTGGTTTCGTTATAAATGGATAAAAGCCAGATATTTAAAATAAATTTAATAGGTCTTGAGTGTAGAAGTTATGTTGTTTTAACAAATCAATATTAAAGTCACCTAATATATAAGCGGATTTCTTTTCATTTTGTATGGTATTTAGAATTTTTTCGAATGATTTCCTAAATTTGTCGTTGTCACTTCCAGGAGGTCTGTATGTGACACCGACAAGTTTATTTTTAGTTTTTTCATTGGGAATTTCATTAAAAGTAGTTTCAATAAATTCTTCATTCATTGACAGGTCATCTCTCAAATCATACTGTAAACTGTCCTTTATGTAGATGCCTACACCACCACCTTTTTAGTTGGCCTGTGTTTTTCAATGAATTTGTAATTTTGCATATTAATTAAGTCCAGTGGTGAGTCAGGTTTCAACCATGTCTCGGTAATTCCTATGACGCTAAATTCATGTGAGCTGGAATCCATAAAGTTATTAAATTTATCAAATTTTTTTAGCAGCGATCTAATGTTAATATGAATCATTGAAAAGGTGATAGCATCAGTACTCTTGATAATATTATCATTAAATTTTTTCTGAAGTATATAGTCACAGAGTAGAAAATTCATACCTTCATTATCAATATCTGTTTCAGAGAAATTTGTGTATTCATTGCCCTGGTTAGAAGTATTTAGCTTGAATGGGTTTACAAGTATGTTTGCATTTATATATGTACTGTAGTCATATTTGGCACCTAGGATATTAAGCAGAAATTCGGTATCGTTTTCATAGTGATTAAAAGGAAAATTAGTTTGGTTACATTGAAAACACCACCATGGCTCATCAGAACTCTGGAGTTCTTCATAATCTGTAATAGTTAGCCCTTGGGAGCATCTTAAATGCACCCATTCACCACAACAGTCACATAGAATTGCACCCTGATTAGATTTGACAGGTTTGTTGCAGGATAAGCACGGGAACCGGACAAGCATGGACAGCAAAAAATGGGTGGCTAAAGGCTATTGCTGGCTACTGTGATGGAGAGATAGTGTTTATCTAATAAAATGAGATTATATATAATGTTAATGGATTAGATGGACATAGTTATGATATTTTCTGACAGTAAGAGAAGATCTATTGTTGGAGTTTGATAGATCACAAGTAAAGCGAGGCGACATATATGGGTAGCGGTGAGCATTTATGTAACCATAAGTTATACCAGTTAGGCCATGGACAGATATGAGCGAAGGTAAGGCCAGGTGACATGTATTTTCGGAGAGTGACGAGTATTCAGATCACAGGTTAGACAAGCCTATGGGCATTGGGATAGTAGCTACATTTATGGATACTCACGTAACAATCATTTAAGTCATTGAAGATAGAACATCTTAGCCCTTACATTGAGAAGTTTCAAAGAAAGTAGAATCTTTGTGATATCGAACGTATACTGTTGTGTCTTTTGAAGTCAACCTGACTGGGAACCATTGCTGCCTAAGACAGCAACGGCTTCCAGACAAATTTAACCGAAAATATTCAACAATTTACCAAAGTGGTGACATTGAAAATGAGATATATTGGGAGTTCATCGTTGAAAGTGTTGGGTAATGGTTTAAGGCATATAAGCATTGTTGTTACTTCACCTACTTAGGTAATTGGTAGAACAGACAGATGTACATTTGGACTACATTTAGCACATACAATATAACAGTATGTACAACACCACTTACCAAAACAGACAGACAACAGATAACACATAGTGGTTTGTGTACGATATATTACCGTGTTGAGGATTTGCTTGGTGTCACAGTTTGACAACTATTCTATGTGGATTCAAGTGATATCATCAGCTGTAGAATAATAATATGAAAGATTAGAACATTACATACATTTAACCCTTTCACGGCAGGCCAGCCTCTGCAGTGGCCTTGAGGAACTTCCATTTTTCCAGACCAAGAGAATGACATTTTTGAAATTTTAACAATGGAATGACTGGCTCGATAGGCTGAGCCCTTCATTCCAGTGGTAAACCGTGAAAAATAGTCTGTTGGCCTACAAATGGGCATTCAGAATATTTTGTTTTTTCTTGAGCAGATTAGCCATTATATGGTCAAATAAATAAATGTGCATGTGTGCATACTATTTATACACATTTGGAAATACATAGTCATGATATTATGTAACATTAAGAAAAAATTCAAAAAAATAGAGTTTGGATAGATCATTTGGTGACATGATTGATATTTTTCTACCAGATCTGAGTAGTCATGTCACTTTTCCATCAATTGTCCAAGCATTTTCAACGGATTGATGTCGTTGAACATCCTTAAGTAGTTGGAACCTTGCTGGTGTCAGGCTTTCTGTTAACGTGATTCCAGTGTTCTTTAGAAACTTTTTACGGGTGAAGGTTTCATTTTTCTTGTTGTATGTAGTGAGCCTAAAGATAATTGGTCGGTGGCGTGCGGTTGTAGCCTGTGTGAGACTTTTTCTTCCGAGTCTGTGACTTCTGCAGATGTCTGTGCTGCTCAGTTTAACACCATGGGCGTGAAGCTTTTCATTGACTGTTTGTATAACAAGCTCATCGGTGCTCTCATTCGCTTTTTCTGGGACGCCATGTAGCAGCAGACATGTTCTGCGGGTGTACTGTTGATGGGCATCCAGCTCCAGGGCTAGATGCTCATTAGCCTGTCGTAGTGATTGGAGCGCCAATTCCATGTTATCAATGTCATCTTTTGTGGATTTAATATCCATGGTGATACCACTGTATACATCTTGCTTGATTTCTTCCATTACTCCTGCTGTCTTAAGAATTGACAGCAGTGCTTTGGGAGTTTTGCATGTTGATCAGCTATATTCGTGGCAATTGTTTCTATTAACTGTGACATGAAATGTTTGTCATTGAACAGTGTATTAAATAGAATATCTTTGACCTCAGTTTGCAATGTTGCTTCACTTTCACTATCTGAATCGTGTTCCAGTTCACTCACCGATTTAGCTTCCAGTTCAGTTACTGATATTTTTTTTGGACGACTTTTCTTGTCTTTCACATCTTTTGGAGCCATTTTGAATTTGGGTCAGTTGACACCAGTTTTCGTACTTATAATAAGTTCTTTAGATGACGATCTTTTGACTCACGATCTTAAAATGCACTTCTCGATTTGAAATTGATTAGTTTTACTAGTCCATCGTTGATTTTATACTTGTAGCACTTTATATTATTGGTATAACATCGTTTTTCGCCAGCGACAGCGATTAGTAAACCATTTACATTGTTGCCAGAATATGCTATCTCACATTAAATACGTAAGATAAAATTATATATATATATATATATATATATATATATATATATATATATATATATATATATATATATATATACACCTGTGCAAAAGTTAAGCACCAGCAAAAACAATAGAACGTAGAAACATGATGGTACAACTAGGCTGCCATACTTTTTGTCCCCGCGTTAGCTGACATAATTCCAAGTACGAAATGCACATGCATGCATGACTTCACGCCGCTTGATGTCTGTGCATGGCGGGAAACAACACACGTGTTCAGTTATGTAAAAGTCCAGTTTGAGGTGTAGAACATTACATACAGATTTTGACGACAAGATTAGGAATTTTGTGTTCATGACCGTGGTTTATTTGTACAGAGAGAATTAGCTCTTGATTGTGAACCGCTATGGCAAGACGAAGGTTAAGTGATCGTGTGAAATGGCAAATCATAGGCATGCATACCACTGGTATGTCATGCAGAGAGATTGGCAGACAGCTGAACATTAACCATACTGTAATCAGTCGTTTGATTGCAAAACATGGGCAAACTAACGAGGTGAAGGACAGGCCTAGATCTGGAAGACCGAAGAAGACTACTGCCCGTGATGATCGAGCCCTAGTACGCCTTGTTAGGAGATCTCCATTCATCAACAGCAGAGTGCTCAGCCAGCAATGGGAAACGCGCAATAGAGTGTCAATGTCTACCGTCAAAAGGAGACTGTATGCTGCTGGCATGAAAGCTAGGAGACCTGTCAGACGTCCTCTCCTCACTGCACACCACAAAGAGGAGCGTCTGAGGTGGTGCAACGAAAGAAGACACTGGAACATGAGATCCTGGAGACGGGTACACTGGTCCGATGAAAGTCGGTTCCTGCTTCATGCCACAGATGGTCGAACTCGTGTATGGAGGTCCAGACGCACGGCGTACGACCAACGTAACATCATGGAAGAAGTTCCATTTGGTGGAGGTTCCGTTATGATATGGGGGTGCATCTCATTTGATTGTAAGCTGGATCTGTTGACTGTACCTGGAACACTAAATGGACAAAGATATCAAGATTCCATACTGGATAGAGTTGTGGTCCCTCATTTTGTAAATCATGCACCTGGAACCCACCCTATATTCATGGATGACAACGCCCGACCACATCGTACTAGAGCTGTGCATGAATACCTCCGCCAGAATGCCATCAAAACCCTACCATGGCCAGCAAGGAGCCCTGACATGAACCCTATTGAGCATATCTGGGACATTCTGGGAAACATGGTGAGAAGGAGGGATCCTCCTGTGCAGAACCTACAGGAATTAACAGACGCACTCCATCTTGAATGGCAACGAATACCACAATGGCGTATCAGTCGGTTGGTGACCAGCATGAGACGTCGTGTCCAGGCCGTCATCCAGGCACAAGGTGGATATACCCGGTATTAATAATGACAGTCTCAAACTCGTGCACAGATGTTAAACTTCGTTTTCAGACACCATTAATGACAATCTAGCCACGTGTGTCAACTGTAGGGCAATAGTTGTCAGTTGTGTCAACGTAACCATATTCAGGCCTCGTTTTCAAGTTCAAACAAAACATACAGTGTTTCCCCACCATCATAATCAGCATTCCTCTAGTTGCATTATTACCTCTTGCACTAAGATGGATGGGTACATAAATGTTTATGCTATTGCTTTCATCATAGCACATGAATATACCCTCGCATGTGCGTAAAAATAGGGTGGTGCTTAACTTTTGCACAGGTGTATATATATATATATATATATATATATATATATATATATATATATATATATATATATATATATATATATATATATATATATATATATATATATATATATATATATATATATATATATATATATATATATATATATATATAAGTAGTTAAGGGTGGGGCTGCTCGTTATTGTTCTTCCCAGCAGGGGGTCTTCGAGAACAATGGGTTTTTCAGGAGAACAAAAGAAAAGCTTGCGGAATGGAATGTTGAGAACAATGGCGCACAGAACGCCACGCATTCTAGAGAACAATGGCGAACAGCAGCACACGTTTTTTCCGATAACAATGACGTCCAGCCGCACATGTAGATTGGCTCTGGAATGTTCTATTATTTTGAATGAGTTAACCCTTAAAAGTATAAAAATTGTGTATTTTACGTTTGAACGTAGTGGCGGTGGTCCCCCCTCCGCAGTTATCTACCATGGTAGATAATGTAAAAATAATAAGAGAGTAATGTAAAAGAATAGAGTTTAAGAGGTGGTCCGATAATGGAGGTCGTATGAGGAGGAGGATGTAAGAGGAATTACGGTATTGATGTTTGAAAATAATTTGACTGTTTCGTCGCTAACGTCATTAGTAAACTGTAGAATATTTAGAGACTGTCTGTAAGCTGTTAGTTAGCAACAGCTACCAGACAGATTAGCAACAAAATATTAAAAATAATGTATTAATGGTATGTTTGGTTGGAATGGTAACCAAGACTTGGTGGTGATGGATTGTATCATGGGTTAAAAAAGTTACCCCTTTCACCGATGAATATTATAGTTCATTTTCATCGATACCATACAGGAAAACTGTTGAATATTTTGAAATTAATTTGACGTCGTTAACGTTATTAGTAAAACCATTTTTTGTTGAATATTTTGATTGACTTTTAACCGTCATTACGCACAAATTGTTTTTAAAATATTGTGCAATAACGTCAATCGTTCTAGATACGATGGTTAAAATGTGGTCATTATATCTCTGAGGGTTCCGTTTATAGAATTGTATGTCGAGCGTACTTATGCTAAAAAGATTATTTGTTGCGTATGATTTAACCATACGTTTTGAATAGCCGTGGGATCGGTCCTTAATCGAGTTACAAACACGGCACGTGTTAATGCTATAAGAATGTACCTCACGTCTCGTTCTAAGCACGGGATATTACAATGTCCTCGCCGAGAGTTTGTAAAAATCGATAATAATGCCGCTCACCGGCTGTTGCTGTTTACCGACGCTTAAAGACACGACAATTAAGAGCAACATTTTGAGCGTAGTAGCATAATCATAGATGGCCGTTTACTACAAATATAAATATATCCTTGTGGCTACAGAGCAGTGATACATTATAACCATGTTTTTACTGTATAATTCAGTCCTGCCCTAAGCGACCACCTCGTGTTACGTCATTATATGGACACTATTAACCCTTTTAACCCTCGAATTTCTTCAAGAAAATGTCAATTTTCTTCATATTCATATTTGTGGTACAAGAGAAGACTATTTTTGAAAATTTATTATTGGAATGACTGGCACTGCAGGCTATCCATTTGTCTAGTCATTGCGCCGGCAAACACTCCCACGCCCCCCCCCCCCCTCCCCCACCAACCACCTTCATCATCACCAACACCCACCACCACCACCACTACGACCTACACCCAACACCATGCATTAACCCCACCACCACCCACGCACCCACCAACCCATAGCAAATTTCTTCATATTCATAATTGCATCCTTAGAGAAGACTATTTTTGAAAATTTATCACCGGAATGACTGACTCTGACAGCTATCCATTTATCTAGACATTGTGGTCAGAATGTGTGAGAGCTCTGTGTTTGAAAAAATGGCATATAGGTTGGAGAGGGTCATGAGGATTTAATAAAGGTCTCGCTCGTATGCACACATGCTAATACACGATACTGCTAGTTATACGTTGTGCGTACGTGCGTGCGTGCAACACTACGACCTACACCCAACACCAGGCATTAACCCCACCACCAACACCCACCCACCCGACAACCAATAGCGAATTTCTTCATATTCATACTTGCAGCCCTAGAGAAGACTATCTTTGAAAATTTATCATCGGAATGACTGACTCTGACAGCTATCCATTTGTCTAGACATTGTGGTCGTAATGTGTGAGAGCGCAGTGTCTGAAAAATGGTATATAGGTTGGAGAGGGTATGTCATGAGGCTTTAATATGGGTCATGCTCGTATGAACACGTGCTAATACGCGATACTGCTTGTTATACATTGTACCCTTGTGCGTGCGTGCGTGCATGCCGCGGTATGCACCCTTGTGCACATGCGTGCGCCAGAATACTTTTTGAAAAATTTTCATCGGAATGACTGGCTCTGCTGGCTAAAATGTATACATACATGTGCGAATGCATGCGGTCCGCATGTTGTGAATTTGCGGGCGTATGTTGTGGATTGCGGGCGCATGATGCAGATTTGCGGGTGTATGTTGCGGATGGCACCAAGTGTATGTACATGCCTGAACACGCATACACGCCAAAATGCATGCATACATGTGCGAAGGCATGCGGTCCGCATGTTGTGAATTTGCGGGCATATGTTGCGGATTGCGGGTGCATGATGCGGATTTGCGGGCATATGTTGCAGATTGCGGGTGCATGATGCGGATTTGCGGGTGTATGTTGCGGATTTGCGGGCGCATGATGCGGATTTGCGGGTGTGTGTTGCGGATGGCACCAAGTGTATGTATGTACATGTCTGAACATGCATACACGCCAAAATGCATGCATACATGTGCGGCCGCATGCGGGCCCTATTTGCGGATTTGTGGGCGTATGTTGCGCTTGTGGGTGCATGATGTGGATTGCGGGTGCATGATGTGGATTGCGGGCGCATGATGTGGATTTGTGGGCCTATGTTGCAGATTTGCGGGCGCATGATGCGGATTTGCGGGTGTGTGTTGCGGATGGCATCAAGTGTATGTACATGCCTGAACATGCATACATGCCAAAATGCATGCATACATGTGCGGCCGCATGCGGTCCGCATTTGCGGATTTGCGGGTGTATGTTGAGGATTGCGGGCGCATGATGTGGATTGCGGGCGCGTGTTGCAGATTTTCGGGTGCATATTGCGGATTTGCGGCCGCAGTACATATAATCCTATAAATGGTACAAATTCAATCCCTTTTCTCATTCCAGTTTAAACATCGCAAAGTGGTTGGACGTGTAACTGCAGAGTAGTAAGGCAGTCAGATTTCTTTGAAGAACCTTGTAACTTTAATACTTGCTAGATTTATCCTATAATCAATACGCCGAGATATAAATGTTTTGAATGTGGTTCAACTTTTAATAGGTCAAATGACCTGAAGCGGCATAGGATCCGATTCCATAACGATGAAGATAGCGAAAATCTAGACAGTGAAGATGAAGAAATGACAGAGATGAAGAGTGAAGATGATGCGCCAGCGGGGTCAGAGAGTGAATCCGGTAATGACTCAGTGGAGACTGAGAGTGAAGATGAAGGTGAAGATGAAAAGAAGACATAGGCAATGAGGAACTATTCACCATATTCCAAAATATTAAGCAGGTCTTAGACGCTGAACAATCAGGTTTAGAAGATGAGGATGGCGAAGTGGACACAGACCTGCATGGTGTAGGCAATGTGCCTATTTCCGTATATGCTGATGCTTTAGTTACAAAGTGTATAGACATAATGCTCCAGTCGAGAAGATTACAGAACTCTACGCTCATTAAAATAATTCTTCAGGAAATTAAAGATTTTATCGACGAGGGTACGCATACGATGAAGCAGTCTTCTCAGCTTTCGAAAAAGAGAGTTTCTGACCAAGAAGTACATAAGGAACCATCTAGATGCTGAGGATAATGATGATGATTCTGTCGGTGATAGATCTGATCCATAAGGAATCAGTCATCGATAAATGAATCTCCAGAACATTGACTATTTGTTTATGCTACTGCAACTATACGTTTTATCATATGTAATATTTACTTCAATGTGAAAATATGGATACAAATAAAACATTGGTTCTTTATGCGTGTGTTGATTTGATGATTGTAGCTTCCCAGCCGTGTCCCCCACATCCCTCGATATACAAATCGGAGTGCTGATGCTGTTGGTGGTGGTGGTGGTGGTGGTGGTGGGGTTGGCGGTTGATGAAAATAGGTGTTGTGGTGGATGATGGGGTGGGGTTAATGCTTGGTGGTGGGTGTTGGTGCTTAGTGGGTGGTGGTGCTGGTGGTGATGGAGGGATGGTGATGATGGTGATGGTGATGGTGGTGGTGATGGTGATGATGGTCGGTATTGGTAGTAGGTGGTTGCGGCCGCAATGCCCAGACAATGGTTAGCCAACTATATTATTTTTGTTGTCGGCGTCTCATTGACTAGGTACTCATAATGCATTCATACTGTGTGTACCCGGACATGGTAATTTTTCCTAGTTTTATTACCTTTAACTGGCTGACTGGCGAGGTGTTTCAGACATTCCAGGGATCTACTTCCTAGCAAAATATTTTGGAAACGATTTGAGCAAAAGTTGAAGCAGACAGTCAAATTATTTTCAAAATATTCACTAAATATCATGGAAATGATTTGATAGAAAGTTGTTGCTAACACCTCAGTCAAATTATTTTCAAAATATTCGTACAATGCGCATTGTCGGCCTTGTAAACATGTATGCTAGTATACCTCATCCCGCGTGCCAGGCAGCACCGCGCTAGCATACCCCATCCCTCCTCCTCCTAACTCGTTCGACCTCAGTTATGCGACCACCCCTACACTCATTCCAGTGATGTTATTTTCTGATTTTTCAAACCTAAATCATGGCGCATTGGTAGTTTAAGCGAATAGTTTTGATACTAATTTGACATAGGAAGCTACAATTCGCACTAGTGCCTTCGTGCGCGCAAACTCTTAAAAAAGTGCTGTTCAATGCGACAATTTGACATAGGAAACCACGATTCCGCTTAATTTTAAAATACTTTTTACTACAACCACGAGGGACCGCATCGACCACCTAATACGTTAAACGATACAAGGGTGCTCGTCATTATTCGTCAACGATGACGACGGTGAGCATTGTTCCCACTATGTTTAAAACAATTTTTAAAATTTAATAATTAAATGACTGACGCTTTAAAGACCACTCCTTAAATACGAGATGTATGATTATTATCTATATAATATTATGAATACAACATCGCTTGGCGTAGCTATATATTACCCGCATAGAGAGGTACTTTGCTCTCTTTAAAAAAAATTAAATGACTGGTAGGAAGCCGCTTAGTTTTGAGGGTTTTAGATGAAGGTTAATGCGTTTGCATACAAATTGAAAGATTAAACGTGAATCATAGATGCTTTATGCACAATAACGAGGTGGTCAGAGAAAACATATTTCCCTGGATACTTTTTTAACGCGCACAGATTTGTATGCGCGTAACAAATTGATCCATCGCGTCTATCCAGTGAACATATCCAAGATTTTCGCCTGCATGTATGTGTCATTATATGGAGGCCAGTATGCGACAGTTTTTGATAGGGCGCTAGTCATCTCACGTGATATTCCTTACATTTTTTTGTAGCAGAGCGATGTAGTATAAATGTAAATGTTAATGTACATTCGGCTAAAATGTGTTGCGGATTTGCGGGCGCGTGTTGCGGATGGCAACAACTATATGCACCTGCCTGAACACGCATACACGCCAAAATGCATGCGTACATGTGCGGCCGCATGCGGGCGTGTGTTGCGGATTTGCGGGCTCGTGTTGCGGATTTGCGGCCGCAGTACATATATTCCTATAAACGGTACAAATTCAATCCATTTTCAAATTTTATTTTTAATATTTTGTTACTAATCTGTCTGGTAGCTGTTGCTTACTAACAGCTTACAGACAGTTTCTAAATATTCTACTGTATACTAATAACGTTAGCGACGAAACAGTCAAATTATTTTCAAAATATACATCAATATCCTACCGTAATTCCTCATACATCCTCAACCTCATACTCCTACGACCTCCGTTATCAGACCACCTCTTAAGCTCTATTATTTTACTATTATCAATACCAACGATACTGTTCTAAATGGGCATCTGTACGCTATTGTTCGCGGCCGATTAATGCATTGCCATTGACAAGGAATGCATTTTGTCCATATTTTTGAAAATTTAATAATTAAATGACTGCCATTTTAGAGACATAAATACGATAGATAACACTATCTATATAATAGCATAGGAAAAATTACTGTGTACGTGTCTGATTTTTGAAAATTAAATGACTGGGGAACACATTTTGCTGGCCTAGATAGCATTCCTCCCTCCTCCTTCGACCTCCGTTATAAGACCACCTCTCTCTTACCTAACATCGCCTAATAAGAAATTAAAATTTACACAGTCAAATCGTTTTCAAAATATTCAGCAACCAATCAATTTATTCGGCAACCAATCAAAATATTCAGCAACTGATTATCAAAATATTTAGCAACCAATTATCAAAATATTCAGCTACCACTCAAATTATCAAAATATTCAGTAACAAATTATCAAAATATTCGTACATCGTGCATACCTTGTAAACAATTACTCTAGCAACGCCCTCATAATCATCTAGCAATATCAACTGAGGAGGAATGCTATATCATTCCGCCTCAACTGACACGGACAGTCAAATTATTTACAAAATATTCGTACATAGAGTATTGCCTTGTAAACAAGTACGCTAGACCCTCAACACCAACTTCTACTGAGCAAGAGTGCTAGCCTCATCTAACAGATTATTAACAAATATGTTGAATACATTTGAAATAGAGGATCTATTATTCTGTGACAATAAAACGCGTGAACACGTTCTCGGTGTTTTTCCAATTGACAATGTACCCGCACATATTAAATATCTCCCGGCCTCATTATTAATAAACACGCATCCCAGTAATAAATCCGGACAACATTGGGTGGCGGTTTATTACAGTAGAAATGGAAATGCTGAATACTTTGATCCTTATGGAAGACGCCCTTCTGACGGAAGAATGATATCAAATGTACAAAATGGACACCGTGCGCGTGTTTATTATTACAACAATGTACTTGTTCACCTGGTCGTGACAACAACCTGTGGATATTATTGCGTATATTTCTTATACCATCGTTCGAGAGGTGTACAAATGAAACACATATTATGGGCCCTAAGAAACAGAGACAAAAATGACTCGATAGTGACACGTCTGACGCGCAGGATTATGAAGAAAAAATGATCATATTTAATGTATAATTATTTATGTACTATGTTTACTTTTTAATTATCGTGAATAAATGTCGCTAATATTTATCATAAGAAAAATGCACGTGTCAATAAAAAATACATTTTGTAAAAATATGTTATTATTTCTTCGTGTTCCCTTCTCACCCCTCACCCATCCCCCGCTATTTTGATAAAGAATATTTAATGGTACACTAGGCACGCGAGGTGTACCACAATGATCCAAAGATCCGTAATTAATCGTATTCACATCGCGACAATGACAAAATGCGGACATATTTGAATACAGAGGAAACCATATGACGTGCTCTGTAATTGAACCCTGCGTATCAAGTCCATTTTTCTATAACTGGAATGTCATTCAAACATGGTGCGATAGTAATGTTTTGTAAACTGATGATGTTAAGCGGTGGAGAAAAAACACGTTACCGAAATAAGGGCGTGTTCAGATTGGAAAGATAGTTTTAGTGACAGCTCATATTTGAGCTATAAAAGCGAAATGCGCGTGACTAGTAAGGCATACAGCCTTTAGAATTTGACAAAACACGTAAAATGGAATCTCAATTATGCGATCGATGGAGAACGATAGGTTCTATGCCTATTAATTGCGGTTGCATCGAATGGAACCAATATAAAGAGGTTCCAGTACGGCAACCAGTTGCAATGTCATTGCGTGAAATCCGTAACCGCTGGAGAGAATATCTAGCGGATCCGGACGAACGCAATTACAGCAAATGGTTGCATGCGAAGTACCAACTTCGTAATGATTGTTGTATGTGTATGTGGTGCAAACAAAACAGAAGTTCTCGTTTGCATTAATTGAGATAAAAATATTTACGTTAGCAAAATAAAAAAATAAAAAATAGGCCTCTATTTTAAGGGGCCACCAAAAACCAAAATTATGTTACATACACCCACACACAAACGGGTACATAAAAAAAGATGCACACACGCACGACGTACATGCATAGGGGACAGGGAACACGGGTGACAAGAGGCATCTGCGTAGAACCATGCGCGCGTCATCACGTGCGTATCGTAACACGCGTGAGGGTATGCTCAGTACATGCGTGTGTTGGTGTATCAGGTGCGTGCGTGTGTGTGGGTACGTATGCGAAAAAAAAGAAGTAGGACACCCTTGTGGATGATGGATCTGTAACAGATTTCCAATGATACAGACGCATTCAACCACATATTCCACAATGGGTGAAGCCTTTCGTCGTGGTACATACCAATGTAACATGTGGAAATCGATGGTAAAGTGACAAACTCATCTACGGTTTCCATTATACATTTAATGTACAAAAATCTACAATCTCCATAGATTCGGGTGCATTCGTTAAGAATCACTATGGGATGATTGGCAATACGCTATACACACAATTGACAAGGAAAGTAGAATAAAATAATTAGACAATATACAAACATAACCGTTATCATAAATGACTGGTGTAATTGGCTATTGCTGTGCGACATTCATATTGTATAATTCAATTGGAGTATTAATAAGCAATTATGCAGTTAATATGAATTCGCATAGCTCACAATGTGCACAAATCCTTTGCATGCATGGATACATGACATGAGAATAATAACTAATAACATTTAAAAAATCATATACCACGGAATGTGTGAAATTCATGTGTGACGTTAATGTATACTTTACTGACGCTAAGGCTAACCCTTCTGCTGCTACAATAATTAGGATAACGAAGACATTTAGGAATTATTTGATGTAAACTACCGAGATAGTGTTGCTAAAAGATCTTGCCACAGAAGATAGCAAAGCTATTTCGGAAAATACATACCAGATCCTAATTAAACAGGAATATGACAACCAGGCGCAGGTTTAACGCTGGATTAAGCAGCTATGGCGATTGTATGAAAATGCATTTTACGGACGGACTTGATGAAAGACGTATCAGGATAATAGGCAATGCATGAATATATAGCAAACTTGAACAGGACCTTGGAATTATACAGTGACTAGCTATACATTGAGTATATATTGACATGCCATGCTCATATGCTTGTCCAAGGGAGATAACTCTCATACTAATCATTTATACATGATAAATGGCCCTGATGTGCTTATTTTGAAAGATTAATCATGCAGCGGCTTACAACAATATGCTACAGGCGTTCATATGCTTTACCATATGGAAAGCATTACATTGCCATAAAAAGTGAATATTTTACTTGACTAGATAATGCCCATTTCAGAATAGCCCTTCAACAAACAGCAAGTTAATTGAATAGCTATTTTAAATTGGAAATTAGATAGCTTAAAACTACACTATGAATTCAGACGATTCAACATCATATTGACAACATGAATAATAATAATAATGTTATAACCTTACCCTAAGTAAGGCCAGGCTTAGCACAACTTGTTCAAGTTTCAGGTTCCAATTTAACGTTTCTTGCTGCTTGTGAAATGTGTCCACTTGAAGTGAATATTTAACTGTACTGCTAGTGCCTAGCGGTATATCCAGCTCACAATGACCCAAGCTGACCAGTGCGCCAAAAATACCATAAGCCTTTTCTTCTAAATTCACATTCTATTACAGAAAAATCAATAGTACATGCCATCTGATGAACAGTTTTACAGTAATTTGACCAGAAATTGTTGCTGCCTAACATATCAACAACTTCCATTCAAATTACCCAAAGCTATCCCATCCGATAATTCAAACATCATTATGAATTAACCTCAATTGGTCAGTGGGATAAAAAGGGTTAACGTATCACTTGGGGAAATATATATTTCTTCATCAAATTTAATCTTCATCACAACATCAGTTTTGATATATAATATGATGATCGGAATTGATATTTACCTTAAAATAATGAATAGACATAAAAAAATAATGATTTGAGGCTATATACAGTACAGGACAAATATGCAAATCTGACATGTCACACCAACGACATTATTAGTTCGCGAGGAAACAGGCATTGACAAAATCTAACATCGCATGACCTTAAAGCGAATGAAGCGGACATGTTTAATGTTAATATGAGTAATGTGCGAACACACCATAAATATGCATAAAGTACTCGCGCACCAAAACGTGATATTCTAATAATTACGCAAGGGAATTAGTACATATGTCCACTAGGCTAAGAACTAGGAAACGCTGCGATATTGTATCCAGAGCAATAATCTGTACGCATTGGCAACTACAAAGTGAAATCTCCTAGCGTGTCGGCGATAATTCAATAGTAATTTTGAATATTTTTAAAAACCACGTAGTACGAGACTTGAGGTACTAACACGTTCTTTCATTATTAACACATGGTATGTTTGTATCTCGATTCAAGCTTAATCTCACGGCTATTCAAAACGTATGGTTAAATCATACGCAACAAATAATCTTTTAAGCATAAGTATGCTCTACATACAATTCTATAAACGGAACCCCCAGAGATATAATGACCACATTTTAACCATCGTATCTAAAACGATTGACGTTATTGCAAAGTATTTTACAAACAATTTGTGCGTAATGACGGATAAAAGTCAATCAAAATATTCAACAAAAAAATGGTTTTGCTAATAACGTTAGCGACGTCAAATTAATTTCAAAATATTCAACAGTTTTCCTGTATGGTATCGATGAAAATGAGATATAGATTCATCGGTGAAAGGGTTAACTTTTTTTTAACCCAGGATACAATCCATCACCACCAAGTCTTGGTTACCATTCCAACCGAACATACCATTAATACAAGATTATTTTAAATATTTTATAATATTTTTAATATTTTGTTGCCAATCTGTAGCAGTAACAGCTTACATGCAGTCTCTAAATATTCTACAGTTTACTAATAACGTTAGCGACGAAACAGTCAAATTATTTTCAAACAACAATACCGTAATTCCTCATACTCCCTCAACCTCCTCCTCCTCCTCCTACGACCTCCGTTATCAGACCACCTCTTAAACTCTATTCTTTTACATTACTCTCTTATTATTTTACAACGGTAGATAACCACGGAGGGGGCGCACCGCCGCTACGTTAAAACGTAAAATACACAACTTTTAAGGGTTAACATTTTCAAAATAACACCGATATCGCGCACTTCGACACTGTTCCCAAAATCTAAAACGACTGACGTTATTGCAAATGCAATATTAAGTATTTAAAAACAATTTGCGCGTAATAACGGTTAAAAGTCAAAACGTTTTCAAAATATACAACAAAAATAGTTTACTAATAACCTTACCGACGAAACAGTCAAATTATTTTCAAACATCAATATCGGTCCGTAATTCCTCACCCCTCCTCAGCCTCATACTCCCTCCTCCTCCTCCTCCTCCTCCTCCTCCTCCTCCTATGTCGTCCATTATCAGACCACCTCTTAAACTCTATTTTTTTACTATTATCACTCTCTACTATTTTACTATTATCAAACTCTATTATTTTTACAACGGTAGATAACCACGGAGGGGGGAGCGCCGCCGCTACTTTTAAACGTAAAATACACAACTTTTAAACATTTAAGGGTCAACTAATTCAAAATAATAGAACATTCCAGAGTGTTGCAAATCCAAAAAAACGTGTGAGGCTGTACGTCATTGTTATCGAGAAAAACGTGGCGTTATAGGCGTCATTATTCTCTAGAATGCGTGTGCCGCTGTACGCCATTGTTCTCCAAACAATAGCGACTGAAATGGAGCGTTTTGATTGGTTAAAACCACATTCCAACGAAAAGAACAATAGCGACTACCCCCACCCTTAACTACTCACGTGCGAACGCGCGTACGTACGCACACTCGTATTTCTTAGCCCACCCACTAATCTATGCGTACACACACACTTAACATTGCTATTTAAGTACCAGCATTGGGCCAACCATAATCCGTCCAATAGAAATGGCTTGCATATAGATCCGTCAATGTATATGCATGCATATTGACAGAATATATTTTTGAGGAACGAATCTAGGATTAGGGTTAGGATCAGCTTGTGGTAGCTAAACAATATATTCATCCTTCAGAAATGAAGGACAGAGAAGTTAAAACTTCAATAAGTATGACGAATATAGGAACATACCGCTACTGCAGGAAAATCGCGCGACCAGCGCCCGAACAGAACAGACCGACTTTCTATTCACAGCGATTCGGTAAACGACGAACACGCGACTTTCTTGCTCCTGCCATCGCTCAAAAGCGCTTAACCATAAATTAACAGCGATGTGACAACGACCTTTAACCCGTCGCGCGACCATCGCGCCATTTAAATGCGATGGACTATAAACCGGCCTTAAAGGTGCATATTCATTATACACTTGTATAGGCTTAAACTGTGAGCCTATATGTAATGAAGAAATAAATCTTTACATATGATGATTCCATTCCATATAAATTAATATAATTTTTTAAGTTGCGAGATTGAAATAGAGGCACGGGCCTCTATTTCAATTTCGCAACTTAAAAAATTAATTTAAGCTTATAAAAGTATGTAATTTTATTTTTTAACAATTTTATTTTCAATCATTCTGGTGTGAATACGCACCTTTAAGATGTATGAGTGACCGTGTGACTGCCCTTAGATAGCAAAAGCAAATGCCCACTATAGACAAGTGTGAATGCATTGATAGCTTGAAATGTATTTATAAATAAATAATTCAATAATGGAGTTAAAGCTTCTATGTCACAGTATTTCATTATTGCAAATCAGTCTCTGTGCTATATACATCATCTCATTGTGTCAAGAGAAATTCATATTTGCACAATGCCGCCAATAAATCGATTTAATTCCACCGTTACCGTGATCGTCTTTTTTTTACAACCATTTCGGATCTTATCCATCCGGTTTATATTGTACTCAGTGGGCATCTCATAAATATTCATACAGGGAAATCCCTCTTATCACCTGCCATTTTCGGTTTCAACTTGTGTCAATCGGCTATTGTTATTAGATAGATGCATAATCGGTAAATACTATTAACGACTAAATTAAATGATAGGCTAGACTAAAATAGGCGAATTAGATATAAACAGGCCAGCAATACTGGTAACGCGCACCGCGTATACGGCGAAGGTGGCTTGTGTTATCAGTTTTCGTAACGCGTTCACAATAGTTTGCAAACTATTGCAGTTATTACGAAAACGGGCAGCGCAAACCACGGTCATTCATAAGTGTGTCTTAGTAGTATTGTGGTATTTTCGTTATGGGACTCATTATGAAAAAGCAATCATATCCTGATTTTTCGTGAACGCATCTCAGACTACCTTGAAATTACAATAGATGCGGTATGAATATACACAGGAGTCTGCCGTTTTAGATACGAAAACGCGAAATCAAAAATGCGAAACACGGTAGCACTATATGCTAGTAATATTTTTGTGTATATTATATAATTATAGTAGTATATAGTGCTACCGTGTTTTCGTACTTTTTATTTCGTGTTTTCATATCTAAAACGGCATACTCCTGTGGGATATGGGAGGGGAAAGAGAGGGGTGACTTTTGACAATTTTCGACCGGCCGCATGACTGACAGATCGGATGACTGCATGAGTGACGGACTGACAGATAGGCCGACAGACCGAACGACTGACTCCATGAGTGACAGCTCGGAGAACTGTGTGACTGACGAACTGACGGATATGCCGACCGACCAACTGCATGAGTAACAAATCAGATGACCGACTGGGTGAGTGATGGACTGATAGACTGCATGAGTGGAATATCTGATGACTACATGCGTGACGGACAGATGGAGAGGCTGACCAACTGAAAGACTACCTTGAAATTACAAATAGATGCGGTATGGATATGGGAGGGGAAAGAGAGGGGTGGCTTATTGACAATTTTCGACCGACCACATGATTGACAGATCGGATGACAGACCGATTGCATGATGACCGACCGACTGCATGAGTGACATATCGGATGACCGACTGACTGCATGAGTGACAGATTGGATGTCTGACTGCGTGAGTGATGGACTGACGGGGTGCATGAGTGACAGATCAGATGCATGCATGAGTGATGGACTGACAGATAGGCCGACAGACCGGACGACTGACTGCATGAGTGACAGATCGGATAACCAACTGCATGAGTGACGGACTGCATGATTGACAGCTCGGGGAGCTGTATGACTGAGGGGCTGACGGTTATGCCGACCGACCAACCGACTGACTGACCGGCCGACCAACTGCATGAGTAACAGATCGGATGACTGACTGGATGAGCGATGGACTGACTGACTGCACGAGTGACATATCTGATGACTGCATGCGTGACGGACTGAGGGACAGGCTGACAGGCCGACCAACCGACCGAATGAGCGACCAAACGACTGACCGACTTACTGCATGAGTGACAGAGCAGATGACTGAATGACTGCATAAGTGACAGATCGGATGACCGACTGCATGAGTACTGGATTGCATAAGTGACAGATCAGTTGAATGACGGTCTGCATGAGTGATGGACTGATGGGATGCATGAGTGGCAAGCGGATGACTGCATGAGTGACAGACAGGCCAATCGACAGAATGACTACATGAGTGACAGATCGGATAACCAACTGCCGGACTAACAGACTGCATAAGTGACCGCTCGGAAAGCTGTATGAGTGATGGACTGATGAACAGGCGGACTGACCGACCGACTGCCTGAGAGATAGATCGGATGAGCGACTGACTGCATGATGACAGACCGACTGCATGAGTGACAGATCGGATGACCGACTGACTGCATGAGTGACAGATTGGATGTCTGACTGCGTGAGTGATGAACTGACGGGATGCATGAGTGACAGATCAGATGCCTGCATGGGTGATGGACTGACAGATAGGCCGACAGACCGGACGACTGACTGCATGAATGACAGATCGGATAACCAACTGCATGAGTGACGGACTGCATGATTGACAGCTCGGGGAGCTGTGTGACTGAGGGGCTGACGGTTATGCCGACCAACCAACCGACTGACTGACCGGCCGACCAACTGCATGAGTAACAGATCGGATGACTGACTGGATGAGCGATGGACTGACTGACTGCACGAGTGACATATCTGATGACTGCATGTGTGACGGACTGATGGACAGGCTGACAGGCCGACCAACCGACCGAATGAGCGACCAAACGACTGACCGACTTACTGCATGAGTGACAGAGCAGATGACTGAATGACTGCATAAGTGACAGATCGGATGACCGACTGCATGAGTAATGGATTGCATAAGTGACAGATCAGTTGAATGACGGTCTGCATGAGTGATGGACTGATGGGATGCATGAGTGGCAGAGCGGATGACTGCATGAGTGGCAGACAGGCCAATCGAACGAATGACTACATGAGCGACAGATCGGATAACCAACTGCCGGACTAACAGACTGCATGAGTGCCCGCTCGGAAAGCTGTATGAGTGATGGACTGACGAACAGGCGGACTGACCGACCGACTGCCTGAGAGATAGATCGGATGAGCTACTGACTGCATGAGTGAAAGGTTAGATGACCGACTGCATGAGTGACGGACTGACAGACTGCATAAGAGACGGATCTGATGATTGCATGAGTGACGGATTGATGAACAGGCCAACCAACCGACTGATTGACCGACCAACCGACTGACAGACCGACTGCATGAGTGACAGTGCAAATGACCGACTGACTGCATGAGTGACAGATCGGATGACCGACCGTATGTGTGATGGATTGCATGAGTGGCAGATCGGTTGAATGTCGGACATGATGAATGGCCAACTGACCGATCGACTGACTGCATGAGATGAGTGACAGATCGGATGACCGACCGACTGCATGAGTGACAGATCGGATGAGCAACTGCATGATGGACAGACTGACGGATAGTGATAGATCGTATGACTGGCGTACAGGCCGATTGACCATCTGCATGAGTGGCAGATGGGACCGACCTACTGACTGCATGCGTGATGGACTGACTGCCCACATGAGCGATCGATCTACCAACTATATGAGTGACCAACTGCATGACTGGCAAATTGGATGACTGCATCAGTGGCGGACTGTATGTGTGACGGACTGATGGACAGGATCACGGGCCAAACCACCCACCCACCGACTGACAAACCCAATTACCGACCAACTGATTGACAAACCGACCGATCGGCCACCCGAGCAACTGCATGAGTGACAGACTATATGAGTGACAGATCGGATGTCTGCATGAATGACAGATCAGATGCCGGTATGAGTGACATATCTGATGACAGCATGAGTGACATACTGACGGAATGTATGACTGACATATCGGATGATTGCATGAGTGGCAGATATGATGACTGCATGGGTGATAGACTTATGGACTGCATGATTGACATATCGGATGACTGCATGAGTGGCATATCAGATGTCTGCATGAATCACAAATAGGATGACTGCATGAGTGACAGCCTGAGGGACTGCATGATTGAGAGATCGGATGATTGCATTGGTGACAGTTCGGATGACTGCAAGAGTGACAAATTGGATGACTCCATGACTGACGGACTGCATGAGTGGCAGATCCGATGACTGCATGATTGATAGACTGATAGACAGGCTGACATAACAAACCACCCATCCACCAACTGAGCAACCCGCTGACCGAGCCACCCAGTGACCAACTGACCGCCCACCCGACCGACTGCATGAGTGACAGATCGGATGACGGCATGAGTGACAGATCGGATGACTACATGAGTGAAGGATCTGATGACTGTATGAGTAACAGACTGACGGGCTGCATGAGTGACAGATCGGATGACGGCATGAGGAATAGAGATTGACAGTCTTGACTGCATAAAGTGACAAATCGGATGACTGCATGGGTGACAGACTGGCAGACTGCATGAAAAACAGATCAGAGGACTGAATGAGCGACAGACTGATGGACCGCATCAATGACAGGCTGGTGGACTGCATGTGTGACATATCGCATGACTGCATGACTGATAGATAGCATGACTGCAAGAGTCACAGATCGGATGACTGCATTAGTGACAGATCGAATGAGTGCATAAATGATGGACTGATGAATAGGCTGACAGACCAAACTACCCTTTGGCAGTCCGACCGACCGATTGCTTGAGCGACGAACCAACCGAATGCATGATTGACTAACAGCATGGGTGACTGACCGACCAACCACATGAGCGACCGACATATCGACTATATGAGTGACCAACTGCATGGCTGATAAATTGGATGACGGTATGAGTGGCGGCCTGCATAAGTGACAGATCTGAGGACTGCAGGAAATTCCAATTTCCCTTTCTCCGAGATCTATCAATACTCACCATTCTGTTACCTCTGATACACAGCTGGCCTTGACAGCTGGCTCTAGGACTATAGACTTAGAAAGCTTTACCGACTCCTTGGAACCGGGTACTCGGCTCCCAACTGCCGAGTACCCATCTACCATAGAGCTCATATTGTTTGCATAGCCACCAAACAAGAGAAATCTATGGCTTGCCTCCGTGGGGCTGGGAGGCTGGGTCCGTAACAGAATGGTGAGTATTGTTAGATCTCGGAGAAAGGGGCATTTAAATTTCCTGCATTCGCCTTTGATCAATACTCACCATTCTGTTACTTCTGATATACACCAGATTTGATCAGTAACCTGGTGGGAAGGGGCAAGCCATAAATGCTACTTTTGCCCCTTGGAGAAAGATTTAGACTTAACAACTTGACTAACGGAGACCTAAAAGGACCGTCAAGTTATCGGAACCGAATCACATTCGCGTCACTGCCCCCCCCCCCACCCTTTTCTCCTAAGAAAAGGGAGAGAACTCACGAACATGTATCTCGCCTGAAACACAAATATTCCAAGAGGGTTAACTGCTCCTTGCATATCCACATGTATTAGCCTGGGAATGAGCATGAATATATAAGATGAATGAACATGATATATAGACATAATACAAAAAATTCTCACTAATGAATTACCTTATGATAATTGGACTTCAGACGTACCGCCTCCAACCATTCACTGGTCCGGCCATCAGTGACACAATCTGGTTGTCATCCTCACGCTCGACCATGCCTGCTTTAGGTTCTTTTCTTACCAAAGTGAAAAAGGGTGAAGAGCAGTGTGGTCACTTAACTATCGTCTCAAAACAGCTAAAGCGAGTGGATTGGCTGAGTGTGACACATCCCTCATATAGTAATCCGTAAATGAGGACTCACAGTGCCATTGTGCAACGGCCATGATGTCCTCTAACGGAACACCACTGTAAAGGGCGGTCGAGGTGGCTAATCCTCGAACATCGTGTGCCTTTACGCCTTGCACCTGGTGCCCAGTCGCCATCTCATGAGTAGTCTGAATGTATTCGACTACCCACTGAGAGATAGTATCCATGGATGCGGCGCCATAAGGCTTCTTATGACAGATACACAGATGTTTATCGTTCGACCGTAGCGAGTCAGTCCGTTTTCTGTACTTAGTCAAAGCACGGACCGGGCACCAGACACTGGCATCACGATCAAACCTTGTTAACCTCGGTATTATGATCGGTTTGCCGGGATATCTCAAAGATTGATTCTTTGACATAAACTCTGCTCTTGGCAGAAGACGTAGACCCTTCAGAGACAATAAATCGGTCCCTCTCTGCCGAAAGCGCATGGATCTCACTGCGCCTTCTAGCTGAGGAAGCTGCCAATAGAAAGACTGCCTTTAGAGTCAAATGCTTTAGACTAGCCGAACGCAACGGTTCGAAAGGGTGCTTGGCCAGTACATTAAGTACTAAAGATAGACTCCAGGCTGGGATGACTACCGGTTGTCTCGGTCGGAGATTGCTCATTCCCTTCACCATCACATTTAACTGGGCCACCTCTGGACTATCCCTGTTGGCTATACAAGGGATAACTGATGCCAAAGCTGACTTGTATCCAGCAATTGTGACGGGAGCTAGTACTGAAAAGAACAGCTCACAGAGAAAGTCTGCTATTTGCTGAATAGTGGATTGAAAGGTATCAATACCCTTTTCTTCACACCAGTCTGCAAATCTGTTAACCTTGTTGTTATATGACTTGAAGGTTGACCTCCTTCTCGCAGCCGCGATGAAATCAGCAGCTTGTCGAGAAAAGCCTTCCGACGTGGAACGTTGTTTGATAACATCCACACAGTCAATTTGAACATTTTGGGATGCTCGTGTAGGAAGCGTCCCTTGGCCTGGGAGATTATGTTCGGAATCTCGGGCAACTGCACTGGGTTTTCCACCAGCAGATCTAGCAGATCCGTGAACCACGCCCTGCTTGGCCAATATGGCGCTATTAGCAGGACCAGACACGGTTCCTCCCTGATCTTCACCAATACCTTCGGCAGAAGGATGGTGGGTGGGTACGCATAAGCGTGCACCCCCTCCAGCTTATCGCCAGAGCGTCTGTATCGACGGCATTTGGATCTGGAATCGGCGAGACATAAGTCATGATTTGAGCATTTTGCCTTGTGACGAACAAGTCCACGTTGGGTTTGCCCCAATGCTCGAAGATCCTTCGTAGAACTGGATGGTTGAGGGACCATTCTGTTGGCAGAATTCTATGTCTCCGAGACAAAGCATCCGCCAGAATGTTCAATCACCCAGGAATGTGAGCTGCTTTCAAAACAACCGAATAATTCCTGCACCATTGAATCAAGTGCCACACTTTGATACAAAGTGTCAGTGACCTGGTCCCGCCTTGATACTACCGTCGAATTGTCCGACCATATCAATATCACCTTGCCCCTGATCATCGGAAGAAACTCTTCCAATGCCAGTTCCACTGCCATCATTTCCAACAGATTGATATGCAACTGACTCTCCAGGAGAGTCCATGTGCCCGAGACCTGGTGTTCTCCCAGGCAGGCACCCCACCCTTCCAGCGACGCATCCGTGTACACGGACAGCTGGGGGCGAGGTAGGTGCATGCAGCGAAACCCCTACTAGGAAATTCTGACGCTGTGTCCACCATACAAGATGCGGCTCCAAAACTGGCACCAGTTTTGACAGGGGTTCTGTTCTCTGTTTCCACAGAGACATCAGATACAACTGGATAGGTCTTCTCATTAGAGCAGCGAACGGGATCACTTGCTCCATGGAGACCATCATGCCCAGCATCTGAAGAAACCGCCTCGCCTGAATGTGGTTTCCCACTCGAAACCTCTCGAGGATGGCTAACAGAGACACCACTCTGGGCTCTGACGGGTAAACCCTGCCATCCTCGAGATCGAATCGCATCCCCAAATAAACGAAATGTTGAGTGGGTGTCAACTCGGATTTCTTCTTGTTGACTATCAAGTCTAGATCTGAAAGTAACTTCAGAGTCAGAGCAGTATCCACGTTCAACCTGGCTGCCGAGTCTGCCTTGAGCAGCCACTCGTCTATGTAGGTGTGTAGCGCCACATTCTCTTTTCTGAGAAACGCTGTCACCGCAAGGACCACTCTTGTGAAAACCCTCGGAGCTGTCGACAGGCCAAACGGGAGAACAGTAAACTCCCATACTTGATTCTGAAACGCAAATCTCAGAAACCTGTGCCAACTCCGGTTCATTGGAATGTGGAAATATGCATCTTTCAGATCGATCGACACACACCACATTCCCTTCCTCAATCCCGCCATTACCGATCTCGGCGTTTCCATCTGGAACCGAGGCGTATGGATAAACCACTTTAATGGCCTGAGATTGAGTATGGGTCTCCATCCCCCCCCCGTGCTCTTGGGGACAAGGAACATGTTTGAATAGAAGCCTGGAGTGTTCCAGTTTGCTGGTTTTATTGCTCCCTTCAGAATCAAACCCGACACGTCCTTTTGAACGGCTTCTGACTTGTCTGGCTCCCTTGGTACGGGTGTCCAGACAGGTGCCAAAGACAGATTTTGTGGCGGAAAGTCCCACCACTACGGCATGTAACCCTGGGATAACCATCCCAGGACCAGACTGTCTGACGTCACACCTCGCCAGGCCTCGACGAAACGCATGAGCCTTCTACCCACCATAGACGCCTCGACGTCTAACGGGGTTGTCCGGCTCGCAGACCGCTCCCCCCCCCCTTTCTTAACAAGAGAGAGAGAGAACCATTTCGGTCTCGGCACGGCGGACTCTCCACACCCTCTCGCCGCCTACTCATTATCCTCGATATACTGCATACATCACTCGAACACCCACATCTCGTGCGTGCGTGCGCGCGTGCGTGCGTGGGTGCGCGCGTGTGTGTGCGTTGGGTGGGTGGATAGGTGGCCGAGTGAGCGGGTGAGTGAGCAGATGCGTGCGTGCATGTGCGTGCGTATGCATGTGCATGCATGTGGAAGAGGTGGCTGGTGTTGGATAGGAATGTGTATGAAAGAATATACATGGTACATTACAGGCTTACTAACCATTCCAATCTCTCCCCATTTGTTCACAAATATACCTCAACGCGGCGACCAGCTTTCATGTACTCTCCGCTGCCACTATTCCAGAGAACTTTCTTTTCTCTGTATAGGGTCTCAAAAATCTCCGTTTGTTTTGACTCAATATGAAATCTAGCTTATTGCTCGCCATTTTTACCAGGTGGACAGATAGTGGACGATTAACTATTCGCTAACATTTGACCCTCTACCTGGACAACGATTGGTTGTTCCAGGTGATAGATTGTACGATCCGTCGCCAGAATAGAACAGGGTCCACTCGAGGGATTTGGCTGACACGCTCCGTTTTGGTCGCCTGGTTGGTCGAATTCAGCTTTCGATGTCGCAGGCGATAGATCGCCTCGTATAAACGCCGCTAAAGAAAGGTGTATAGAAAGAATGGGGGCTGAGTAGTATCAGCGCGGGGATTTTTGTGTTGGACCCGGTCTGTATAAATATCTGTATAAAATCATATTACTTAGCAGGACTCATGCATGCGTAAATTTCAAATTACCCCCGCCCCCCACCCCCAATCCCAATAATCAACGTCCAGAGTGAATCCGCTGATTGGTAGCGACATATACAAGCATAGACGAGCAGCTGGCCAGCGTTGAGTTATTATTACATTGAGAGACATTGAGTGACATTGCACATTAAACAGTTTCAAAATTAAATTAAAATCACAACATTATTAGTCTTTATCAATATGTTCTTTAAGAAAACAACAGCACCACCAGCGTAATCAAGAAAATTGATAATAATCAGTAAGTGAATTCAGCGATCAGATGTAAATCAAATACAATGCCAAAAATGAGTGTTAACGTCAGACAATCGTTTCAACTAGTAATGCAGAGTAATGCACGGTGTGTCACATAAAAGTATTCTTTTGGGTGTAATAGAACTGTGCCCACTTGATGTTTTTGTGAATAAGTTACACACGTATAAGAACGAATAAACATAACACTTTCTAATAAATTGGCCAACATATTAAATTCCCACGAAAGTGGCTGCTAAAACAGCAATAGACGGAGTGTAGTGTATTGTTTGAACTTATAAAAATTGATAAACAATAAACACAATTTTTGGTGAGAATGTCCCACAATTTTACCTTGCTAGTAATCATTGCTACAATGAAAATCACGTGTAGATGCGAATGTGTGCAGATGACCTATAAATTAGGGGAAGAATTACATCAGTTATGGCCCAGGGCAATCACCGAAGTAATGGACCTTTCCAGTTTTAGCTATGCCACGCCCATCTCCATCTAAGCTCCACCCACACCTCGCTCGTGTGGGGATCGATCGATCGCTGAACTCCATGACTATCAATTGTCAGCAAACTATACAGGTAAGCTGTTGAATATTTTGAAACTAGTTTGACTGAGTGCTGTTGCTGCTATGGCAGCAACAGCACTCAGTCAAATTAGTTTCAAAATATTCAACAGCATGTTTCTTAAATAACAAAAGCATACAATTCGTACGACGTGGCGGACTATTAAGCCTTAAAGACGGGCTTAATCGAATCCTTCATGACATCATGGTTATGACGTCAGCATACACGGCGTGTAGTTCATTATGACGTGATGTGATTAAGTGAGGAAATGGATTCATGAATTAAAAGCATTCTCCTCAGTGCTGTAGACTAATTAAACATATGTCTATGTCAGTGCTCAGAAAGCAATAACTGGATTGTTCATCTATACTGCACACCATACTGCTTATTGTATTACATGGCTGAAGGAACATCGCAAATGAATGGAAAGGATTGGGGAAAATATAAACCAACACAATTGATGATGTTTACTTGTGGACACTCATTGATTATTATGTTCAAGATCAAGATGAAACTGCAATTCATTCCCAAAATATCAAGGTAGCTATAAAGCCCATATCATAGATCAATGTTTGACATAGATAATGTTGTTTTAAAGAAAAATGGGTTTCTACTATTGACCAAAGAAGGGTATAATCTCTTGATAAAACACACCCGGATTTCAAACAATCCATATTATTAGTGACGCGAGCATGACCAGAAACATGCTCAAGATTGTGGATAGGACTACGTTCTGAGGTAAATCCACTATTGTTATTTGTATTGCTGATTCTATTATTAATGATGATTCTCAGATACTGAAAGGATACCTCTGTGAAGGATAACTTATACTACTACTTGGCAAGGATGTCACCATCTGAATTGGAAACATTATTGCTGTTAAAAGAATAATAGTGGGTTCAAATTTAAGAATAGACTTGTCAACAGGTGAACATCCTAAAGGCCAAAACATATTATGCAATCCTGAAATATGCTTTTCAACGTCATATAACACAAACCAATATTGTGGTGTAAATAATACATCGAGGAAAGCCGGTATTATTAAAATTAGAGTTTGCGTATTTGCTAGGTTAGAGATTGGA
This sequence comes from Chaetoderma sp. LZ-2023a, assembly GCA_034401795.1. NCBI lineage: Eukaryota > Metazoa > Mollusca > Caudofoveata > Chaetodermatida > Chaetodermatidae > Chaetoderma > Chaetoderma sp. LZ-2023a. Next base: position 123,539,092 of record CM067373.1, on the reverse strand, counting down.
AAATAAAGAATTGAATATGTGTGTAGGTGTTTACCAGTGTATTTGTGTGTGCACGCATATGTCTACACTAATCCATAGCACATGATCTCAAGGTGAAGTTGCGTATCTATAACCCGTGACGCAGATACCGCCATCTTTGTTTACCACGTATCGCGCGCATTGCACTATGGGACTGTTTGGGGGGGTGGGGGGGGGGGCAGTCGATCGTGCAGGCATAAACAAATGCACGTGAATGTATAGTTTTATGCTCATATCAGCCAAAAATTACTCCTGCAGTGGTCTTGAGAAATGTCTATTTGCAGACCAAGGGAAGAATATTTCTGAAAATTTACCATTGGAATGACTGGCTCGCTAACCGAGCCAGCCATTTCAGTGGTAAATTTTCAAAAATGGTCTTGTCTTGGTCTGCAAATGGACATTTTCTTTGAGAATTTGAGGGTTAAAGGGTTAAACAGAATTGGCCTTCTCCGAAAATCTCCCTTGCCACACCCTTGCAGCTTATGGCCCCGGGCTGGATTCATGAAACATATTTAAGCATAGGAACATGCATAATGATTAAGTGTAACTAACAAATGTAGCATTGTGATTGGGCCATAGCTGATTGTCTACTTTACACAAGGTATACGTTAGGTATGCTTCGTGAATATGTAACACCCCCACCCGCACCTACCCACCCATTCATGGACACTACATATATATTATTTACAAAACAGACACCTACGCATCACAGGATTATTGCATGCCCCATCAGAACAGTCATTCTTGAAAGCTTGATTATTCTACACCCCCCCCCCCCACTAGCAACAACACCCCACCCAAACACACATTATTATGTATTAACTATCTATGGCAATATATGAATAAAGAATTGTCGAAATTTCGTCATTCTTGGCTCAAGTCTTCTTAAGACATCCTCTAGCTATTTGATGTTTAAATATCAACCATTGCAGGTAATTTAAGATCGTTTTTTAAATAATTTATTTGAAATTGGCTGGAGAACGCTCCCCCTGTATAATCAACATAACTCATTGACGAATCAGACAATAATACACGATTTTCTGAAGCAATTTATTTGAAATGCGCTGGAGAACGCCCCCCCCCCCCCTATATAATCAATGCAATTCGTTGAAAAATCGGGCAATAATACACACGTTTGATAGCGGCGTCGTGCGTATACTGTTCGTCAATCTCTCCCCTAAATTTGCTTAAATGTCAAATTTTTCCCCAAAAATATTCCAAGCCCCTTTTTTCTGCTTAGGACCCCAAAAGAAACCCTTTTCACGGCGCTTATGCTTTTAAGATTGTAGGCTAATCCTGTCCTATATACTGTTCGTCAATCTATTTAGGAAATCCGCTTTACGCGCCATAACGAAATAAGCTGCATAATTAAAATATAGTTTTTAATAATTTAATTTAAAATAAATAATGCATTTAAGATGCATGTTTTGTGAAGCAAACTCAACAATTATATTTTAAAATCTGGCAATAATGTCAGCGCTGAAAGATCGTCGGCGGCTAATACTGTTCGTCAGTCTCTCCCCCGGAATGCGTATTTAGCGTTCAGTTTCGGTTTATTTCAGTTTAAAGACGATATAGCCTAGATTTCAATAGTTTTTTCGGTCTAAGACCGAGATTTAACGCCGCTTGACAGTTCTGAATGAACACTTGCCTGTTTTGATCGCATACAAGTACTTCTCCTGCTATAAGAAACGGTCTTAAATCTACAACTTTCCAACTATCAAAATTATTACTACAGCCGACGTCATTTTAATACACACTGCCCCCAAACGCTCCCACAATGCAATGCGCTTCGAAAGTTCGAGCGAGTCACGTGGTTAAAACCGGTCATCCGCGAAACGGGTTATGTATACCTTATACAGGTTTAGCACTCCACGATATCTATCAGCCCTAAACACTACAACACGATACAATTCCTCTTTGAGCCAGTATTGAAGACGCTATAATAGAAGCTTATATAGTTATTCTGACTCAACTTCTAGTTATGGGTGAATCTACTTTTAGCTATGCCACGCCTATCGCTAAGTAAGCTCCGCCCGTATTTTGCCCGTGTTGGGATCTGTCGACGCCTGAACTCCCTAAATCCCAATTTCCATCTAGAAAACTTTACAGGTAAGCGTCTGAATATTTTGAAACTAATTTAACTAGGTGCCGTTGTTGCCTATGTTTATCAAATAATAAAGACATACAATACGCTTGTTCCACATTGACGTCATTACACCGGGAGTCCTGTAAATCAACGCTCAACCACTGCTGCTGTCTGGTAAAAAAACCAAGCCACCTGCCCGCGTTGATGTACCATTGCACTAAAATACACCGCTTTTTAAAGGAGAACTAACTTCATATCATAATTGTGATTCAAGTGATCTAACACGGCACTCGAAACTAGACCTAGACTATAAAGCTTGTTATCATGTCGCTAAAGAAAGATATACAGGCTTGAGTAGCCAAATATTTAGACATTTCTACAGACTATGATGGCTATCATGCTTTACTTTTCAACCAATCAGAAAAATACAAGAGCATCTGCCTTGGTCTGTACCGTAGCTCGCAGGGTAGTGTTGGGCCGTTCCGGTGTATCATGTTGACTCGCCACGCCGCAAGTGCACGACGAATGATGACGCTGGTTAGCATCCGGTCTCGGGGTGACGGATCCTGTACGAGACTGCCCTACGGGTAACAAAAAACCGGCTCCTAAGGCTGGTGGAACTCAATTGTTCCAGTGGGGCCATGCGACCATTGTCGCGAACATTAAATACAACTGTCTCATCCCAAGAATTTGTGTCACAGGAATGCCTGTCCATAGAAATTTCGTGATCTATGGACTTACAAGATTTGATTTGGTGACCTAAAAATATAAGTCTATACAATGATTTTACCTGAACAGACTATCGAGTATGCTAGATAAACCTAATGAAGAGCATACGAAAATACAAGACATAGAGACAGCCAGATGAAGTTTTAAACATGGGGCTCCCGGAGATACCACACAGACTCGTAGGTCCACAGAGGTATCCCCACAAGGGAGGCTCCCATACACGAGACTTAACCAATTAACTTAATCTAAGTTATTATACCTCTAAGCTGAAAGGAAGAAGATTATCTCGGACGAAAAGTCATGTGCCTCACGCGGGCATTACTCCTAGTGCTAGTTTGGTGGGTGAGGAGTATTATACTTGCATGGACCGTCGTCGCTGAATCCTTGCGAGAGGCAAGTGCCTCGCCTGGGCCTCCGTCTCGTGAAGGTGTCGCCACTGCTTAAAGCGGGAGAAGAGTAGTAGGCAAAAATGGGTCCACTCTAATATTTCAACCAAAATGCTTGAAAAAGAAAAGACCCTACCTAGTGAGATTATGACTATAGGGTTGAGTGCGGTTTTACGTGAAGACGGGACGAACGATTCTCGAAGGATTCCCACATCACCGCCTTGTGTGCTTCTTAGTATGCTGAATTAGTAGCCACGGCTTTATTTATGCGGGCCTTCTGCTTTGCTTAACTAGCTTTTAGGTTTTAGGAACAAGAACTAGTTTAGGCCGCAAATGGCTGGTATCTACCTAGCTATTAGACGTGGCTGTCATTGAGAACCGATGCCCTAAGACATCACTACTGAAGACAGCGTTCATACATGTTACTTAGTAAGCTCTCCGAACTAGATAAGAATCCGAACATCTCGCTCCGTAACCACATAAAACATTACAGGACACAGGTTACTTTTCACAAAAGCATTATTAGGCAACTGTTCTATCGTTATGGCGGGGGAGGGGGGTAAGAGAAACGAATACCCACCCTAAATGTCCTTCCCGTGAGGGCGTGGCAGATCTAAATATCATGCCCAGATATTCTTATGGAATTCGGTGGGGATACGTATCTCGCCCGTCAGCGAGATCTATGGAATTAACCGTTTAACCTGTCGTTAGGTTTATTACAAGTTGCATGGTTATGTACTGTGGTATGGGAGGGTTGTTCAGCAAATAAAATAATAATTTAGACATGTGTTCGTAGTGCTTTCCTACATTTGCAAAAGGGCTAACTACTAAGTATCCGAAGATACAAGGGGAATGTATGTGACACCACACCCTGGCCATCACCGCTCGGAAACCCCAACAGCTTCCTAGAGTCGGATCAGCCCATGGTGCGGATAGGGACATTCAAACAATTAAGAAGCCACATGGCTGAGTGGAACATGAAGAGAGACAAAATCTTACAGTTATGAGTCTTACCGGAGTGCGGGGCTAGATTATCACACTACTGGAAGAGAAGAATATACTATAGATTTCTTAACGAAGAAAGTGTTTCTAATCATATTAAACCTATCCTATCAAGCTGAATAGAAAAGGATAGTCAGTAGCATGCCGGGCTAAACAAAGTTATAGCACGGACAGCGACGTCAGTGAAAAATTGTTGGTGGCAGGAGAAAGTGCTGCATATATAAGTGTTGCTGTATAGTGTTTCGTACGTGCACTGCAGTCCTATATTTTCTATAAATAAACAAAACATATGAGCTGATGGCTACTGGCCATATATATATATATATATATATATATATATATATATATATACACCTGTGCAAAAGTTAAGCACCAGCAAAAACAATAGAACGTAGAAACATGATGGTACAACTAGGCTGCCATACTTTTTGTCCCCGCGTTAGCTGACATAATTCCAAGTACGAAATGCACATGCATGCATGACTTCACGCCGCTTGATGTCCGTGCGTGGCGGGAAACAGCACACGTGTTCAGTTATGTAAAAGTCCAGTTTGAGGTGTAGAACATTACATACAGATTTAGGCGACAAGATTAGGAATTTTGTGTTCATGACCGTGGTTTATTTGTACAGAGAGAATTAGCTCTTGATTGTGAACCGCTATGGCAAGACGAAGGTTAAGTGATCGTGTGAAATGGCAAATCATAGGCATGCATACCACTGGTATGTCATGCAGAGATTGGCAGACAGCTGAACATTAACCATACTGTAATCAGTCGTTTGATTGCAAAACATGGGCAAACTAACGAGGTGAAGGACAGGCCTAGATCTGGAAGACCGAAGAAGACTACTGCCCGTGATGATCGAGCCCTAGTACGCCTTGTTAGGAGATCTCCATTCACCAACAGCAGAGTGCTCAGCCAGCAATGGGAAACGCGCAATAGAGTGTCAATGTCTACCGTCAAAAGGAGACTGTATGCTGCTGGCATGAAAGCTAGGAGACCTGTCAGACGTCCTCTCCTCACTGCACACCACAAAGAGGAGCGTCTGAGGTGGTGCAACGAAAGAAGACACTGGAACATGAGATCCTGGAGACGGGTACACTGGTCCAATGAAAGTCGGTTCCTGCTTCATGCCACAGATGGTCGAACTCGTGTATGGAGGTCCAGACGCACGGCGTACGACCAACGTAACATCATGGAAGAAGTTCCATTTGGTGGAGGTTCCGTTATGATATGGGGGTGCATCTCATTTGATTGTAAGCTGGATCTGTTGACTGTACCTGGAACACTAAATGGAAAAAGATATCAAGATTCCATACTGGATAGAGTTGTGGTCCCTCATTTTGTAAATCATGCACCTGGAACCCACCCTATATTCATGGATGACAACGCCCGACCACATCGTGCTAGAGCTGTGCATGAATACCTCCGCCAGAATGCCATCGAAACCCTACCATGGCCAGCAAGGAGCCCTGACATGAACCCTATTGAGCATATCTCAGACATTCTGGGAAACATGGTGAGAAGGAGGGATCCTCCTGTGCAGAACCTACAGGAATTAACAGACGCACTCCATCTTGAATGGCAACGAATACCACAATGGCGTATCAGTCGGTTGGTGACCAGCATGAGACGTCGTGTCCAGGCCGTCATCCAGGCACAAGGTGGATATACCCGGTATTAATAATGACAGTCTCAAACTCGTGCACAGATGTTAAACTTCGTTTTCAGACACCATTAATGACAATCTAGCCACGTGTGTCAACTGTAGGGCAATAGTTGTCAGTTGTGTCAACGTAACCATATTCAGGCCTCGTTTTCAAGTTCAAACAAAAACATACAGTGTTTCCCCACCATCATAATCAGCATTCCTTTAGTTGCATTATTACCTCTTGCACTAAGATGGATGGGTACATAAATGTTTATGCTATTGCTTTCTTCATAGCACATGAATATACCCTCGCATGTGCGTAAAAATAGGGTGGTGCTTAACTTTTGCACAGGTGTATATATATATATATATATATATATATATATATATATATATATATATATATATATATATATATAAACTAACCAGAACAATTAATACGGTATCAAATGATCAGAATTATATATCTTAGTACAGGTTTAACGAACCTACTACGGTACGGTTAGTGAAAACACCTTACAGAAAATGAGAATAACTATAAACATATACAGAAATTATAACTAGTGGTCCTAAGACTGGTACGGTACCTTTTAGTCATCGGGACCGTTTTTATGGATACAATATAATTAGAAAAGTACATTTAGCGGAATAATTAAAATGTTAAGTATAGTTACTTGAATACTCAGTAGCCATTCTTAAGTTAGGCTATTGTGTTACTGAAATTGATACGTCATCCTTTAGTTGACGTGAGATGATGCATTCTCTTGAAGCTGGAAAGTTCCTGCAGGTTGGTTCCCACAAACAGGATTCCCGCAAGAAGCTCATGGCGGGAGCACATCGTTCAGGACTGTAAGCACAATGGAATGTCTAACGAGTAGTCAGTAAGAGATACAATAGCATTACTGCTGTGAAGAAAGTTCCAGTACACCGATGGCACGGATGGAAGTTGTCAACAACCTGATCACATGCAGGGGTTGTTGGATGCAGATGAAGATACAAAACAAAGCGTAACGGTGCTGGGTACGTCAGCCAGCTCTGAAGACGCACCGGGCAAAGTTTACTTGCTGCGGTCGAAAGTTAGAAGAACCTGCATGACATTAGTCCGGTGGCAGTTGAAATACCACTTTTTGGCATGGCCGGCAGATCCGGCGAGTCATCCATCAAAGAACATCACTGTCTCTACATCTGTAGAATCACATATTCAGGCCATAAACGCCTCAACGCAAGTTTGTGTTCTGAAGTAGATCTTGATACTCGTGAACAATAAGTAGAAAGTTCCAAATTACTCCCGCAAGTAGGGGTGTACAAAATTGTTTAGTGTGGTGGGTTGGATACTGCTAGCTACGGGAGAAAACCCGAAAGAAAGCGAGGTAATCTGCGTATCGTCTTTCGATAGTAGCTGGTACAGGTCAAACCTGTTCGGCCCCTGGCCGATGATCTCACGATCTCTGGATCGTATCTTATTTTATACTCCTCGTGACGTCACATGCGCAGGCTCCAACCAATCATCGTTCGAGCAACAGCCAATCAGCGCGTAGCTGATAATATCGCTGTCGAATGTTCTAGAACATTCTAGAAGTTCTGCGTCCACGTGGTTATGACATCACGTCATTACTTTGAAGATAATCAAGAAGGGTTTTCCGTGGATAGCCATTTCTTAACCGATTTTGAAATGGTTTACAGATTTAAAAAGCCCGTCGAATTCTGGTCTTGATTAATGTCAGATTCGACGGGAACAGGTAATCAAAAAAAATAGATTACAGGGTACCATCTCGGTACACTAAAAGCGTCATCCTATCTTGGTTGTAAACTATGTGCTCCATCAAAAATAGCATCTAAGCGTGCGCATGTGCACTATGTGCCTTTAACGAACTTAGTCGTTTTTACAATGCGATCTCTCTCATAGGCCTATATATGCTTATGGCTCTACCCAGGGGGGCGTGTTCAGGGAATGAATCCAGGATGGGTGGCGCGTACCCAGCTTAGCTGGTATGGCCGGTACCCGACTGGTCGCTCCGAACTACATCACCCCCTCCTAGTTTGACATCTGGGGCAAATGATCGCACATGGTGGATCGATGCACATACATATGCTAGGCGGGAATTATAGACTTCCCGGGTAGGTGCGTGGCTGGAGAGGAGTAGTGACGCAATAGATGCGTATTCAAGAGACAGAGCACATAGAGGTGCCAAAGAGGAGAGGGGAGGCATACTTTTAGTTTTCAATTTTTGACCTGGAATTATTTTTCCAGGCCGTTTCTTTCTTTGTTTTGTTTTATTAATACTTTGGTGCGTGCTGTAACTTGATTTAGTAAGTGATTCTAAACAATAGCTCGCATGGGTGTTCTCTCTGGGTGCGGATAATCATTATCTCTGCAGAAAACACCCAAGCTCCAACGTACCATAATTGTCGGAAATGTCTGAAGTGATGGTGGCGGAAATATGAGCGTCCATAATGTCAGTTACTGCCGGTTCTAAAATATCCGTCCGTAAGGCGGCGGTGGTGCTAGTTGTTGCTAATGTCGTTGATGCTGTAGTGGTGGTAGTCGCCGTGGTGGCTGCAGTAGCTGTCGTGGTGATGGCGGTGAGCTGTATCGTAGGCCAAGGCAATGATGCATGAGTGGATACGTCAGGAGATGACATCTTCCGAGACTTAGCATATTTTAACCGACAATTTGTGGTGACGTTTGGTACGGGCTGAATGTCCTGCATGTGGGTGATTCGTCTCTTTCCCGCGTATGGTCATTCCGGCGTGGTTCCATTTCTGATGGTGGGGTCAGAAAGGCTAGGAGGCGGATGTTGGATAATACAGGTAGGAGTTATGCTGATCGACACAGGCTGCGACGGTCCTGGTCCCTCATCTATGGTCAGGTATGGTGAAGACAGTGACTGCGGGTAACTTGGAATGTCTATTCCCGCAGGTGTCGTGATGACTACCGAAACGGGCTGACTAGCTAAAACTGCTTTAGACACTATGGGTGTGGGTGTAGTGACTGTAGTTGGATGGCTAATTACTGATGTGGGTGCTACCGGACTGGATTCTGCGGGAAACTTCCGCTTCTTACACTGCTTCAGGACCGGTGTAGATGCAGTGACTGGTAGCGGCGTAACACTCCCCAACGTGGCTGTGGGCAGGATTTAATGTCTGGCTGTCGGTACGTTGCTTACAGTAGCCGCGGGAGGACGATGACTAATGGGATATCTATGAGTAGTGTTCTTCGTGCGGGCCATTTTCTCAGTCGGGAGAACTTTGACTGGAACCCGAGATTTGAAACATGTGGCTAAAACGGCACGATCCTCGTTCTCTTCCCCGGGAACTCATGTCACTTCTAACACACGGTGATGATAACGGAGCACGTGGGTCACTCCGTAGCGAGTAGTGGTGTGGAGATACTGACATGTCACGCAGAAGGCTGACTGGAGGAGATAATCCTTATTAACATGGAGTGTGCGGTCGGATTTTCTCGTAAAAGTTCTGGTACAGGGCTCTCCGCTAGCTAATAACAAGCTGCATGGGAACCATTTTGGAACTGGTACCGATTCTTCTTCAGACGAATCCGATCATGCTAAATCTTCAATGAGTGACATCTCGTTCCCGCATGGTAGTTGGCTGTGGGAACCTTATTAAAAAGCTAATGCCCTATCTCGTCATTGTATTTAACTTTCCAGGCCAAGTATAATAATGAAATAATAAAACAGCAGAATTTGGTTTTCGACACGTAAGAAGCCCAATGCTATTTGTTCTTCCCTGGTGTCGAGTTTTGATGGGAAGACAAAGTTTCAGAGCGGGCTTTCTCCTTTTATACTATTTGGTGATGTCATAGGTGGCGGATGACCACACCTGGAAGTTTTAACAGGTGATTCGGTCAGCCCTATATGGAAAGTTTCCTCTTTTTCCGCTCTAGACATTTAGGGATTAATTCTTCCCGTATAAAGGGAGTACTTTTAATTATAGGAAGAATGGCTCAGTAACTTTGTCCTAATTTCATGCTTTTAGCAGCCTCCGATCAACATAAAAACGTGGTACTACTTTTTCTTTCGGGGCCTCACCTTTTAATTAGCGTGAGGCGGTTCTCCAGATTGGATGCTTATAAACTTGCCTGTTTTAATTTTAGGCTGGAGCGCTCGATGGGGTGTGTTGGAGCCTGGTGACGTCAGCGGTTAATACCCCGACTCACCCTCGCCACTCCTCCATCACGCTGTGGTAGTCGCGTCTTTGGGCAGCTCTTGTGTTTAAAGTGTTTGATCCAATTTACTGGAAATAGCAGTAAATGTCACGTGGCTCTAAAAAGCACGTGGTTGAGTGGAAACATATATGCTGTTTATGGCGACGGCCAAAATACTGTTGCCGAGGTGTAGTCTGTTGTAGATGCGAGAGATAGAAATCTATATGTTGCAGCAAGAATCTTTATAATATAATGTCCCTTATTTGCCCAAGTTCTTTAACATGCATCTTGGTATATGTCTGTAATAGGTAGTTCTCAGCCCGTGTTGATTATAGACTGGAACGTAAGGAAGAGAATTTTTGAAATTCTCCTTATAATTATACTGTTAGATTTTTGATGCCGCTTTACTGGCCCGTGCGCTAATGATTTGTAGCACAGTAGAGCAGTTGTGTTCTTAATCAAAAATTTAACGGTAAAGTTGTAAGTAATTTGATCTGTGGTTTAAACAGATCTATTCAGGCGGTAGATCAAGGTTACTGTTCCCGACAATATAGCTGTGTTTTCCGAGCGGGAGGGCTTGCCAAGCATTCTCCTCAATGGGTAGAACTAGCTCCATCCCAGCCTAGACCAGACAATTAATACCATATAATAATGGTTAAATTACAGTACAACTCGAAAGTGGGTGCAACAGTTATTACAATTTACAATGCCGTCGTTCGGAGATTGTGAAAACAGTCGACGTGAGTGTCTGTGTTTCTGACATGCTGGTGATTTGAATCTGATACGCATGGCTGGTTATCTGTGGATGATACTTGCGCTGTTGTGACGGTGACGTTTTTATGGCCGCAAGGTGCAGGAGTTGGAAGGGAGAGGCGGCGTGAATGTCAACTTTATCGACCCCTGAGGGTATTTCACTCTGTAATGGCCGAGCCCGTGGGTGGGACAGAGTTACTTTAGAGCGCAGATGACCTGTCGGATGCTGTCATAACTTTGTCTCGGAAGATGTCATCTCCTGACGTATCCGCTCATGCATCATTGCCTCGGCCTACGATACAGCTCACCACCATCACCACGACAGCTACTGCAGCCACCACGGCGATTACCACCACTACAGCATCAACGACATTAGCAACAACTAGCACCACCGCCGCCTTACGGATCCATCAATGAACCATGGGTCGATTTCCTTAGCAGACAAAGGGACACCTAGGTATTTGGGGCTACATTATCAAAATGCTCAGGTGTGCTGGTCCGCGGAAATCGACCGTAGTCCATCAACAGACCGAGGCTGGTCACACGATAGCCCGATTTGCAACTAAGATACTGATAAACGAAAACAACATCACCACACACACGCACGCACGCACGCACGCACGCACGCACGCACGCACGCACGCACGCACGCACGCACGCACGCACGCACGCACGCACGCACGCACGCACGCACGCACGCACGCACGCACGCACGCACGCACGCACGCACGCACGCACGCACGCACGCGTGAATCATTATAGACAGGACATAAAATAAAAAAATGATATTCATCCGCTACATCATCACAAAAGGGGCATGTTCGCGCAGCGCGTGGTATTGGTATTGGTTTGTGCCATCTGCCTAATTCAATATTTAGTCTATGAGACCCCGTTCTTAGTCTACATAATGAATCACGGTGGTTTTTCGTTTTTACTTTATTTAAATAGCATTTATATGTTAGATCAGTTGAAATGTGTTTGTAGAGCCATGTTTTATTGCTGGCTTCCAATTGCCCCCTCCACTCCTGATAAAAATTGTCACTTATTCTCTGCTTGTATTCGGGGATAAACTGATCTTTACTTACTATTGTTCCATGTGACTCCCATACATCCCCAAACCCATTGGTACAGAGCTTATCTCTTAATGAGTTGACCCAATTCTTACAATTTTTATCCCTATGCCAGTCTTGATATAAGGTATTATACACATGTTTAGCAATTCTATTTGGTTTCATATCTAATATTTTGAAACAATATTTTATCGACTTGATTCCTCTCCCTAATCGCAGAGGCATCCTCCCTAACTCTCCATAAACAACAGAATTTGACGTACTTTGTTTTACATTAAGCAGTTGCTTACAGAAGCGAAGGTGGCATTTTTCAACATCATACGCTGAGTGAAAACCCCAGACTTCGCTCCCGTAGCAGAGGATAGGTAGAACTAGCTTGTCAAATAGTTTGCAATAGTGGTCTATTGATAGGCCTATAAATTTATTACAATATTTTTGTAAAGCGAATACGGCTTTCTGCGCTTGACCCGCTAAACATTTTTGTGCTTCGGTGAACGACCCTGAAGTTGTAAAAACGATGCCCAAATACTTGAAGTTATTTACAATTTCTACTTCGGTATTACCATACCACCATTTGTCATTTACCCTTAAGCGCCCACCCCGTCTGAAAACCATTGCTTTAGTTTTATCAATATTAACTGTCAATCGCCACCTGTTGCAATACTCATGTAAAATATTTAACCCTTTTTGTAGTCCAGTTCTACTTTCGGCTAATATAATTATGTCATCAGCATATAAAATTAATAATAATTTAAGAAATTCTAAGCCCACACCCTCCCCACCCCTTCTAAAAAATTCGTCTTCTAAGTCATTTAGATACATAGCGAAGAGAAAAGGCGATAAGCTTTCCCCTTGACGCACACCAGTAGTACATTCGAAACAGTCTGATACGTTAGAGTTTAATCTAACTCTAGTTTTTACCTCTTAGTACATTGACATGATAATATTAATAATATTTCCTCTAACACCCGCTTTTAAAAGTTTGTACCATACACAATCATGTACCACATAGTCGAAAGTTTAGTAAAATCTATAAAAGCACAGAACAACCACCCTCCTTTATTTAGCACATGTGATATTAACCCGTTCATAACAAATATATTATCCACAGTACTCAGACCGGCCCTAAAACCGGCTTGAGCTTCTATATAAACAGCATTGGATTCTGCCCAATCATTTAATCTATTATTAAGAACTTTAGTAAATAATTTACCCAGTGTACTAAGAAGTGTAATGCCCCTGTAATTATGCACGTCGTTAACACTGCCCTTCTTGTGTAGAGGTACGATGATTCCTTCTGACCAAATTCGCGGGAAAATACCACTTTTAAAGACACAGTTGAAAAGCGCTGTAATGTGCGGGAGTAATATATCACTCGCTTTTAAATAAAACTCATTTATTAATAAATCTGGGCCAGCGCTTTTACCGTTGTTTAGTTGTTTTATTGCTTTCATTACTTCCGTCTCAGATATTTCTTTGTTTAAGTCATCAAAAATTATTTGCAAGTCGTCCTTTAGGTAATCATCTACGTAGTCCTTTATGTCATTATCTGCCTGGTAAAAATCGGTATCAGGGTTGCTAACGGACTTTAAAAACTCTTGGAATTCGCTGAGAGCAATATTTATATTTTGCTTTGTGTCGACTTTTTTTAACATTTTCCAATACAACTTTGTGTTCGTATATTGAGCTTCTAATAGTGATTTTGTCATTGGCATTGATCTCTACGGTGCAGCTGTACCGACTTTTTGAAATCGGTCCGAGCAGCGACCATGTTAATCCTAGATATATCCGATCTCTCTCTTCTATACCAATTAAGAGATTTGAAAACTGTTTTCGTTTAATTTCACAATCATTTGAATAGTGAGGGATGCTATGTCTTTTTCGTTTGTGGTCGCTGTTAGGTGTAATAGTTTTCAAAAATAAATTATCTGCAGCTTTCTTTATAGCTATAGTAAACAATTCGACCACTTCATTTACACTCGCTTCATCCATCAGATTCGCCTCATTTATAACGTCATTCATACCATTTAAAACACACTGCACTTCATCACACGTTAATTTCTCTCTATATTCATTCATAAGTTCTGAATTCCAATTATATTTGTAAACCATTGCGTGCCCAGCATTATCAGGCATTGTATTTTCTGGCTTAGTATTGACTAATAGATCACACTGTATGACCTTGTGATCAGAGAGTTCGTTTGCTTCCCCAATTTCAAAATGTTTTATTAAATTAACTTTGTCCCGGGAACACAAAATGTAATCGACTAGACTGGGACCATTAGCTGTTATGCAGGTAATTTCTCCCACCCCACGGTCGCTGCCAAATCTACTGTTCAGAATCATGATCCCGGTACTTTTACAAAAATTTAGTAGTTTGTGACCATTTTCATTAACCTTTCCGGAATCTTGTGAGAATCTGGGTGTACTAACATCTTCTACATAGCCTTCGTAAGCTGGTATATGTCTTATATTATCATCTTCAACATAGTCTGGCAGGGTTTTGGTTCTGGCATTAAGGTCACCACAAATTATAAAAGTAGGGTTAGCATCATCATTCGATTTGTTGGTTACAAACGTATTTAGTCGGTCAAAGACATCTACTTCCACTTGACCGACTCTGGGTGAACCGGACGGTAACACATAGCACAAACATATGTATAGATTATTCTCTAAACCAAAGAATATTTTATCTAATTTGATCCATATTATATCATCTTGATCTTTGTTTTCTAAAGATATACCACTAGCTATGTCATTTTTAAAATAAATAAGTAAACCCCCAGAATCACGCTTTGCCCTTTTAGGTCTTTTCCTATTAAGAACAATGTAATCGTAATCATTTATTTCAATATTGGATAGGTCTGAGCCCCATGTTTCAGTTAAAAATATGATGTCACATGTATTTTTAAAATTTTCAAAAATGTGCGAACGGATTTTATTCTGCATCTTTGTTACAAATCCGTTTGCATTCCACAAACCTAGTTTTAGCGTTTTCTCCACACACCCCTAGTATACTGGAAGACCAGCGTTCTCCCTTTTGGTGCTCACAAAGTGCAAGTCCTTAGCTCGAATCCATCATGTACCAGATGAACTACATGGAGAAACCGAATGTACAAATAGATGGCATCTATAAGAAATTCGAGTTATATATGTGTGTATAATATCTAATCACGTCTCACATCTCGGTCTTGAAAACTATTGCGAATTATCACCGGATGTTTTATCATTGGAGGCACTAGTGGTTACTGCTGGGGCAGTTTCTAGATCACGTTGCTCCATCTCAAATAGAATCTGCTGGATTTTCAGCTTCCCAAGCCCCCTGGTTCGCGGTGACAGTGTCGTCAATGACGAAGCAACCATTTCCCCCAAAAATAATCTCTGGGTTTCTGTCATCCTCTTCAATTACTCGAGACCGCATTCTCATAAACTTAATGAAAGCCTCGTCCACTTCATCAGTTGGCGTCTTCCTCTTTGATTTGCCGGAAAGTGGTTGATCCGTCGGTGAAGTCGAACGTGAGACACCAGATGCCCTTCCTTTATTTGCACAGAGCTCCTCGCAGTTGGCAGAATCTTTATTCTCATCAGCTTGGATGTTGCTCTCCGCATCTCTCTCGTCTTGACACTCACCATCTCCCTGGTTACTTTCATCTTCGAGTTCAACGGTGCATCGGTTTGTAGTGTTGCCATCACCTCCCTCACTGTCACTCATGCCGTCATCCGATCTGTCACTCATGCAGTCGGTCAGGTGGGCGGTCAGTTGGTCACTGGGTGGCTCGGCCAGCGGGTTGCCCAGTTGGTGGGTGGGTGGTTTGGTATGTCAGCCTGTCCACCAGTCTATCAATCATGCAGTCATCGGATCTGTCACTCATGCAGTCCGTCATTCATGGAGTCATCCAATTTGTCGCTCTTGCAGTCATCCGATCTGTCACCAATGCAGTCATCCGATCTGTCAAGCATGCAGTCCCTCAGTCTGTCACTCATGCAGTCATCCTATTTGTGATTCATGCAGACATCTGATATGCCACTCATGCAGTCATCCGATATGTCACTCATGCAGTCCATAAGTCTATCACCCATGCAGTCATCATATCTGCCACTCATGCAATCATCTGATATGTCAGTCATACATTCCATCAGTATGTCGCTCATGCTGTCATCAGATCTGTCACTCATACCGTCATCTGATCTGTCATTCATGCAGACATCTGATCTGTCACTCATATAGTATGTGGTGAGTGGGTGGTTTGGTCCGTGATCCTGTCCATCAGTCCGTCACTCATACAGTCCGCCACTGATGCAGTCATCCAATTTTTCAGTCATGCAGTTGGTCACTCATATAGTTGGTAGGTCTGTCACTCATGCAGTGATCCGATCTGTCACATGCAGTTGGTCGGGCGGCCGGTTGGTCGCTCATTCGGTCAGCCAGTGGATTTGTCAATCAGTGGGTGGGTGGTTTGGTCTGTCATCATGTCTATCAGTTTGTCACTCATGCAGTCCTCAGATCTGTCACTTATGCAGGCTGCCACTCAGACAGTCATCCAATTTATCAGTCATGCAGTTGATCACTCATATAGTCGATGTGTCGGTCGTTCATGTGGTCGGTCAGTCCGTCACACATGCAGTTAGCTGATCTGTCACTCATGCATTCGGTTGGTTCATAGCTCAAGCAATCGGTCGGTCGGACTGCCAAAGGGTAGTGTGGTCTGTCAGCATGTCCGTCAGTCCATCATTTATGCAGTCATCCGATCTGTGACTCATGCAGTCATGCTATCTATCAGTCATGCAGTCATCCGATATGTCACACATGCAGTACACCAGCCTGTCATTGATGCGGTCCATCAGTCTGCCGCTCATGCAGTCCTCTGATCTGTTTTCATGCAGTCTGTCAGTCTGTCACCCATGAAGTCATCCGATTTGTCACTTTATGCAGTCAAGACTGTCAATCTCTATTCCTCATGCCGTCATCCGATCTGTCACTCAGGCAGTCCGTCAGTCTGTCACTCATACAGTCATCAGATCCTTCACTCATGTAGTCATCCGATCTGTCACTCATGCCGTCATCCGATCTGTCACTCATGCAGTCGGTCAGGTGGGCGGTCAGTTGGTCACTGGGTGGCTCGGTCAGCGGGTTGCTCAGTTGGTGGGTGGGTGGTTTGGTATGTCAGCCTGTCCATCAGTCTATCAATCATGCAGTCATCGGGTCTGTCACTCATGCAGTCCGTCATTCATGGAGTCATCCAATTTGTCGCTCTTGCAGTCATCCGATCTGTCACCAATGCAGTCATCCGATCTGGCAAGCATGCAGTCCTTCAGTCTGTCACTCATGCAGTCATCCTATTTGTGATTCATGCAGACATCTGATATGCCACTCATGCAGTCATCCGATATGTCACTCATGCAGTCCATAAGTCTATCACCCATGCAGTCATCATATCTGCCACTCATGCAATCATCTGATATGTCAGTCATACATTCCATCAGTATGTCGCTCATGCTGTCATCAGATCTGTCACTCATACCGTCATCTGATCTGTCATTCATGCAGACATCTGATCTGTCACTCATATAGTATGTGGTGAGTGGGTGGATTGGTCCGTGATCCTGTCCATCAGTCCGTCACTCATACAGTCCGCCACTGATGCAGTCATCCAATTTTTCAGTCATGCAGTTGGTCACTCAGATAGGTGGTAGGTCTGTCACTCATGCAGTGATCCGATCTGTCATATGCAGTTGGTCGGGCGGCCGGTTGGTCGCTCATTCGGTCAGCCAGTGGATTTGTCAATCAGTGGGTGAGTGGTTTGGTCTGTCATCATGCCACTTGGCTCGTGTCTCTGTTCACTACATACATTCCAGCCATTATTCTCAGTGGGTTCAGGGATGTATGGCTTTGGTACATGGGATCACTTCCAAATAGCTACCTGATAGTTAACCCTCTTTATGTGCTGGCGGAGGCAAACTCTTGGGGAAGATGGATAAGTCAACGTTTTTCTTGGAATTGGTAATTTTCTCTGCATCACCACATTTTGCCATTAACATTGAGAAACAAAGTGTGTCAACGTTTGTTATTGGAGTACATGTAATCTTGCACATTCAGCAGGTGAAATCCTCTAATTGAAGAAAGAGATTCTCTGTGATGTCCCATGGCTCACTAATGGTCTGAAAAGCCTTCTGATATCTTGGTTGCTTCTGTAGGAGTCTAATGGGTTTTACTTTGCCTATTCCTCTGAATGCACTCGTTTGGTGAAGGCAAAAAGGGCAGAACAGTAAAGCGGTGTAAAATTCTTAGCCAATTTTGAAATGTCAAATAGATTTCTGTTGTTTTCAGAACCAGTATCAAATAATATGTGTGTCTTCATGATTTGGGCAGAGTATAGGAGAATTAAAAATGCATGACTAGGTGGACTTCTGATACACAAAAAGTCATCGTCCACTTTTGCTGTATACGCACAATAGAGAATTACCTTTAATTGTGTCTGCTTCTTCTTGGTCAGATTCTATGGCTTGTATCTCTGAGATCAGCACTGTTTGCCATCAGTAGATGTTAATCTGTAAGCCTTGCCCTACAAATATCAATGACCATCTTATTAAGTCGTTTTGAACTAAATGTATCACTTCCCCCAGACTTTAAGCATCAGCTGCACTAGCTGCTGCTTGTTTTCGTTATTACTAAGCAATTCCCAATTTTCAGGTCTCTTTGTATTTTCACCCTTGATTATACGTTTCTCTCCTGATGCTATGCCTGTTCTTTCCATTGATTTGATAGAACTTTCCTTGTACATGTCCGTACTGAATATTACATTTGATTCCCCTACTGTACCAATATCAAACAATTTCTCGCTTATCTGCTTAAATATTTCTGGCACCTCTTTCATACAATAGAAAGTGGCGTTTCGATCTTCAATGTTCAGTGTTTTGTGATCAGATGGTGTGTCTGCATTTGATATTCCCTTGGCTAAGTATGGGAACCCTTTACCTTTGTCTGTTTTCAGCAGGTACCCATCAGCCGTGATGATGGTACCGGCATAAGTAGATAATGTAACAGTTCTGCAATATCAAGTTTCACTGGCTTATTCTGTGATAGTACCAATAACTGGAAGGCAATATTTCCGTGTTATCTTATTCTATTTCATGATTCTTTTCCCAAGAGCACTCTTCGTCCTGTCAGAAAACGTTTTCAATTTTTGCTTTTTTATTGGTTCAAATAAATCTGTATTCTTTTCAACTCTCTCTCTCTCTCTCTCTCTCTCTCTCTCTCTCTCTCTCTCTCTCTCTCTCTCTCTCTCTCTCTCTCTCTCTCTCTCTCTCTGTGTTATAAAAGTCTCTTTGGCCAGTTTCCCAATTGACTCAGTAGCCTTGATATCAGTTTGGATATGGGTAGGTGCAGGAGCACCAACCCCAATACGGAACAGCTTATCATTATAATCGAGACTGAAAGGATTCATGAAGCTTTCTACGGACTCCATTACATTTATAGTGGCTGCCTCACTTTTGCGTACCTGTGAAGAACGGACATTCCAATGTCTATTGTTCCTAGCTGTCTCGTTTGTCATATCTGCCATTTGGAGCATTGTTTCCACATATCTTGTTCGTTCATGTGCTGTCTTTCCCCAGCATTGATGTGCATCATAGTTATTCAACATACGCTAGCCACGCTTCCTCCTGCTCATGTATGCGATTTCGTGTGCTTCATAAATGTCTCCTCTATTGATTTGTATACTGCCCACAAATTTCCAGGCACCATGGATCTTACAATTTATAGCACCTAGCTTAATCAGCTCCGTTGCTCCAGGGTGTGATTCTTCTTTGCTTGCCAAGAAAACAGAAGAGTGGTTAAGATACCTTGCATATTTCTGCCCATCAAAGCTAAAGAACAGGTCAGCCATTTGATTGAGCCATGTTCCGTACAGATAGTAATTGTTCGTCTTAACTGCATTTAGGAGAGACAACAGCAACCAAACATGGTCCATGTAAGATAACCAAAACTGGGCAGTCTTACCTAATTCGCCATTGCTAACTCGCAGTCGCAAGTCTTAGTAGTCATTTAGATATGAATGAAATACTGTATCATTCGACAATAGTTCGAAATTCTCTTTGGTTCTTACTTCCAATAATGTGGTTACCTTTGCCAATGAAGTTGGTGACAAATTCTCTGATAATCGGACCCTTTCGTAGAATGGTATTTGTAGAGTAGCAATTGTTCAAGGCCTTCAACCATTGCTTTGTGGCATTAGATTGCCCGACTATAATTCTTACCAGACAGCACACCTTTAATAGATCCGGTAGACATCAGGCCAGATTCTAGTAGAATCTCAGTGAATCCAGATCCACTCATCTTCTTTCCTGTATGATTTGCATATAGGCGCATGCCAAATGAAAAGTACCAATCATAACTATGTGATCCTTGTAGTAGTCTGGGCCTTTCCATATGATAAACTAAGGTTTCATACACACGCCTAGATCAAAGGTCGTTATGGCATATTTCTGCCCAACATCTTCCGATGCCTTTTTGGACATTCTTAGAGACTCTTCTACAGTTGCATGTTCTGTTATTGATCAAATGGTTTCTAATTACATCTTACTTCTTTGAGTTTTTACTCCTGATGTCGTTTTTGTTGATTGATTAGCATAAAATCCATTTATATGTAAAGCAATTACTTTACACAATTTCGATTCGATGATATGCTCATTTGAAGTTTAGTTTACAATGATTATATTTTTCATCGATTCTCAAAAATTGGCTATTCTGTCAGTTGTCACAGTAACACTATTTTATTAAATGAGTAAACTTTTACTCATTATATTTGTCAAATTGTGCCTTTTAAACAATCTTAAGCTGTTAGGACTAGAATGTTCCTTTACCGATGCTTAGTCAGTGATAGCAACATACAGTTGCTTGATTTTAAGCTGTGGCGAAGATTTGTGACCTTTTGATCTCTGCCGACCTCATTATGAAACTGATTTGCATGGGAACCATATGCAATCGTGGATGATACTAGAAGCAAGATTTTGAGTGCTCGATCACCAATCTACACCGATTCTATCAAAATCTACTTCATTAGTTTACAATGAATGCATTTTTCATCGATTCTCAAAAATTGGCCATGCTGTCAGTTGTCATAGTAACAATATTCTATTAAATGAGTAAAATTTTACTCATTGTATTTGTCAAATGGTGCATTTTGATCAATCTTGACCTGTTAAAACTAGAATGTTCCTTTACTGGTGCTTGATATGTGATAGCAACATACGGTTGCTAGATTTTAAGCTATGGCAAATATTTGTGACTTTTGACCTCTGCCGACCTCATTATAAAGCTGATATGCATCTAAATCATATACAATCGTAGATGATACCATAAGCAACATTTTGAGTGGTCGATCACTAATCTACAATGATTCTATCAAAAGATATCTCAGTTTTTAATACCCCTTACCCCTTAATATGGTCTGCTTCACTGTTGGTATTAGCTATAATATAGCCCATCAAAAACCATATTGAGTCTCAGTTTATCACATGTTAGCATACATAATCTTAAAGAGGGCATCGAAAGCTGTTAGGAAAATATACTTTCGTCAATTAGTGGAGGGGTATCCAGGTGGACCCCTCTAGCCCACGGACTATTAGGTTTATCGACCTGTGACACATATTTAAGCCATTCATTTATATTCTAATTATTATATCTATCATGCGCATTCGTTAGTTGTATATGGCAGTTAGCCATCTAGTTGATATGTTTTGTTTATTTGTAAAAACTCTGGACCGCAGTACGCTAGGAAATACTAAACAGCAACACCTATACCCACATCACCTTATTCCCACCAGCATCAATTTTACACTGAGGTCGCTGATCATGCTCTAATTGTTTGAGCCTGACATGCTACCGACTAAACCTTACTATTAAGCTCGATAGGATAGGTTAAAGTGATTAGAGACATATAGTGTATGGCTCTTTTCCGGTTGTATATATATATATATATATATATACTACATTACTACAACAACCGGAAAAGAGCCATACACTATATGTCTCTAATCACTTTAACCTATCCTATCGAGCTTAATAGTAAGGTTTAGTCGGTTCTCTTTCCACAATTTACCAGGTCACAAGGCTTATTAATTGACTGGATTCTCCAACAGCACGTTAATCGGATCCGACCCTGGGAAACTATCGGAGGTTTCCGAGCGGTGATGGTTAAAGTGCTGATTTACATACACCTACCCCGTATCTTCGGATACTTGTTAGCTAGATAACCCTGCCAATGTAGGAAGCACTGCGAAAACATATAGTTAGAAATGTGAGTTAGTTAGTTTATATACCGCCCACAGGGCATATCTGGGTATATTAGAAATTAATCCTAATGACAGGTCAACTGTTAGATCCATAGGACCCGGTGACGGACGGGACGCGAATCTCCATCCAATTCATTGCAGTGTCTGGGTGAGATCTTAGAATCCGCCACGCCCTCACGGGAAGGACGCTCGCGGTGGATATTCGTCTTCCTATCCCCACCTTAACGACATGTTAGTGATAAAAAATTTGCTTGTGTGAAATGTAGCAATTGTCTAGGTGATGTTATATGTAGTTGCAGGACAAGGTAGCTGGATTTTCATCCAATTCGGAGGCCTTGTGTCGTAGCATGTACGCATGCTGTCCTTAGAGGTAGATGCTAGGTAAGGCGACCTACGGGAAGCTGAGCATCTGCGCCCATTGGACAACTGTATCTAACGATAGGTAGGTTTCCCTGCCACTTGCGGCCAAAGCTAGTTTCTGTTTCTAACAACTAAAGGGTAGGTTAGACTGTAGCAGAAGGCCCTTATAAATAAAGAGGCAAATTCCAATACAGTATCTTTGGAATTACATAAGACGGTGACCTGGGAATTCCTCGGAAATCGTTCGTTCCGTCTTCACGTAAACCAGTATGCATCACATTAGTTATGGCGTCACTAGGATCTTCAGCACTTCGCATTTTCTGTTGAACAAAAGAGTTGCCCCTTTTTGCCAGCTCTTTTCCTCCGCTTCAGCGTTGAAGGCATTTTCCTGTGACGGAGGCCCGCGCGAGTCACTTTCCTCTACAAAGTCTAAGAACATATGTCAATAAGAAAAAAATAAACAATGTCCGCCATTCGCGTTGCAAACATTTGACACGTTTTGCGTGGGAAAAAAATAATATGTAGTACCATAGTACTAGTATCATGCATTTATGTGTGATGCAATATCCTCATCAAAAGGAATAGAGGGATCAGATCAATTCTTCACATATCTGACGTCATTATTAATTACGTCACTAATTAGTTGATGTCACAATCACAATGATGTATCTAGTTCCATCAACCTCGAAAGCCCATCAAGGGTACGAATTATACGTCTTTGACGGGTATACAATTTAATAAACGTACTGGTACCTCAAAGTTGGGATCTGGTAATTTAGTGATCGAGGTGTATTTGAAAATCGGTTGCAATATACATACAAAGTAGGCGGAGCACAGCTAGAAAAAGGCAGGACACAGCTAGAAATGGATCTCTCTATTCAATTCACCGTTCCAGTTTATCCATTCATCATATGACGTCATAATCAGCTAAGTGACGTGTATGCTGACGTCATAATCATGACGTCATGGATGATTCGAAATGGTCCCTCTGTAACGCTTAATAGTCCGACACGCTGTACGAATTGTATGTCTTTGCTATTTAATAAACATGCTATGGGCAGCAACATCGCCCAGTCAAATTAGTTTTAGCCAGAAACGTCATAGAAGCAATGCCATTCTTGAATTAAGGCATTTTCACTCGTTCATGTGCTCTTTTTATCCATTTTGGAAGATGTTCTTGCAATGACACGCGGAACATGTACTGGACATGTGGTTTAATTATCAATATTGCTTGGTCAGTAGTGGGTTTCGGAAGCACACTATGGCGGCAAGTAAACGATAATGTAAATTCGCACCACCGTTGCGTCTTGTTGGCGCAATGTGCGGCGGGACTTAGTCAAAGTTAAGAAGATGAAAGAGTACTCTAATATCAGCTTGCTAACATGTCAATCGACATTAATGCGTGCAACAACACTTGAACTGTGGCACAACATACTGCTGGATGAATCCACTTTTACCTATGCCCCTCCCCCTCCCCATCTCTTAGATATGCGCCGCCCATGCTGTGCGCGTGTTGGGATCGATTTATATACTTTGAAGCATGAATTACCAGAATACCAATTTCATGGTAACTATACAGCTAACATAATGCCTATGACAGCAACAGCGACCAGTCAAATTAGATTCAAAATCTTCAACAGAATGTTTATTAAATGGTAAAGATGTACGATAGACACGCCATATTGAGAGTATTTAATGCAGTAAAGTTTATTTCCTTGAATACATTAAAAACACAGCTATAATAACATCACGTTATTTCTCGTTGTAGTTGACTATTGGACATATTTCCCTATCCTACAACAGCCAATCCTAGTTCCTCTCTTCGCTTCTCGGATAAGGCCATGGTGTGCCGGTTTTCATTAGTTATCTCCCATTTCAACATCCAGGGGCCAGTTATTATTGTATCAAGCTCGTCATCAGGCTAGGAAATATTGCAAAAGATAACACGTATATAAAGTGACACAAAATAGACCTTTCCAGTTTATCCATCCATAATAGGACTTCATAATCAACTACGTGACCTGTAGGATGACTCAAGTTATTCCGTGTTAAACGCTTAATAGTCGCGGCCAGGTTGTATCAATTGTATGTCTTTACTATTTAATAAATATGCTGTTGAATATTTTGAAACTAATTTGACTGGGCGTCAAATTGGTTTCAAAATATTTAACGGGTTTTCTGTATAGTTTTCTGGAAATTGATAGTCAGGGAGTTCAGGGATCGATCGATCACAACACGGCCGATGTGTGGGTGCGGCTTAGCTAGAGATGGTGCAGCACAGATCGATCAGACGGGTACGAGTCCTCCCAGCTAAGCTGGGTACGGGACGACAGCTCCGGTACGTTCCAAACACACACCCCCACACACACACCTGAATAGGATAGTACACGTGTATAAAGCCCTATGAGAGAGGTTTCGTTAAGATGGCCAAGTCCGTAAGAACGCGTAGTCCATTGGAGCTTCCCTGGCAACACGCGTCAGTATTGGGAGAGAGCGTATGCTTATAGTGTACCGAGTTGGTACTGGTGATTTCTTCAAATCACACTATTCTCGTCGCTCTTGGTACGATTCAGGACCGGACTGAAACGAGGATTTCAGAACTTTTTACCTTTTTAAAATCGGATCAGAAATGGCCAAGTTATCGTTAAATGGCTCACTTAAATTATTTTCAAAATATTGCTTTGGCGTCGTAATCGCGTGTATGTATTAAATGAATGGAGAATGCGCTGTTCACGTGATCACTACGTCACTATTTCCAGCTGCAGGCTGATTGGCTACCGCTCTCCCTCTGATTGGCTGGAGTGTCCTGCCTCTGACGTCACGAATAGTATAAAAGGAGCCTGAAATCGAGAATCGAGAGGACTTCGGCGAGGGAGCCGACACAGTCAGCAAGACTGCTGGACCAGCGCAGTGCTAGACGTGGGAGAACGGCTGACTGACTGTGGTAACGACATCACAGCAGTGCCATTCGGAATTGAGATATCCTGCACCGGTGAGCGGTCTTGGACATCTGCGATACAATTTTGGAAGCTCTCGGATGGCCACCCGAGGGCAAATTAATTTAATATAAGAACTCCCTTTTCCGGAACACTAACAGAGGGGCTTCTTGTGGATGGGCCTTGCGGGCCTGATGTAATTCTACAGAATGTAGAGCTGAGGTGATTCTTGGTTGGTAAATCGCCGGATCTTCCGAACTACACTGAAAAGTGGTATCAAACTTCCACACAGCATGTCATGTGTTAATTAACTTTTAGACCACAGTCTGGTGGGACTCTGCCTGGTACATCGCAAAAGCTATGTGACGTACCCCCATGGTGTACCCAGTTTATGTACATGCATATTTAATTACAACTGTAGCCTTCCTTGTTAATGGGCAACTTTCAAACTACCCTCGCCGGACGGAAACTTTATAACATACTGTGTAAATTTATGTGTCAGTTATTCTGACTATCTAATGGACATCTTTCTATAACTGTTCTTCTTCACCGTCTTGAGAGTGGGCTGCATCAACAGTCGGTTTGCGGAAATCTTCCCTGCAACTTCTGAATCATGCCATCTCACGCTTCTCAACTGTAGCATATCTATTTCCGTGACTGATGAACTCTTACTGTACCGATGACCAATAGGTACTCAAGTAACTATACTATTGTACTATTTGTTATTTCAGTAATAGGTACTGATGACTAATAGGTGCCTACCCGGTCTTAAAGACAGCATTTTTATATTTTCGGTTTCATACTGTATCTATTATCTTTATTTCTGTGTGCTTACAACTAACAAGGACCGTAAGGTCTTATGACCTGATATACTGTCAGCACTGTATTAGTTAGTTATGCACATGGCAAGTGGCCATCCTAGTTATTCTGTTTTGATTACATATTAAAACTCTAGGACGCAGTACACTAGGCAATACCATACAGCAACATTATATCCGCATCACTACTACCCCTAGCATCAATTTTACACTGAGGTCACTAATCATGCTCACCATGCTCGAGCAAGACATGTGACCGACTAAACCTGGCTATTCTAGCTCGATAGGATAGGTTTAAAGTAGTTAGGGACAATCTCTCCATAAGAGACACATTGTGTACGCCTCTTTTCCGGCTGTAGTGGATATGTAACACCACACACCAGCTAGATTGTATAAAATTGGCCAATTACCTTAGGGCCTCTTATTAATATCGAGTGATTGTATCTTTCTGCGCTCCTCCCGCCCATGGCTTAATAATTGTCTAGACTCCCAATCGACACATTGGCAGGATCCGACTCTGGGAAACTATTGTGGTTTCCGTGCGGTGATAACTAAAGTGCTGATTTACATACACTCCCCCTGTATCTTTGGATACCAGTTAGTTTAGATTCCCTCGCCAATGTAGGAAGTACTGCGAAAAGAAATAATATCATGTAACACTGGCCTGCAGTGCATCTCTGGGCATTCTGGAACTTAACTTAATGGGTGACGGACGAGACGCAGATCTCCATCCAACTCGGTATAGTGACTGGGTGACGTCTTAGAACCCACCGCACCCTCACTGGAAGATCACTAGCGATGGATATCTATCTCTTACTCTCCATCAATAAATACTATTGCGCTTTCTAAATTGCTTATGTGAACTGTAAATTGTCCTAGTGATGTTATATGTGGTTATTGTGCGATGGTGACAAGATCATATGATTAGGGAGCTGTCACTCCATAACATGTATGCACGCTGTCTTTCTGAGGAAGAGGCTATGCGGGGCGACCTTCGGCGAGCTGGGCATCTTCGCTAGTTAGACATATGTGTCAATAGATAGGTAGGAATCCCTGCCACATGCGGCCACAGCTTGGAAACGTATCTAACAAATAAAAGGTAGGTTAGACTTTAGCAGAAGCCCCGCATAAATAAAGCGGCAACTACCAATGCAGCATCTTTGGCCCTACATAAGATGGTGACCTATGAATTCTTCACGTAAACTGGCGTGCATCACATTAATTATGGCTTCACTATGATTGACCACCGCACATAGCTTTTTGTTTGAACAAAAGAGCGGCCCTTTTTGCCAGCTCTTTTCCTCCGCTTCGGCGTTGAAGGCATTTTCCTGTGATGGAGGCCCGTGGGAGGCACTTTCCTCTCACAACAATAATATTTTGTATGTGTTAGGGGTATAATTGGTTTATATTAAACTATTCAAGTGGCCTCGTTGTGATGCTCCCTTGCGGGGATACCTCTGCAGATTTACGAATCTGTGTGGTACCTTCGACGAGCCCACGTAGAAAGAACACCAGTTGGTTCTATGTACTGTATTATTTTTGCTCATTCACTAGCAAACGAGTAGCATTGATTCCATAGATTATTACTTTTAATAATATCATTTTGCCCAGACTATTAAACTAGTTAATGGATCGACATACCGGTGACACGAACAGTTGGAATGAGACACTGAGGTTCTATCTCGGCTGTAATGGTGGTACAGCCCCACTGGAACGTGATCATTCCACCGGCTCGAGAAGCCGGTTTTTGTACATTCCGGAGAGTCGCGATATGGGATCAATAACCCCGAGAACTGTAGCTAACCAGCCCTCCCACGTATCCTGTACATGTGGTGCAACAGAGCGGAACAACATAGCGGACCAGCGCATATCCCCGCGAGCTACAAGTGCTGCCTGATGTGGGGCTCAAACGAGAAGCGAACCCACGCCAACTCTCAACACACACACGTTTCACTCTCTTTCATTAGACAGTCAGCACTACCTAGATCTGGAAGTAGCCTCATATGACGGACGAACTGCATGCGTGCTCACCGACTATGCTAGTAATTTCCCTGGTGTGGAACAACCAGCACCGCCTTTACACGAGTTTTTGCCGATCGGCGAGGTGACATTCCATGATGCCTCGCAGGTGGACATTCAATACATAACCTTATTGGATATCCGTGATAGGCACCCACCATCTACGCCGAATTGTGGTCGACCATGACACAGACCCATACGGGGGCATACCATTCCTTCATAACCATTATGTTCGCCAACGTCATCACCGAGTGATCAATGGCCGGAAACTCATGTATCATATCCCGCATCTCCACCGGTAATGACGTCGTCACCATACTATCCTTCGGTACCACGGTACGAGCCGGGAGATGCAGCACCTCCCTTCCAACAATACACCAGAAGAACATCACATGGCACACACCACGCCCCCTACCCCTCAGTCACATGCACCGCCTCTATACAACTAGCCAACATCCCGCAGAACGTCCGTGTCCACATACATAGTATGCCTCCACCAGTCTATAGACCAACACCTGTCTATGGACCCGCATCAGGGCGGTATTCAATGAATCCTACATATCATGCACAACACTATCGACGGGAATCGCCCTCACAGACATGGCATCATCATCAGGGACATCAATGGGAAATCCCACCAACACCACCACTATCAACACGCAGACCAGCATCTACGTTTACATCAGTCTCCCCAGCACCACCACCTAGATTCGTGCCCGTAACTTCTTATCGTGGACATGGCCGGATCATTCTCCCTCCAGAATTTAGTGGGGAGAATGATTGGGCTAATTATAAGGTCCAGTTTGAGATCATAAGTCGTACAAATCGGTGGACAGATCGTCAAATGGGAGAGCATCTGGCCACAAACCTGTCCCAGAAAGCACTTCAGGTCCTGGCAGATTTGGGCACAGATTATACACCAACATACAAGGAGTTGGAAAGCGCATTGTTGGAGAGCTTGGAGGACACGGCCCTCGGTGAGACCAGTCGTCTGCAACTCAAGAACTTGCATCGACGAGCTGGGGAGACACTACCAGAGTTGGCTAGTTGTATTCGGCGACTAGTTACCCGCGCCTACCCCAGCACGAATCACGAGGGCATCACACATTTGCATCTAGACACTTTCATTGATGCATTGAGCGGAGAACTCACCCTCAAGGAAAAGTTATTTCTTATAGAACATGGTAGTCTACAACAATTGACAGCAACCACAGTTTGGATTGAGAATTTCTTAGAGTGGGAGAAAAATTATCACCGACAATTACACCCAATAAATGAAGTGAATGATGCCAACCTCATAACCACCACCGACAACACCACTGCATCAGCATCTACATCAGCATCAGACCCGCAATCACAATCAGAACACCACACCGGTCAAAATCAGACATCTAAAGGAAGAGGGCATGGCCAATCCCATCGCGGGGGCCACAACAATGCCCCAGGACACGGTAACCAGCACAACAATAACAATAGACAGAACATGCATGATAAGTTATAAGAGATAACGAAACAAATCTCCACACTCACTAAGTTAGTCACCACACTTAGCACCATGGTCGCGACACAGTCGACAACATGCCCAGTAACCAATATGATGACTTCTACACAGCCACCGAACACATGTTTTGGATGTGGTCAGCCATGCCAATGGAAGGAGCGATGTCCCAATTGCCCTCCGTCAACAACTCCTACCACTGACTGCCGTACACCGCAGCTTGAGACCCCATTAAACTAGAATGGGCACCGATTACAGAGTCACTTCGGTGCCCACTCTTACAACCCAGCTTAACTGCGGCCTCCGGACAACAACGTCAGGTGGCCAACACAACAACTTATCCTTCTACGACAGTACACAATCACACACACGGCTTCCTATATGTCTGTACCAACAATGCACGCTGCATCCACGGCACTCCGCATCATAAAACATTCTTCCTTATGTAAAATCGCAGTGGTAGGTTGTAGCACCTTCGCTGAAACAACGTTTATACAAGCGTCACAACCCACCACCATGGCACTTAACACCCAGTGTCCATTGGTGGTATGCAATTCACAAGTCCTAACAGCATCACCAAACACAACCAGCAACAGCAGTAGTGACGCAGACTGCAGCCAACATTCAGCATCATGGATCCGCAAGAAGAGGCATCGTCCATTGCTTCTTCTGTACATCAACCAAATATCCCATGATGCATTGCAAAAAGTGGCTCATGCAGGTAGCCCTCACCTGTGACCGCACCAGTCCTGTCAGCACCACTGTATACACCAACTCACAGTACACGGAAACTGCATCAACAACTCCACCACAGCTACTCCCAGCTCCATCATCGCCTAAGCAATCACATCAGCAGCGATGACAGATTGGCCCCTTCCTCACTCAGCCACCAACTGCACTCATGGAAGCTATCCAGAAACAGACAGACTATATACAGGATGATACTGCACCAAAAACAATCCCACAGGCAGTATCATTGGAAACTCTTCCACAGGCACACTGCAAAGTAATATATAAGTGTGCTTGCTGTTTAGTGGCGTTTCCACAAGTGCCATCGTTGACACTGGAGCTTCCATTACTCTTTTTAACAAGCGCTTCTATGAGAGCATCCCACCTCACAAGAAGCCACCCCTTAGTCCTACAAACATATTTTGCATACAGCTATGGGGGCCGATGTTCCAGTGGCTGGTACAGTAAACCTCGTAATACAGATAGAGGAAATGCAATTCATGCAGCGAGTTCTCATTGCATCTATTCAAAACGACGCCCTGCTTGGTTCTGATTTCCTCAGTGCCAGCGAAGCCGCCATACATTGCAGACTTGCAGGAATTAGACATACTTAGCTGACATATACACCTTGGACCGGAATCATCACTGTACGACACGTGTGCAGTGATTTGCCACAGTTGAGCTGGGACAGGAGAAAATCTTATGGGCCACAGCACCATAGTTAGGAAACAGCACATAGCTATGTTGGAACCAGACCCTGTATATATAATCACCTCACAATGCGCCAGTCCCCAAATGATCGTGGACACCACCGATAAGGATCACATACCGTTCCGGGTATTCAATGGCGTCAGCGGCAGAGTTGGACACCATGAGTGTCCTGCCAGCAAGACACGCAACAAGATGTTTTTTTCCGTGTCCCGAAGGGGCGATGATCAGCACCACCTGCCTAGCATCGTCCAGTCTACTGCTGTATGGTACGGATATGTTCCCAAGAGATGGTCAGTACCTATTCAGCTGTAGCCTCGTCTATATCTGGGAGTTTAAATGGAAGTACTTCCTGTATGCACACAATTGCCTGCATGGTCAGCATGGTCAGCAGCATTATACCGCTGGCTGAGACAAATGATGTGACGGAGGTGTCGAGCATAAAATCCCAACAACAGCTGAGAAGGTAGCGCAGAGGGCCTGTGTCGGTAGCAGTGTCCAGGACATTGAGTATCTGTATGAGGCAAGTACGGCTAGCCATGTCTATTAAGAAGTCTTAAATGGCAGGCTGAAGAGCCCAGACTTCTTTCCCCTTGGGTAGTTGGAGTTTAGAGGCATACCCTTTTTTACCATCGATGCTAACATCACTGACTGTGATCCTACCAATCTTTAGATTATTTCCATCCAGTCGGAAGGAGCTTCTGCTCTTGAACAGGTTCTGAACGAGCTCATGTGACTGTGATTCAACCAACAGCTTGATGACCCATCATTCGTCTCAGGGGCAATTTTGACAATTAGCCTGACCTCGAGTGTCATGCCTTTGTGGCAGTGGCACTGTTAAGGGCCGAGGCTCCTATAGAGTGTACATTTCTGATGAGGTCTCTGACCAGTACAGTACTACCGATTTCCCTTGGTTTACCCTTCTCATCGAAGTCCATGAAGGAGATGGGGGAAACAGTGTCCTCTAAGCCGAGGCGTGCCTCACCTAAGTGAGCCAAGTTCCCAATCTCCTTGCTTTCTAGGTCTGTAAGTAATAGGGACATTGTTGGGGTATATACATAGTGGCTTAAACCTCGTCGTATCCCCAGTGAAACAGATGGGCGTAGGTAGACCTTGCAGTGAGCCAAGGAAATAGGTATCGGTGCTTCAGACACTGGCCCTCTGTGCAGGGGCATGCCTTGTGGGCTAACCACCATTTCCGGGCATTGGAAATTCTCAGTCCACGTGATCGACTATGCGCTACCGACTCTGGAACAGCACACCATGCCTCGTGGGTGACTGTTTTCTCATGAACCTGCCAGGATTCCATGGTCTCTCCTATATACCCGTCTAAGAGCTAGACATAGGCCACGATGATCTCGACCATAGCACTCGTTGCTAGCTCTAGAACCGTGCTTTTCATTAGAGGGATGCATTCGCCCACGATCTTGGCAGCAGCAGTATAGGAGGCGCCACTGATGGCGATCTTTGGGATGGGATGTGTTGTTCCTAGACAGTGGTCAACAACCGTACTCGCCACTGTAGCGAGGACAGTGGCTCCAGCAGCAGGAATAACCTCATTACCACCTGTTATCTTCACCACGGCCATATTCGCCGCCACGTTACTGGCGACATGAATGGCCAGGGGCTTAGCCTGTGTCAGTAGCTTCTGGGTCTTGCTTTTTAGCAGCTTCTCCACCTTCTGAAGGCTCGCCTGGCTCTCCGGGAGTTGCTTTACAATCTGTACCATTGACATCATTGTTTAAGTGCTGAGAGCAATAAGCAGATCTACCCAGTCTGCATCTGTCAACTGGTTAGATTGGTACTCGGGAATATCCATCAACACTATACACAGTGGTTTAAACCATGCTAGTAATATGCACTAAGTAATATGACGTCCCCCACACTGAAGTTTAGGGCTACTAGAAGAAGTCACCAGATGAGCTCGCCCAGCTCTCTAGCACTGAGGTAACAGAGGAGCTGACAGCCGTGAAGCTCTACCTAAGATTTGGTAAGGGGCATATCTGCTTCATCGAATACCTCATTATGGGCGGCAGTACCGTCGAGCAACTCCTGCATACTAAGGGAGTATACAAGGATCATGAGTATCTCTTGGATGTTTTTCAGTTACTATAGGCATCCATGGCATCCCCCGACTCTGAGGTGAATAAGGCTCTGTGCTACCATAAGCTGGAAAAAGGCTGTACCACCGAACCCGCCGGTCCTTAGCTGTGTATGCTGGTGGCGTGCATGGAGGCTGTCGGACAGATTAAGCTAGTTCAGGCAATCTCATTTGCCACAACTCAGAGAGAGTCAGGATGATCTTCTAGATGTGCTACTTGTGACAGAAAAGACTGTTGATGAGCACAGCAATAGCCAGACCTGACACCACTCGTAGGGCTGACATCCTGCTAGCACTGGTGGGTGGGGTGGTAGGTGCCAGGATGCAGCACTGATTTACATCTAGCACTCTGTGCGGTGCTGATGGATTCGGAACGATGGTAGCACTGGCTTGTGAGGACCACGGAGATGCTTGAGTGGACCTGGGTGTCACGGGCGTGAGGATGACATGCGCGGCAGAGTTGATGTCAGTGTTAAACCCAAAGTGGACACCGGGGGAATTTCCTTCGACTATCATGTTGTTATAACCCCTTACCACCAGATCCTCGATATGCACGATCAGGTTGCTCAGAATAAGTCGCAGGTGTGGCGATATGGCAAAGTCCAGCAGGCGGCGGCCCTTCTGTAATGTCCACTGGAACTTGGCAATGAGGCTATTAGGGTCTGCAATGATGATCATATCCAGACTGCTGAACATAGCCTGCACCTCTTTGCTGCTTACCCCATCTATAGAGTGACGCAGCTTGGTCTGCGCTGTCAGGAGACAATAACATAATGCTTCTAAGGACTGGTTGTTCAAACGATCCTGCTTGTGTAAGGCATGAGGTTGTGTGTGGGACAAAGTATTTCAAGGCATCAGGACGGTCTTGCATGATGCTGATTATGTGCATATTCTGCACCCTCGCTCCGGGCTCTGAGTCTGGGTCGAATGAGAACGGCGCTGTCTTCTGATGGCCAATTTTTTGGGGCATTTGATAGGGGAAGCCTGAGTAGTCTCGTCTCGGCTCACCGTACATAATGCCCATGCCCTTGTTGTCACCACCATGCCATCGATAGTCTGAGTGGGTGTTGAACTCTCGCTTGAGTCTACTGGCTGCTGAGAGGATATATCTGTAGAGCTGTGGGTTGAAATCATTCGTATCAGCCAGGCTTGCACCCAGCTCATGGAGTATTTGTCTTACTGTGTAGTACACATGGAATCTGAGACAGCTGGAAATGAGCACAGCTTCGGGGGTACCAGAATAGGAGTGAAGCAAACCAGCGCCGACGCCACACCGTGCCGTGCCAGCCCAGACAGCAAAGTTCAGCTGTTGGTTCCAGAATGAGAGATTCGGGCCTACCATCCAGGTGTGAGCTTTCTTCACATACTTGATGGTGACTGTGAGGTTTGTCAGAGGTCGTGGATTGATGGAGAAGCTGATGCGGGACCGCCCATCGACCGTAATGGAGATCGGGGTTAGATCTGGTGTATCATCCAGCAGACTATATAGATCGCCAGTCCAGAGTGTACCTTGGAGGGGCAATTGGCTTGGGTCGATTGTCATGAGGTTCACCAGGAAGGCCATCTCGAATAGTCATCTTAAATCTGTTGCGGACGCAACATACTATTTGACACCGTAGAGATCTTCGATGCGCCCCCTCCACAGCATCTCGTTTTTAGCTCCTTTATGTCCACCCACCCGCTGGAGCTTTTGAGGTATTGCTGGTGCACTTTGGGTTTCTCTTTGTGTTACAGGGGTTGGAGCTTCAATATATGGTGGTACTCTTCATCACTGACCTGCCCATCCTCGACAGCTTTGCTGAGAGACTCGTCGATAGCCCGTAGGCTGCTCTGTGCTAGTGCTACATACTTAGCATGCTTCTCTAGCTTCCTGGTGATCTGTCGCTGTCCAACCGCCAAGCTTGTGGCCAGGACAGTAGCAGCAAGAGTCACGCCACTCAGCTTGTTAGCGACGATAGCACCCACCCCTGTAGCGAGGGCGGAAATGGTGGCCACTCCAGCACTGGCTCCAATCCCAACCACAGCTGTGGTTGTGCGTGCTCGACTGTTGTATACTGTATTATATCGCCTGTGTGTTCTGCGGTACTTTTCTGTCTCGTGGACGACATTCTGTCTGATGTTGTCAATCTGCTGGAGTCGCCAGCCGTGGACTGTACCACCCTCCTCAGTTGCCATGGCAGGATGTAGTTCAGGCTGCTTTCACCACTCCGATTTAGCCATGGTATACCTAGGTCTAAAACATGTACCATCACCTGTAGGATCTGTCATTGAGTCATTATGGGATTCATCTTGGAGATCCTAGCGAACTGAATGAGCTTATTGGTGTGGAGACATACCTCTCTCAAACACCCCATCCAGCATAATGTCAGGGGCCAGTAGTTTGCGTAGTCGTGACCTCTGGAAATTCATCTTGCCCCCCCCCCCCTGGTAGTACGCTCCCACTGCAAGTCTTCTATTGATTCATCACACTCGTCATCCAAGAAATCATACACGTTTGGCCCTATGATGTCCTCCTCCTGCCGGATGAGGCTCTCACATTCTTGAACATATTTTAGTCCCTTCGTCTCCTTGCCTCTCTGGCATTCTGTTTATACCAGCTCACCCGCTGCAGTCGTTCGCCTTCTTGTCGACAAAGCATTTCCTGTACCCCTATATCTACTATCCCAGAGAAGGGGTGTGTGGTTGAATTGGCTCCTCTATCTCCTTTTTCAACAACTTGGCAAATGTCAGATATGTCTGGTATGATATCATGATGATAGGTCAATAAGTAGCTGCAGCGTAAACTCTAATTGGGCATCTGACAGACCATCCATGGTGGCGTATAGACTAATGGTGGCGCTGTCAAACAGGTGATTTGCATGGGTGACCATATTGGGGCTGATCGCTTTCCACAGTTTGCTAGTGGCTCCTGGCAGATATTCTATCACGTCTAACCCTACTCCAGTCAGTGAGCTGTGGTAGGTGCTGCCCGGTGGTGGATGTAACACATCGGCATGTATGTATGTGGTGGAATGCTGAGCTGCCCTGAAGAGAACCCATTCTATGCGATACTGAACACACACGTCTTTCAACTAGAGATGGTCTGATGACATTCTCCCCATTTTGGAGTAGCAATTGGCATGGCCATACACTCCGTTTAACCCCCACCACCCCCAACCCCCCCCCCCACCCCTATATATATATATATATATATATATATATATATATATATATATATATATATATATATATATATATGTGTGTGTGTGTGTGTGTGTGTGTGTGTGTGTGTGTGTGTGTGTGTGTGTGTGTGTGTGTGTGTGTGTGTGTGTGTGTGTGTGTGTGTGTGTGTGTGTGTGTGTGTGTGTGTGTGTGTGTGTGTGTGTGTGTGTGTGTGTGTGTGTGTGTGTGTGTGTGTGTGTGTGTGTGTGTGTGTGTGTGCGTGTGTATATTGTAACAAGATCGTGTTTCGTTACGACTTCCCGAAGAAGAAGTTCATCCTCCACTCCCTGATAGAACAGTCAGCAAACAAGGTTGAGGATGTTAACACCTTGGATGCCGATCTCAGCTTTCATGTCTTAGAGCCGACTGTGAAGCATGCCCCACCGATGGTGTGGTGCTGACCCTGGCGAAACAGCTGCAGAGAGTCTTCGAAAAGAACGTGGTGTGGTATCGCGCTGGACCTGGTGGTAACTGGCGAACGTGGATGCCACTATATAGACCTGGAGGTCACGTCCCTCTCTATTGTTGTGAAGAAGGATGGTACGGTACGAAAGCTGTTCAACCGTGGATCATCCTTTCTAACCTATATAGGAGAGGGGACAACCCTAATTGGAGTAGGTGACAGACAGCCTAGATATTAGATGCCAAGTGGGCAAACTTCCGAGACGAGCCTAGGTACAATCCCTTCCGTGACCATTTACGGAAAAATATCTACGACCGATTTCACCCACGTGAGGAAATTGAGTCTACCTGCCACTTCTATGGTGTAGAAAGGTCTGGACGTGGTTGGCTGCACTTTAGCGTTCTGCCAAGTGAGCTTTGCCAAGGCAGCTGGAAGAACCTGTGGGTAATCCCCTCATGCCGACGTGACACCGGTCATGACTACGTGTTTGTCTGATTTAGTGCTCATACACCTCAGGATATTCTTATTCGATAGCATCATCCATATCAAAACGGTAGATCGTTAGCAGATGATCTAAATACTGCCATAGTTTTGTCATTGCCATTGCTGCCAGTGGATAACCCCTAACCTATAACTCGTGTGCTGATGATGGTTTTCGGGCGAGTAACTCGTCTACTACTATTGAGAATGTTAGGTCCATGACTCAAGTGATCTATTAGTCACCCAGTTCATGTAATAACTCTGGCACCTTTCCGCCATGCTGTGTATCCTAAACCATGCATATGACTCCATAGTTCTTCGAGGTAACCCATGGTACACAACGTTGATTAGATTCGTCTCTGGATGATTAGACCCTGTAATGTGTGTTTGGTATATCGCTATGGATACTTATCTCTAACTGGACCGGTTTGAGCGGATGGATGTGGTTCAGTAGGGTCTGGGCCCTGTATTTGTGTGGCCCATGTCTCAAATTCCTATGCATCAGGCATTATGAGGGTTGTGGGAGCCGCGGATCGCTGATAGGCTGCCAGTGGAGGGTGGTTGTATCATTTTACTACCGGCCCTACTACTACATTGTTTAAAATTAACCTGGTTGAGCCGCCTCGCCCACACGCATAATGACATGTCACACACAAACTCTACTCCTTATGATTATTTACTCTAGCTATTACTTAATAGTCCTAGGGAAACACTGGATTTGTAAATTTGTAAATTTGCCCCCCCCCCCTCAGGTTGCCTGGGGAATTGTTATATGGTATCCGTTTAGGCTTAGGTTATCTATGTATTACAATCCCAGAGGGCTGGTCAATTTACAAAGTGCACTAGTCGAGAAGATTTTGTAACAGTTACACATGACAGCGGGGTGACCTCCAGGTCCAAATGATCGCCATGACATTAAAACAAATGTTTAGTGCAGTGGAAACGGTAGCATAAACAGACATGTGAAAAATGCAAACGAACAATTCTGACAGAGTCACTCAGTGTCTGGCTCCTTGCTCTCAATATATTTCGGCTCTGACATGGCCTAGCCTGTATTTATTATTAGATCAAATATTGATAGTAAATACTGAGCATTACATGTACAGTAGATCATTTTAGGTTTGGTGTATTAAAGATGTATATGAATATGGTCTGTTAATTCAATTATTCGTATTGTTTAATCTATTATATTAATGGCTAACTGCTATCCGACAATGAAAGTGTTTGAAGGAGCTGTTCTTTTGTTTCCTATTTTTTAAAATTCTGTTTACATCGTTTTTCTCCCCTACATCTCTCTCTCTCTCTCTCTCTCTCTCTCTCTCTCTCTCTCTCTCTCTCTCTCTCTCTCTCTCTCTCTCACCTCTTAATTTATTGTTTCTCTCTCACCTCGTTTTAGTGTTCTCAATCATTGGCTGCTTATAGTAATTCTGTAGGGAGAGGGCAAATCTAAGTTGCAAGAACTTGTGCCCGATCCCATTGTGCAATTGTTACAATAAAATATGTTTAAATAAAAAAGATGTATGCACTGAATAGATCGAGGGATACATTCCTGGCTATGCCCCGCTCATTTCTAATTAAATGCCGCCCAATGCACGTTTCCAGTTTTAGCTATGCCTCGCCCATCTCTATCCAAGCTCACCCACACTTCACCCGTGTTGGGATTGATCGATCCCTGAACACCCTGACTATCAATTTCTTGAAAACTATACAGATAAGCCTATGGCAGCAACAGCAGCAAGTTAAATTAGTTTCAAAATATTCGACAGAATATTTATTAAATAGTAAGGACATACAATTCGTACAATGTGCCGGAGTATTAACGGCTTAAAGACCAACTAAATCCAGCCAGTCATGCTGTAGTTGATTATGACGTCATCATACGCGTCACATTCGTTTATGACGTGGTATGATGGACGGATAAACTGGAAAGGTCCATTCTTACTCCTGTTGAAATCGATTAAAAACTTTGACACCTGAATTACCAAAATCTACATTTTAATGTAACTATACAGAAAAGCTGTTAAATATGTTGAAACTAATTTGACGGGGGGGGGGGGGGGTGGGGGTGGGGGGGGGCGGTTGTTGATGCCTATGGAGCAAAAGCTCTCAATTAAATTAGTTTCAGGACATTTAACAAAATGCCTATTAAATTGTATATTCGTCACAGACTTACAATTCGTACTCATGACGAACTTGATACTCATATGTTCATGACGGAGCGATATACGTCATTATTATTGCGGAATCAACCAACTAGTAACGTAATTGATTATGAGTGACAGATCGGACCTCACCATTGATCTCATCATTGGCATGACAATTCATGGACTTGATTGTTTTAATATTCATTAGTTGATAAACAAACACTTGCGTTACAATATAATATAGATTTTGTATATATTTCCACCTTTAATAATATAAGACTGTTTTGATATAAGTACGCTACACAAGAACATATTAATGCTTACAATCAAACGGGCTAGCGAGACATAAGATTGTTCTTTAAGACAGCTTGGTGAAGAAAGGTCCTATAGAAACTCATTTGTATTAAGATAGCACTTGCCAATAAAGACTAATGAAGGGATTCGATCTATCACTCAAGTATGTGGCGTCATAATCAATTACGTTACATATTAGCTGCCGTCTCGGTCATAATAGGAACTCTAAGTCATGGAGCTCAAAAGATCCATCAAGTGTAAGACTTGTATGTCTTTGAGGAATTTACAGTTCAATACAGATGTTATTAACTATTTTGAAACTAATTGAACTGATAGTTGCTGCTGCCATAGGCAACCGCCAGTCAAGTGAAATCCGATTCTGGTAATTCAGGGTTAAAAAAATATAAATTGATTCCAACACGTGCACAAAGTGGGCGGAGCTTAGCTAGAAATAGGTGTGGCATAACTAGAAATGGATCTCTCTACTGTCTGTTCTCGCGCAGTACTGGTGCATTGCGCATAATATTTCATCACAAGACCCATCCCAGTACACTTACAGTCGCATCCTGACATTTCTCGTTTAGCAACTTGTTATGGTTCACTGTATCGAATGTCTCCCAGTCAATCTCCTTCACAGGATGCTTAGCACTGCGCATCATCACGCCTTCCTTAAGACCATAGAACCCATAAGGCTTTGCGGGATCCTGCCAACGGAGGTCCAAACTCCAGCGGATCTTATCTGATACATTAGGCACGCTGGAATAACATGTAATACGCATGTAATGTACGTATAACATTCGATGTTAGGCTAAGTTTGTCTTATCTTTAATATTTTGCTAAAGAGTGCATGCGTGCGCGCTTGCGTAGCAAGATGGTTTAATCGTTCGTTTTGGGAGAGGGTTTATCTAAGTTGGAAGAACTTGTACGCGATCCCATTGTACATTTTCGTGCA
This sequence comes from Chaetoderma sp. LZ-2023a, assembly GCA_034401795.1. Taxonomy (NCBI): domain Eukaryota; kingdom Metazoa; phylum Mollusca; class Caudofoveata; order Chaetodermatida; family Chaetodermatidae; genus Chaetoderma; species Chaetoderma sp. LZ-2023a. The sequence continues at coordinate 123,498,293 of CM067373.1, read as the reverse complement.
ATAAAATATGTGCAAATCGAATCATTCGTTCGTCCGTGCGTGCGTGCGTGCGTGCGTGCGTGCGTGCGTGCGTGCGTGCGTGCGTGCGTGCGTGCGTGCGTACGTACGTGCGTGCGTGCGTACGTAGTGCGTGAGTGAACATTGTGTGCGTGCCTGTCAGAAGACAAAAGGATGATGAGCGAAAGCTATCGGGATTTACAACATATAATCAGAAATGCAATGAATAATTTCGAACTTGAAGATAATTCCATAGAAACTGCGCAGATAATGAACTAGTACGCGTTCAATGGACCTTTCCATTTTAGCTATCCCTCGCCCACCTCCAGCTAAGCTCGACCCACACCTCGCTCGTGTTGGGATCGGTCGATCTCTGAACTCCCTGACTATCAATTTCCAGAAAACAGGTAAGCTATTGAATACTTTGGAACTAATTTGACTGGGCGCTGTTGCTGCCATAGGTCAAATTAGTTTCAACATATTCAACAATATGTTTATAAAATAGTAGAGAATATTCGTACGTGTCGGGTAAAGTTAGTTAAAGACTGGCCAAATAGAATCAATTATGACGTAATGATTATGACGTCATCCTACACACCGCTTAGCTGATTATGACGTCATATGACGGCAGATGATGGATGGATACCCTGTAAAGCTGAATTGGCTGTGCCAACCACAACCAGTAAAATGCGGATATAATGACTGGAGTATAGAAGCCAAAATGTCAATGTCAAATAGCCTAACATAGATGATGAGAAATGTGACTAGGCGAAGAAAATATTAGCATGATGGTTATAAATGGTATAGCAATAACAGTTCGAGTAACATGAGAGCTGCTGCGCTAGCTTATCAACCATAATGTAGCTTATCAACAATAATGTAGCTTATCAACCATAATGTAGCTTATCAACTATAATGTAGCTTATCAACCATAATGTAGCTTATCATCCATAATGTAGCTTACCAACCATAATGTAGCTTATCAACCATAATATAGCTTATCAACCATAATGTAGCGTATCAACCATAATGTAGCTTATCATCCATAATGTAGCTTATCAACCATAATGTAGTTTATCAACCATAATGTAGCTTATCATCCATAATGTAGCTTATCAACCATAATGTAGCTTATCATCCATAATGTAACTTACCAACCATAATGTAGCTTATCAACCATAATGTAGCTTATCAACCATAATGTAGCTTATCAACCATAATGTAGCGTATCAACCATAATGTAGCTTCTCAACCATAATGTAGTTTATCAACCATAATGTAGCTTATCAACCATAATGTAGCTTATCAACCATAATGTAGCTTATCAACCATAATGTAGCTTCTCAACCATAATGTAGCTTATCAACCATAATGTAGCTTATCAACCATAATGTAGCTTATCATCCATAATGTAGCTTACCAACCATAATGTAGCTTACCAACCATAATGTAGCTTATCAACCATAATGTAGCTTATCATCTATAATGTAGCTTATCAACCATAATGTAGTTTATCAACCATAATGTAGTTTATCAACCATAATGTAGCTTATCATCCATAATGTAGCTTATCAACCATAATGTAGCTTATCATCCATAATATAGCTTACCAACCATAATGTAGCTTATCAACCATAATGTAGCTTATCAACCATAATGTAGCTTATCAACCATAATGTAGCGTATCAACCATAATGTAGCGTATCAACCATAATGTAGTTAATCAACCATAATGTAGCTTATCAACCATAATGTAGCTTATCAATCATAATGTAGCTTATCATCCATAATGTAGCTTATCAACCATAATGTAGCTTATCAACCATAATGTAGCTTATCAACCATAATGTAGCTTATCAACCATAATGTAGCTTCTCAACCAAAATGTAGTTTATCAACCATAATGTAGCTTATCAACCATAATGTAGCTTATCAACCATAATGTAGCTTATCAACCATAATGTAGCTTATCATCCATAATGTAACTTACCAACCATAATGTAGCTTATCAACCATAATGTAGCTTATCAACCATAATGTAGCTTATCAACCATAATGTAGCGTGTCAACCATTATGTAGCTTCTCAACCATAATGTAGTTTATCAACCATAATGTAGCTTATCAACCATAATGTAGCTTATCAACCATAATGTAGCTTATCAACCATAATGTAGCGTATCAACCATAATGTAGCTTATCAACCATAATGTAGCTTATCAACCATAATGTAGCTTATCATCCATAATGTAGCTTACCAACCATAATGTAGCTTACCAACCATAATGTAGCTTATCAACCATAATGTAGCGTATCAACCATAATGTAGCTTATCATCCATAATGTAGCTTATCAACCATAATGTAGTTTATCAACCATAATGTAGCTTATCATCCATAATGTAGCTTATCAACCATAATGTAGCTTATCATCCATAATGTAGCTTACCAACCATAATGTAGCTTATCAACCATGATGTAGCTTATCAACCATAATGTAGCTTATCAACCATAATGTAGCGTATCAACCATAATGTAGCGTATCAACCATAATGTAGTTTATCAACCATAATGTAGCTTATCAACCATAATGTAGCTTATCAATCATAATGTAGCTTATCATCCATAATGTAGCTTATCAACCATAATGTAGCTTATCAACCATAATGTAGCTTATCAACCATAATGTAGCTTATCAACCATAATGTAGCTTCTCAACCAAAATGTAGTTTATCAACCATAATGTAGCTTATCAACCATAATGTAGCTTATCAACCATAATGTAGCTTATCATCCATAATGTAGCTTATCATCCATAATGTAGCTTCTCAACCATATTGTAGCTTCTCAACCATAATGTAGCTTATCAACCATAATGTAGCCTATCAACTATAATGTAGCTTATCAACTATAATGCAGTTACCAACCATAATGTAGCGTATCAACAATAAGGTAGCTTATCATCCATAATGTAGCTTATCAACCATAATGTAGCTTACCAACCATAATGTAGCTTATCAACCATAATGGAGCTTATCAACCATAATGTATCTTATCATCCATAATGTAGCTTACCACCCATAATGTAGCTTATCAACCATAATGTAGCTTATCAACCATAATGTAGCTTATCAACCATAATGTAGCGTATCAACCATAATGTAGCTTCTCAACCATCATGTAGTTTATCAACCATAATGTAGCTTATCAACTATAATGTAGCTTATCAATCATAATGTAGCTCATCATCCACAATGTAGCTTATCATCTATAATGCAGCTTATCAACCATAATGTAGCTTATCAACCATAATGTAGCTTATAATCCGTAATGTAGCTTATAATCCATAATTTAGCTTATCAACCATAATGTAGCTTATCAACCATAATGTAGCTTATCAACCATAATGTAGCTTATCAACCATAATGTAGCTTATCATCCATAATGTAGCTTATCATCCGCAATGTGGCTTATCAACCATAATGTAGCTTATCAACCGTAATGTAGCTTATCAACCATAATGTAGCTTATCAACTATAATGTAGCTTATCAACCATAATGTAGCTTATCACCCATAATGTAGCTTATCATCCATAATGTAGCTTATCATCTATAATGCAGCTTATCAACAATAATGTAGCTTATCATCCATAATGTAGCTTATCATCCATAATGTAGCTTCTCAACCATATTGTAGCTTATCATCCATAATGTAGCTTATCATCCATAGTGTAGCTTATCAACCATAACGTAGCTTATCAACCATAATGTAGCTTATCATCTATAATGTAGCTTATCAACCATAATGTAGCTTATCAACTATAATGTAGCTTACCACCCATAATGTAGCTTATCAACCATAATGTAGCTTATCAACCATAATGTAGCTTATCAACCGTAATGTAGCTTATCATCCGCAATGTGGCTTATCAACCATAATGTAGCTTATCAACCGTAATGTAGCTTATCAATCATAATGTAGCTTATCATCCACAATGTAGCTTATCAACCATAATGTAGCTTATCAACCGTAATGTAGCTTATCAACCATAATGTAGCTTATCAACTATAATGTAGCTTATCAACCATAATGTAGCTTATCATCTATAATGCAGCTTATCAACAATAATGTAGCTTATCATCCATAATGTAGCTTATCATCCATAATGTAGCTTCTCAACCATATTGTAGCTTATCATCCATAATGTAGCTTATCAACCATAATGTAGCTTATAATCCGTAATGTAGCTTATAATCCATAATGTAGCTTATCAACCATAATGTAGATTATCAACCATAATGTAGCTTATCAACCAAAATGTAGCTTATCAACCATAATGTAGCTTATCATCCATAATGTAGCTTATCATCCGCAATGTAGCTTATCAACCATAATGTAGCTTATCAACCGTAATGTAGCTTATCAACCATAATGTAGCTTATCAACTATAATGTAGCTTATCAACCATAATGTAGCTTATCATCTATAATGCAGCTTATCAACAATAATGTAGCTTATCATCCATAATGTAGCTTATCATCCATAATGTAGCTTCTCAACCATATTGTAGCTTATCATCCATAATGTAGCTTATCATCCATAGTGTAGCTTATCAACCATAACGTAGCTTATCAACCATAATGTAGCTTATCATCTATAATGTAGCTTATCAACCATAATGTAGCTTATCAACTATAATGTAGCTTACCACCCATAATGTAGCTTATCAACCATAATGTAGCTTATCAACCATAATGTAGCTTATCAACCGTAATGTAGCTTATCATCCGCAATGTGGCTTATCAACCATAATGTAGCTTATCAACCGTAATGTAGCTTATCAATCATAATGTAGCTTATCATCCACAATGTAGCTTATCATCTATAATGCAGCTTATCAACCATAATGTGGCTTATCAACCATAATGTAGCTTATAATCCGTAATGTAGCTTATAATCCATAATGTAGCTTATCAACCATAATGTAGATTATCAACCATAATGTAGCTTATCAACCAAAATGTAGCTTATCAACCATAATGTAGCTTATCATCCATAATGTAGCTTATCATCCGCAATGTAGCTTATCAACCATAATGTAGCTTATCAACCGTAATGTAGCTTATCAACCATAATGTAGCTTATCAACTATAATGTAGCTTATCAACCATAATGTAGCTTATCATCCATAATGTAGCTTATCATCCATAGTGTAGCTTATCAACCATAACGTAGCTTATCAACCATAATGTAGCTTATCATCTATAATGTAGCTTATCAACCATAATGTAGCTTATCAACTATAATGTAGCTTACCACCCATAATGTAGCTTATCAACCATAATGTAGCTTATCAACCATAATGTAGCTTATCAACCGTAATGTAGCTTATCAACCATAATGTAGCTTATCAACTATAATGTAGCTTATCAACCATAATGTAGCTTATCATCCATAATGTAGCTTATCATCCATAGTGTAGCTTATCAACCATAACGTAGCTTATCAACCATAATGTAGCTTATCATCTATAATGTAGCTTATCAACCATAATGTAGCTTATCAACTATAATGTAGCTTACCACCCATAATGTAGCTTATCAACCATAATGTAGCTTATCAACCATAATGTAGCTTATCAACCATAATGTAGCGTATCAACCATAATGTAGCTTCTCAACCATAATGTAGTTTATCAACCATAATGTAGCTTATCAACCATAATGTAGCTTATCAATCATAATGTAGCTTATCATCCACAATGTAGCTTATCATCTATAATGCAGCTTATCAACCATAATGTGGCTTATCAACCATAATGTAGCTTATAATCCGTAATGTAGCTTATAATCCATAATGTAGCTTATCAACCATAATGTAGCTTATCAACCATAATGTAGCTTATCAACCATAATGTAGCTTATCAACCATAATGTAGCTTATCATCCATAATGTAGCTTATCATCCGCAATGTAGCTTATCAACCATAATGTAGCTTATCAACCGTAATGTAGCTTATCAACCATAATGTAGCTTATCAACCATAATGTAGCTTATCAACCATAATGTAGCTTATCACCCATAATGTAGCGTATCAACCATAATGTAGCTTCTCAACCAAAATGTAGTTTATCAACCATAATGTAGCTTATCAACCATAATGTAGCTTATCATCCATAATGTAGCTTATCATCCATAATGTAGCTTCTCAACCATATTGTAGCTTCTCAACCATAATGTAGCTTATCAACCATAATGTAGCCTATCAACTATAATGTAGCTTATCAACTATAATGCAGTTACCAACCATAATGTAGCGTATCAACAATAATGGAGCTTATCAACCATAATGTAGCTTATCATCCATAATGTAGCTTACCACCCATAATGTAACTTATCAACCATAATGTAGCTTATTAACCATAATGTAGCTTATCAACCATAATGTAGCGTATCAACCATAATGTAGCTTCTCAACCATAATGTAGTTTATCAACCATAATGTAGCTTATCATCCATAATGTAGCTTATCAATCATAATGTAGCTTATCATCCACAATGTAGCTTATCATCTATAATGCAGCTTATCAACCATAATGTGGCTTATCAACCATAATGTAGCTTATAATCCGTAATGTAGCTTATCAACCATAATGTAGCTTATCAACCATAATGTAGCTTATCAACCATAATGTAGCTTATCATCTATAATGTAGCTTATCATCCGCAATGTAGCTTATCAACCATAATGTAGCTTATCAACCGTAATGTAGCTTATCAACCATAATGTAGCTTATCAACTATAATGTAGCTTATCAACCATAATGTAGCTTATCATCCATAATGTAGCTTATCATCCATAGTGTAGCTTATCAACCATAACGTAGCTTATCAACCATAATGTAGCTTATCATCTATAATGTAGCTTATCATCTATAATGTAGCTTATCAACCATAATGTAGCTTATCAACCATAATGTAGTTTATCAACCATAATGTAGCTTATCATCTAAAATGTAGCTTATCAACCATAATGTAGTTTATCAACCATAATGTAGTTTATCAACCATAATGTAGCTTATCATCTATAATATAGCTTATCATCTATAATGTAGCTTACCAACCATAACGTAGCTTATCAACCATAATGTAGCTTATCATCTATAATGTAGCTTATCAACCATAATGTAGTTTATCAACCATAACGTAGCTTATCAACCATAATGTAGCTTATCAACCATAATGTAGCTTATCAACTATAAAGTAGCTTATCAACCATAATGTAGCTTATCATCCATAATGTAGCTTACCAACCATAATGTAGCTTATCAACCATAATGTAGCTTATCAACCATAATGTAGCTTCTCAACCATAATGTAGCTTCTCAACCATAATGTAGTTTATCAACCATAATGTAGCTTATCAACCATAATGTCGCTTATCATCCATAATGTAGCTTATCAATCATAATGTAGCTTATCATCCATAATGTAGCTTATCATCTATAATGTAGCTTCTCAACCATATTGTAGCTTCTCAACCATAATGTAGCTTATCAACCATAATGTAGCTTATCATCCATAATGTAGCTTATCAACCATAATGTAGCTTATCATCTATAATGTAGCTTATCAACCATAATGTAGCTTATCAACCATGATGTAGCTTATCAACTATAATGTAGCTTATCATCCATAATGTAGCTTACCAACCATAATGTAGCGTATCAACCATAATGTAGCTTATCATCCATACTGTAGCTTATCAACCATAATGTAGCTTACCAACCATAATGTAGCTTATCAACCATAATGGAGCTTATCAACCATAATGTAGCTTATCAACCATAATGTAGCTTATCAACCATAATGTAGCTTATCAACCATAATGTACCGTATCAACCATAATGTAGCTTCTCAACCATAATGTAGTTTATCAACCATAATGTAGCTTATCAATCATAATGTAGCTTATCAATCATAATGTAGCTTATCATCTACAATGTAGCCTATCATATATAATGTAGCTTATCAACCATAATGTAGCTTATCAACCATAATGTAGCTTATCAACCATAATGTAGCTTATCATCCATAATGTAGCTTATCAACCATAATGTAGCTTATCATACATAATGTAGCTTATCATCTATAATGTAGCTTATCAACCATAATGTAGCTTATCATCCATAATGTAGCTTATCATCCATAGTGTAGCTTATCAACCATAACGTAGCGTATCAACCATAATGTAGCTTATCATCTATAATGTAGCTTATCAACCATAATGTAGCTTATCAACCATAATGTAGCTTATCATCCATACTGTAGCTTATCAACCATAATGTAGCTTACCAACCATAATGTAGCTTATCAACCATAATGGAGCTTATCAACCATAATGTAGCTTATCATCCATAATGTAGCTTACCAACCATAATGTAGCTTATCAACCATAATGTAGCTTATCAACCATAATGTAGCTTATCAACCATAATGTACCGTATCAACCATAATGTAGCTTCTCAACCATAATGTAGTTTATCAACCATAATGTAGCTTATCAATCATAATGTAGCTTATCAATCATAATGTAGCTTATCATCTACAATGTAGCCTATCATATATAATGTAGCTTATCAACCATAATGTAGCTTATCAACCATAATGTAGCTTATCAACCATAATGTAGCTTATCATCCATAATGTAGCTTATCAACGATAATGTAGCTTATCATACATAATGTAGCTTATCATCTATAATGTAGCTTATCAACCATAATGTAGCTTATCATCCATAATGTAGCTTATCATCCATAGTGTAGCTTATCAACCATAACGTAGCGTATCAACCATAATGTAGCTTATCATCTATAATGTAGCTTATCAACCATAATGTAGCTTATCAACCATAATGTAGCTTATCATCTATAATGTAGCTTATCAACCATAATGTAGTTTATCAACCATAACGTAGCTTATCAACCATAATGTAGCTTATCAACCATAATGTAGCTTATCACCTATAATGTAGCTTATCAACCATAATGTAGCTTATCATCCATAATGTAGCTTACCAACCATAATGTAGCTTATCAACCATAATGTAGCTTATCAACCATAATGTAGCTTATCACCCATAATGTAGTTTATCAACCATAATGTAGCTTATCATCTATAATGTAGCTTATCAACCATAATGTAGTTTATCAACCATAATGTAGTTTATCAACCATAATGTAGCTTATCATCTATAATATAGCTTATCATCTATAATGTAGCTTATCAACCATAACGTAGCTTATCAACCATAATGTAGCTTATCATCTATAATGTAGCTTATCAACCATAATGTAGTTTATCAACCATAACGTAGCTTATCAACCATAATGTAGCTTATCAACCATAATGTAGCTTATCAACTATAAAGTAGCTTATCAACCATAATGTAGCTTATCAACCATAATGTAGCTTATCAACTATAAAGTAGCTTATCAACCATAATGTAGCTTATCAACCATAATGTAGCTTATCAACCATAATGTAGCATCTCAACCATAATGTAGCTTATCAACCATAATGTAGCTTCTCAACCATAATGTAGCTTCTCAACCATAATGTAGTTTATCAACCATAATGTAGCTTATCAACCATAATGTCGCTTATCATCCATAATGTAGCTTATCATCCATAATGTAGCTTATCAACCATAATGTAGCTTATAATCCATGTAGCTTATCAACCATAATGTAGTGTATCAACCATAATGTAGTTTATCAACCATAATGTGGCTTAGCATCCGTCATGTAGCTTATCAATCATAATGTAGCTTATCAACCATAATGTAGCTTATCAACCATAATGTAGCTTATCAACCATAAGTTAGCTTATCATCCACAATGTAGCTTATCAACCATAATGTAGCTTATCAACCATAATGGAGCTTATCAACCATAATGTAGCTTATCAACCATAATGTAGCTTATCATCCATAATGTAGCTTATCATCCATAATGTAGCTTATCAACCATAATGTAGCTTATCAACCATAACGTAGCTTATCAACCATAATGTAGCTTATCAACCATAATGTAGCTTATCAACCATAATGTAGCTTATCAACCATAATGTAGCTTATCAACCATAATGTAGCTTATCAACCATAATGTAGCTTATAATCCATGTAGCTTATCAACCATAATGTAGTGTATCAACCATAATGTAGTTTATCAACCATAATGTAGCTTAGCATCCGTAATGTAGCTTATCAACCATAATGTAGCTTATCAACCATAATGTAGCTTATCAACCATAATGTAGCTTATCATCCATAATGTAGCTTATCATCCATAATGTAGCCTATCATCCATAATGTAGCTTATCATCCATAATGTAGCTTATCAACCATAATGTAGCTTTTCAACCATAATGTAGCTTATCAACCATAATGTAGCTTATCAACCATAATGTAGCTTATCATCCATAATGTAGCTTATCATCCATAATGTAGCCTATCATCTATAATGTAGCTTATCAACCATAATGTAGCTTATCAACCATAATGTAGCGTATCAACAATAATGTAGCTTATCAACCATAATGTAGCTTATCATCCATAATGTAGCTTATCATCCATAATGTAGCTTATCATCCATAATGTAGCTTATCATCCATAATGTAGCTTATCATCCATAATGTAGCTTCTCAACCATAATGTAGCTTATCATCCATACTGTAGCTTAACATCCATACTGTAGCTTATCATACATAATGTAGCTTATCATCCATAATGTAGCTTATCCACCATAATGTAGCTTACCATCCATAATGTAGCTTATCATCTATAATGTAGCTTATCATTTATAATGTAGCTTATCAACCATAGCGTGGCTTGTCAACCATAATGTAGGTTATCAACCATAATGTAGCTTATCATCCATAATGTAGCTTATCACCCATAATGTAGCTTATCAACCATAATGTAGCTTATCAACCATAATGTAGCTTATCATCCATAATGTAGCTTATCAACCATGATGTAGCTTATCATCCATAATGTAGCTTATCAACCATAATGTAGCTTATCAACCATAATGTAGCCTAACAACCATAATGTAGCTTATCAACCATAATGCAGCCTAACAACCATAATGTAGCTTATCAACCATAATATAATTACGCTGACAACAAGCAGCATGGTTACAATAAGTGCTACACTGATAACCTGTTAATGCACCGAGGTCAGAAACACCGTTTAAAGGTGCGTATTCACAACATACCCAGCAGGCACATGACGTTGTTTCAACATTGAATCCACGTTGAAATCACGCCATGACGTGATTTCAACGTGGATTCAACGTTGAAACAACGTCATGTGCCTGCTGGGTAATGCTTGAAAATAAAATGGTTAAAATTGTATGCATTTAGAAGCTTAGCTTCTATCTTAGATGTTATGAAACGAAATCAATCTTAGGTTATGATGATTTCATTCTATAAAAATTAATATAATTAGTTTTGACTTGTGAAATTGAATTAGAGACACGAGTCCCTAATTCAAATTCACAAATACAAAAATGTTTTTAATTTTTACGGAATAAAATCATTATATATTAAGATGTATTTCAGATCTTTTCACATAATTTATGCTTCTAAAAGTATATAATTTTAACAATTTTATATTCAGTCATTTTGCTGTGAATATGCACCTTTAAAGGCGATGGTAAATATTGACAAATCGCAGGAATAAATAGTGAACAGGATGAGACTATGCCATGACTAAACACTCATAGATAGTACTTGGTGATATGATAATGATAATATGATAATATTAGCAAGCCTAGTCCTACATTAGCTACAAGGTATGAATATTTTATGTTGCTATGTCACATTGTTGATATGATAATGATAATATGATAATATTAGCAGGCCTAAATCTAATCCTATATTAGCTACAAGGTATGAATATTTTAAGTTGCTATGTCACATTGTTGATATGATAATGATAATATGATAATATTAGCAGGCCTAAATCTAATCCTATATTAGCTACAAGGTATGAATATTTTAAGTTGCTGTGTCACATTACCTTCGATGTGGAATCACATTGTTGAAGAGGACCATACCTCCATATTTTATAGAACACGTGACTAGATCCTTCACCGGATCAATTTCTGCAAGAATATCAACACGAAATTTAACAAACGCATGTTATCTATTAGAGAACCGTACTGAAACATTCTGTACTTCTCGCAAACTCTGAAAGTACAAAAAGCAGGTTTGTTCTTGGTGCGATATTGTGCTGGAAAGTTGTGGCGCTGAGGACTGAACAGAAACTTGTGCTATCCTTAGCAACGGGTGTCAGAAATTGCATTTATTATCATCCCCTCATTTTCAAATTTTTCTTGAATCTTTACTAATTTTCTTCAAATCGGTTAAGTAATTTCCACAAAATGGCACCGAAAGGCGCATAGACAGACAAACATGCAGACAGACAACCAAAAAAGGCAATGAAGGTTTCTCTTTCCTGACAGGGTACCGGTAGAAGCACATTTACAATGCGTCCCTTGAAATCACGACGACAACTGCATTTTACACATATACATTTAGATAAAATAATATTTACACACATTATGCTGACAACTTTTCAATGACAATTATGTTAAGATGTTACCTTGTAATATGCATTACTGCTGCATAGCAAAATGATATTTTGACAATAATAATATAGGCATCGTTAGCGAAAAATTGACATCAGTTATCGTCCACCCTGCCATGCGTTCCATAGGGAAAACAATCCAAAACGTTTTGCTAATCCGCAAACTATTGATAATCTGATGTTTTCGCATTAATAATATCATATAATATACAAAATGAGAAAAGCCGATTTTGTACGCGCAGAGCGCTCTGGAGAGTTTTCGCGACCAGCGCCTAAAGTAATACTGTACCTAATTTCCTGACCATGTCTTCCTCATCAAGCATTAAGTAACATGTGTTACTCCAGCAGCCCATATGCTTAGCGATACGTCCAGTCTTATGCCCCTTCCTGATCATCTAGAAGCATATACCAAGATGCATCGTGTATATACGGTGATAGGTTACCAGGTGATAAAGTTTGCCTTATCGCCAGAAACAGCTGGTAGCTTGAACTTTTTCAAAGGTGGTGTAATTCGCTAATTATTTGCCCACATGGGTTGATTTTACGCCATTTAAATCATGTGCTAGATCCCACCCCTATGTTGGCATCGTAAAAAAGTCACGTGAACCATTGTTCCAGTTCAGGTGATAACTTGCGATGTAGAGTTTATGAGTAATTTTATTGGCCAACGTCGGCTTTGGACCTTTCCAAGTTTATCCATCCATCATATGACGTCATAATCAACTACGTGACGTGTAGAATGACGTCATAATCATGACGTCGTGAATGATTCGGAATAGTCCGTCTTTAGCGCTTAATAGTCCGAGACGTTGCACCAATTGTATGTCTTTACCAGTTAATAAACATTTTGTTGAATATTTTGAAACTAATTTGACTGGATGCGACCAGTCAAATTATTTTCAAAATATTTTCCAGCTTACCTGTGTAGTTTTCTGGAGATTGATAGTCAGGGGTTCAGGGATCGATGGATCCCAACACGAGCGAGATGTGGGTGGAGCCTAGCTAGTGATTGGGGGGGGGGGCATATCTAAAACTGGAAAGGCCCATTATTGTCGAAAAAAGTGGCATACTGATGTCAGCAAACAATTACTAATTTAGACAATTTAGGCAATTTCTTAGTTATTTATAATCGGCCATTGACGTTGTCATTAGTATAGCTTAAGAAAAGAAAAGAGAACGAGCAAATGCTGTCGATTGACAACGTCATGCAGTACTTAGTAAAACAAGTATCCCCAGTAAAAACTGAAATGAATCAGCATAATTTTAAACAAGATATCCTGGTCAATATCTCTAAATATGACAGTGTCACACCAAAGTATTACCCAAAAATGATACCACCGCCCTCAACTGGCCGCCGTTTGACGATCCGTGACCCCCACCGCCCTCTCAATCCCTGGGGCATAGGTTGTTGAGAGGGAGGTAGTATCACACTACTTGAACGCCCATTTAGAGCCAAGGTCTTGACGTGATGTCATGCGGTAACGACGGGTAAAGAGAAATACTGTCATGAAACAAAAAAACAAAAAAACTAAAATAAAAAAACTATAAAACTCACTTTTGAAATTTTCGCTTCGAAACAAGAAATAATCCAGTGATCCTCGCCCACCAACCTCTCAATGCGCGCTACTCCCACGTATCAGCTCCTGAACATCGACCGCATCTCACACATGTAGCGCAGCAATGAGAACACATAACTTATCAACTTTACATATTAATACATGGCCGAGGTAGTTAGCAAACTTAAAATCACAGGTTCAAATCTCGCTATTAGCATTTGTGGAGAACTCGCCATTTCTGGTCCGATTTTAAAATGGTAAACAGTTTTGAAATTCTCGCTTCATTTCGGTCCTGATTGGTACCACGAACGACGAGAATAAGATGATTTCTCTGTACAATATAAGCATACACTCTCTCACACATAGTCTCCGTCGTTATCACATGACACGGCGGGCCACCCACAGGTACTGAGCGCCTTGTGATAACCACACATAATAGGGTCTGAGCGCCCTTTTGGAGACAAGCATCCACATCACATCGACACGACGGTCCACCCCACAGGTACTGATCGCCTTGTGATCACCACACATAATAGGTCTGAACGTCCATTTAGAGACAGTCATCCACAGGGACATACCCCATGATTACTGTTGCACAGCTTCGCGAGGTTGCAAAGCAATTCGGCCTTAGAGTATCCTCTAAGGCCAAGAAAGACGACCTGCTCCAGATGATCGGACAGGCCCATGCCGAGGAGTCACAGAAGCGTCTCTTCCGAGAAATGAAGATGGGAAGGTTTCCAGCGCTTACCAAAGATGATCCTTTGAATCCCCACAAGAAAGCGCAGCGGCTCCGTGAGCTTCGTCAGGTGGACAAGGAGGTGACTGCTAGATTGTGAGCCAAGACTGTAGCGAGGCGGATGGCGGACCATCACTGGAGTGCTTACCTCCCCTATGCGAATGATGAGGGGGCCGAGGTCTGAACCCTTAGCCCGGAGCATGAGGCGAGAAGCCGAACACATTCTCGACCACCGTCTCGGCGAAAGGGAGACAGAGGATAGAGGGTGCCGGTCAGTATGCTGGACATTCTTCAGAGGTCTAGAAGGAGACCTCACAGGCCAGATCATGCAAAAGATCCAGCAGACTGTCCAGAATGCCTTCTACCTCCGCTACACCCATACCTATCGCATCCGTCACATCGAAGACGGTATGGTGATGCTCTTCCACAAGAATGCTCCAGGGAGCCCGTGGCTGAACACGATAGGAGCAGCTCAGGACTGGGTGGCAGCAAGAGAGCAAGCCCGCCTCAACACAGACGATATCGATCGACCCAACACAAAGTGGGCTTTCGTTCGATCAGTCAACGTTGAGGTCAGGGCTGTCATCGACCACCAACCTCTGCTTGGGACAGGCCCCCTCCCAGACTGGCTACGACCGAAGAAGAGTATGACTGCCCTCAACACCTACAGGGACAACATGTGTCTCTGGAGATGTCTAGCAGTCCACCGACGAGCGAGAGCTGATAGAAGTACAGCTCCTGCATGAGAGCTTGTCACACAGTTCTACGGCAAGACAGTACCTGATGTCCGCAAGACCTCGCTGGATCAGCTGGACAAGGTAGAGTTCTTCGCCAAGATCAGGATTCGCGTGTATGAACCAACCGAAGAGGGCACCTGGCACTTGATCAGGCAAGCGGCTCACTACTGTGACACCGTGACCATCGGAGTGTGGGACCACCACGCCTTCTACATCAAGAACATCTCCAAGCTGGCACATACACTAGTCTGCAGTCACTGTCAGCAGAGGTTTACACAGGCATGCAGTCTTCAACGCCACGCTGATCACTGTACACTTAGAGGGCGCCACGAGTGAGCCCACTCACCTCCGCAATCCTGACCCCAAAGAACTGATCAGAAAGTTCATGCTGGTGATCCAATGGCGAGCATCTCTAATCCGGACAAGGGTTAGGGCACAGTACATACCAACAGACGTGGACAAGCTCCCAAAGCGACACAAGTGACTGATCAATGAGTGGTGTGACCAAGTGCCTGTACTGGGGTTCAGCTCTTGGTGGTATGACCTGAACCTCATCAAGAAGTACTTTGTCGATGAGCTGACTGACAGTACAGGTACAGTGAAAGTCGCCAAGAAGGCTAGTCAGACCATGTTCCTCATAACACCTGAGCTACGGTTTCTCGATGTGCTGAACTACCTCGGCCCAGGAGTCTCGTACGAGGTATGGGTCTAAGCTTACGGGTGTACACAGCGGAAGAACTGGCTCCCATATGAATGGTTTGATACACATGAGAAGCCCAACTATCCAGGGCTTCCTGACTACTCAACATGGACATCTAAGCTCAAGGGTGGCTAGCTCTTGACGCGAACAGAGTGGGAGCAATGTAACCAGACATTCAGCGAGCACGGAATGCGGACATTCGCCAACTGGCTGCGATACCACAACAACCTGGGCGTCAGACCATTCATCGAAGCCCTAGAGCGGATGTGGGAGTTCTACACAGAACGAGAAATAGACATCCTCAAAGATGCGGTGTCTCTCCCAGGTGTGTCACTGCAGTACCTACTACGTGGAACCGCTCAACACATTCCGGATGTTAGCCTCTACTCTCTGGGCAAGGAGGCCTACGAGATGCTGAAGGATGCAGTTGTTGGAGGGCCCAGTATCGTGTTCACCAGATACCATGAGGCAGGTGTGACATGCATGCACCAGAGTGAGCGGGTCTGCCAACGTCTACTCGGCTACGATGCAAATGCTCTGTACCTGGCAACGATGGCCAAAGAGATGCCCAGTGGTAAGGAGACAGTGCACCATTGGTCCGGTGCCAGTGGTGTAGCCCGCTTTAATGGGAGCTCCTAGCAGACCACTGGTTTGGATTTGCTGAGGTGGATATAGAGGTCCCTAAGACTCTGTGGGCAAAGTTCGAGGAAATGCCCCTGCTCTTCTATAACCGCGAGATCCCGGTAGAGGCTGTCTCTTCTGAGATGCAGGAATATCTAGAGCATACAGGCCGGAAGCGACCCACCACCCAGAAGCTGGTCGGCGCCCTCTCTGGCAAGAAGCGGCTGCTGTACGCACCGACACTCAAGTGGTATATAACCCATGGCCTGGAGATCACTGCTGTATACCGCACCATAGACTATGAGGCCAAGCACCCATTCAAGTGGTTCGTGGAGAATGTTACGGAGGTCCGCCGCTCGGGAGATGCAGATAAGAGCAAAGCGCTCTTGGCAGATCTCTTCAAACTCCTTGGCAACAGTGTCTACGGGAAGCTCATTGAGGCCCTAGAACGCCATAGCAACACCAGCTTCACGAAGGATGAACGCGTGGTAGACAAGGCCCTGCGTAGTGCATGGTTCGAAGATCTTGAGTAGATCGGTGGGTCATACGAGCTCCAGAGTCACAAGCCGAGAATCACTATTCGAAGGCCCTTCTAGGTGGGGATAGCCGTTTATGAGCTCGCGAAGCTGTGAATGCTGGAGTTCTACTATGACTTTCTCGATCGCTACGTAGCTCGTGACAGCTTTGAGTACCTGCAGATGGACACTGACTCCACATATATATCACTATAGCAGGCTCCAACCTCGACGACGTCATTCGCCCTGAGATGCGAGCAGAGTACCAGGCTCATAAGCGGGACTGGCTAGCTTGGGACAAATGGTCTGGACGAACTCCGGGACTGTTCAAGCTCGAGTTCGAAGGCTCTCGTGGCATAGCTCTCTGCTCCAAATGCTACTACGTGGAGAGCGCAGCTGCAAGTAAGTGCTCGGCTAAGGGAATGTCAAAGCGGCAGAATGATGTCTCTTGGCAGAGATTCTACAGTGCCCAACATGGTGGGGTCGACAGAGCTAAAAACTGAGGCCTCTCCGCTTACTATGATAAGAGCCATGTACTGCCAGATGGGGTCCATACCGAGCCCATCGAGTATCATGTTAGCACCCTAGGGGGTGGTAGCTGTGTGTCTTCAGGGACTGCTTCCACATACCTATCAAGCCTGTGAACATCTATCAACCAGTTAGGATCTGTTGCACGACGTCGACCGCCTTCCAGCTCACCAGGCTCATACAGGTACCGAACCAGAGCATCAGGTGGTAGGCAATCCTCTCCCTTGTTCGCTCCTCTAGAGCTGTGACCAGCAGAGTGTCTGATAGCCTCTACCGGCTTCTTCCCGATTAGCCTGGTAACCTCGCCATTGGATCGCTCCACTACAGCAGACAGCCCTCTCATCCATACTCTAGAACATTCACTCGGTGCGGTCATTTACTGGGCGTATTGGTGTGGGAACAGTCTCTCTGCCAGTGTCCGATTCCACCGCTCAATGATAGCCTGGGCACGGTGATGCCCTACGTCAGCTCGCCTAACTGCCACACCATGTTTCTGCATAAGGGCTGCAGTCTCCTCTCTGAACTCCTTACCCTCATCCACCTGCAACAATTCCGGCCACTGGAGGGGATTTTCCGAAGCCTCGTAGACACCTTGGAATGCCTGGGCCACATGGCCAGCTGACTTGTCTGTGAGGGGTACTGCAGCCTTGTACCTGCTGGCGACATCGACGATGGAGAGGGCATACTTGTAGGTCCTACAACCAACCGAGTCGTGTGGAAGGAATAGAACATCTGCCTGGTGAACTCTGTTCGGGACAGTTTCCTCGAAATGGGCATGCCTGATGTGCCGTGGACGAGGTCTGTATATCAGCCACATCGCCTGCTGGCTGAGCCACTGGCTAACTGTCTCCAATGTGAAGCTGTGGCCCTTGCGACGTGCAGCCTCGAGTAGTTGAGTGGGCTCACGGTAATATCCACCAGGCTGATAGTAGAGTTCCTCAAGAAAGACGGTTGATAAGCTCCCGGATTTCATCACTGACGTCCACTCCTGTCCTGTCACGCACGGCCTGGATGAACTCTAAACAGACGAACGGTCGTCATTCATTCGACCACCACTGAAGACCTCAAACACCTCAGTACACTGGCATCTAATCTCTGCTGGATCCTCACTGAACAGTAGTTTACCGACCATCCCTCAGAAGTTAAGGGACTTGACCAGGTCGTACGGAGAGGCCATCCTTATATAGTATGGCTTAAATGTCCGGCAGCCCAGATGCCCGCGAGAGCAATGGCAACGTACGGTAGCCAAGGGCCTGTGACTCCGAAGAATGTACCTACTCCTGAGGCGATGGCTGGTATGGCTTCAGAAATATTCTCCACCCCATGGAGAGCATTGTTGGCGATCTTGCGGACCGTCTCGCCAGCCTTCGTTGTGAACAGAGTGATCAGAGCCCCAACTGCTGCCAGCTGACTGATAGAACCTTTTATGTAAGTGCGATAGATTCCTTTTGCTCTGTGTACTAGTTTGCAGGATTCAGGCACGGTCTCCGCTACATCATCATACTCACCCGTGGTTTCCGCTACATCGTAGTCGTCTGCATCATAATCCTCCTCATCATAGTCCTCCTCATAGTCCTCGTCATCAATATCCTCGACTGGATCTTCATAAGCCTCTGGTCCATACATTATCCGTTGCTGGGGGAGCTATAAAGTAGCCTTAAACTGTATGCGGGCGTATTTGCCTAAGCAAACTGGGAACTCAGCTTCGCCGACAAGAAGGCGGCAGATGTCGAGCGTGTGCGTCATAACTAGGTGATGGAGAAGCTGTCTAAGGAGAAGTTTGAGTACAGCAAAGCCCTCGAGCATATGCGCCAGAGGGAGGCACGCCGACGCCAACTCCGAGCTCAGGCCAACCAGAGCCTCAAAGAGGCAGATGAGAGTCTTGATGAGTACAACGAGTCTGTAAAGATATCTGAGCCAACGCTCGACTATGAAGCATCGACAGGTCAGAAGACAGCAGAGCTTATAGTAGTGGTGGCAGCTGCAGCGGTGACGACAGGAGTCATGCTCTATGCATGCTCAAGCTGAATACCTGATGTGTTCGACACGCATACCGTAGCATAGCCAAAGTAAAGTATTGTCACACCTAATGAGCGAGTCCCAGCTATGAGGTTTCCGATGTTGAAGCTGAGCTGATTGCCCTAATTGGGTGGGATGTTCCTGTCCCTGATGTGGTGACGGCCCTCGACTCGAGATCATCGCTTCCACTGGTTAGTTGCAGAAGTGCATATGACTTAGTTTTCTGTCTGTAGAGTTGGCAGTCAGCCAGCTCACATACCTCACCAAGAACATTGGTCCCAGCAACCACAAGCTTGAAGTCGTCTAACTTATCCACCTGCTGGATGGCTCCTCCCTGCTGAACCAGGACCGCAACAGCGACACAGTCCGATGCACCACGATGCAATGTCAGCTCTACCTGTTGGTTAGCTGTGGCTTGGACCTGCTGGTGTTCTCGCTCCACATGCATGATCCGCTGTTTGGAACACGTTTGCTTCAGTTCCTGGTCATTCTCGTCATGCCAGACATGAAGTCTTGGAGCATTCATCATCGCATCTGCGAGCTGCTCAGTGTACACCCGGAGGAACAGCCTATCCTGCATGGCAGCCGGATTCACGTGTGTGTTCTCGAGGAGGGTTAAGAGAGTGGAACTGCCACAGGCTTCTCGACACCTGCCCGCAGTTCGAATTCTGTGAACCCCTCATTGCACCCCACAGCATAGTACCCCTTTCCCTTCGCATAGAAGGTTGGTCCATGAGCCAGTGGACCAAGAACTCGGTACTCATCGTTCACATAGGTGGTGTCCACGGTGCTGTTGCTCTGCACGATCTCCCACCTGTTCAGAACCTACGGGAGCTCTACCATCTGTTCTATTGTGCTCTGAAGCTTGAACTCGAGTGTCATGCTCTTGATCTCGTGGATCTGTGCCGAGATTGCAAAGTCAATGTACTTTCCAGCAGTGGACAATGGGTTCTCATCGTGTATACTGGGTCGATTAACCATCAGGCAGTCCTTCCGAGGATCAGTGCGGTGCGATGTCAGAGGTTCAACGGACCCATCTGGATGTTGCACATACCGCAGCATGAATAAGGTCTAGGTATATAGAGGGTTAAACGGCTGCCATGTTTAGTAAAGTTCTCCAGCAGGTTGTCTATAGGCAGCAGGCACGACAGCCACGGCGTGCACTGTCCCACTGTGACAGGGTCCGAGGACTGCTTCGTGACATCAACATTATCCACGAGCGAGCCAAGGTCACGCCTCCGTCTGATGCGGAGATACTGGCCACCATAGGGGAAGGAGCGCCAGCTCGTAGTACAAAAGAACTCCTGACTCGGATACTCTACTGGAAGTTTGAAAGCACCCAGGGCAGGACACTCGACCTACCTATGGCCGAAACCAACAGTCTGTGATTCTAGCTCTCCAAAAGGCGAGGGTCGACCCCAAAATCTACTAACGGTCGGGAAGTGGGCTGCCGTAATTAGCCTCCATAGCCAGGAAGAGCGAGAGATGCTGGATAGACTCCAGTCTGGAGAAAATAACTACTTCAAGGAGGAGGTCAGTGCCGCTGTAGCGGCGAGCCACGACACTGGTCATGCAGAAGGTACTCAGGAGGGGCTTACTGTTAGCTGCAAGGAGGCTGTTGAGTACATCTTCAACGAAAGAGGGCGTAGGAGATTGGCCAGGAATCTGCCAGCATTTATGAAATTCCCAGATAACTACCAGGACTACCTCATCAAATCCGCTCGCAAGTCAGATGCTCATTACGCATGGACAAAGTGGATCTTCCGTGAGAGGTTCCAGAAGAAGAGAGTCCTATCATCTGACCCTCAGTGGATAGTTTTTCAGCAACAGGCTTCTGACGAAGTTTCTCAAGCTTCTGATGAAGTTCCTCAAGCTTGTGACGAAGGTTCTCAAGCATCTGACGAAGTAGGAGAGACCGCAGACAAAGTAGCAGAGACCGCACAGCCTTGAAAAAAGTTGCGGCAGCTGTGACAGTCTGTCAGCGATGACGCGTAGAGAAGGCTAGTTTCCTGGCTGGATTCAGCTTGTAGGTGAAGGTCTGTGCCTTTTCCAGAGATGGCTTGAAGTGTGACAGCTCACCTGTCTCCTTGTTGCTGAAGATGAAGTGGTACAGCTCAGCTGCCCTCTGTATACCTGCAATAAAGTCCCTTTCGTCTCCTTGAGGGTTAGGCTGTCGTATATGGTCTCGAGCAGGGCACGTCCACACTTGGAGCTGAAGTATAGCAACCGGGCATTGTGGCGGATGTCTGAGATCTCGCGGGTGTACTTCTGAAAGAGGAAGAAGACAGATATCTTTGTGTGCTGGATGCGCCTGGTGATGTTGCTGATGTAGGTGACTGTCTTCTGGTCCATTGCAGGGACATCGATAACTAGAACAAAGGTGGTTGTGTCAGTCAGGCTGCCAGCAGCTTCTCCATCAGTGCTTGCAGGTTCTGCGTCTTGGTGATTGGGCCATTGTACCATTGGTCATTACTGCCAACCGCCTCAGCAGCGGAGTCAGACACCAGAAGGATGTGTTGAGAGTGTAGATGTTCAGCCAGGAGAGCCTGCGCCAAGATGTTTTCCCGTGTCCTGATGGGTCAATGATCAGCACCACCTGGCCAGCATCGGCCGGCCTACTGTCGAATGGTACATCCATGCATGCGGGGGATAGTTAGCACTTGGTCGGTGGTAGCCTCGTCTATATCTGGGAGACTAAATGGCAGTACTTCCTGCACCAGCTCTTCCGCCTGCAGAGTGGGGAATCCTGCACCTCCGGGGGATACGAGGGATGCGATGGAGGCATCAAGCATAAAATCCCAGCAGCAGCTGAGAAGATAGCGTAGAGGGCCTGTGTCAGCACCCACAGTGTCTAGCACATCCAGTATCTGTATGATACATGCACGGGAAGCCATGACTATCCTGTGGTCTTAAACGGCAAACCAAAGAATCCTGACTTCTTCACCTCTGGTAGCACCTTTTTTGCCATCGACAGTGATATTGCTCAGGCCGATGGTGCCTACCCTGAGATTCTCTCCATCCTGTTGGAATGAGTTCCGTGGTTTCCGGAGATCCTTAACCAGGTCTTGTGCATTGGACTCAGCCATAACCTTGATGGCACCAGCCTCATCGACTCCGAGCATACCGAGCATCGTTTCCCTCTCTTTGATGCCCATCCCCTTGTATACAGTCTTGGCCTTGTTAATGGCCGATTGTCCTACTGTATCAGTATTCCCGATGAGATCTCGGGCTGGGATGGTACCTCGGATCTCCCGCGGGTCTCCCTTCTCATCGAAGTCTAGGAAGGAGATAGGGGCAACTGTGTCCTCTGAACTGAGGCGTGCCTCGCCTAAGTGAGCAAGATCGCCTAGCTCTTTACTTTCTAGGTCTGTGAGTGACAGAGTCATAGTGCTATATACACAGCTTAAACCCACTAGTCATACCCCCAGTGAAATAGTTGGGCAATAGGAGGACCACGCAGTCAGCCAATGGAATAGGTAGCAGTGCTAGGGTACTGGCCCTCCCTGCAGGGGCACGCCATGTTGGCGGTCCACCATTCCCGGGCATTGGTGATCCTCAGTCCGTGTGCTCGACTATGGGCTACACACCACCATCCGGCATGCCATGCCTCATATGCTGGCTGCAGGGGTCTCGTGATCCATCTCTCACTATTCAGAGGGGTTAAACGTAGGCGACGATGATCTCAGCCAATGCACTCGTTGCCAGCCCTAGAACCGCGGCCTCCATTAGTGTAACACGTTCATCCATGATCTTGGCAGCAACAGTGTAGGAGGCACCACTGAGGGCGATCTTTGGGACGGGGTGAGTTATTCCGAGACAGTGACCAGCCACCCCACTCACTACTGTAGCAAGGACAGCCGCAGTGGTGGCAGGAAGAACCTCATTTCCCCCTGTCATCGTCACCATGGCCACATTCGCCACAACGTTACTGGCGACATGGACTGCCAGAGGTTTTGCTTTGGTCAGTAACTTCTGTGTCTTGGTTCGCAGCAGGTTCTCCACCTTCTGCAGACTCACCTGGCTCTCGGGCAGTTGCTTCATGATCTGTACCGTTGACGTCCCCTGTCGAGAGATATAATAAGATCTTCCCAGTCTGCATCTGTCAGATGGCTGGGGTGGTACTCAGGAATATTCATCTCGCTATTGAGACATCTTAAACATGTCCGGGATCACACTATGTGAGAAGTACTATGAGGTCTTCCGGAGGCATTTGAAGGACTACAAGAAGAAGACACCATATGAGCTCGCTCTGCTCTGGTGCTGAGCTGACAGAGGAGCTGACAGCTGTGAAGCTCTATCTAGGATTTGGTAAGGGTCAGATCTGCTTCCTCGAATACCTTATCATGGGTGGGAGTATCGTCGAGCAGCTCCTGCGAGCTAAAGGTTTCTACAAGGATCGGGAGTATCTGTCAGATGTGTTCCAGCAGTTGCAGACCTCCATGGCCTCACCTGACTCAGAGCTGAACAAGGCTCTGCGATACTACAAGCTGGAAAAAGGATGCACTGTGGAACCATCCAGCCCTTGGATGTGCATGTTGGCAGCGTTTATAGGGGCTGTAGGGCAGGTCAAGCTGGTTCAGTGTCTCACCATGGTCCCCACTGCTACTGTAAAGAGTCAGGATAGTCTTATAGCTGATTTGCTAGCGGCAGAGTAGGCTGATCCTGAGCGCCACGATAACTAGTCCTGACAACACTCGTAGAGCTACCATGGGAAGTGGTGTCATGTTGACTGGCTGCAGTGTCGGGGTCGGAGCTGCCATGGGAAGCATCGTGTCGACTGGCTGCAGTGTCAGGGTCGGAACGACTGTATGGCCTGTACTACGCGTAGGTGCGTTGCTAGCAGTGTTGAAGCCGAAGTGGACACCGGGTGAACTCCCCTTGACTATCATGTTGTTATAGCCCCTGACTTGGAGGTCCTCGATGTTCACGATCATGTTGCTCGGAATCAACCATAAGTGAGGTGAAATAGCAAAGTCAAATTTGCGACGGGCCTTCTGCAACCCCTGCTGCTGGAACTTAGCAATAAGACTACTGGGGTCTGCCACGATGATCATATCTTCAACGAGACTGATGAACATGGCCTGGACTTCGGCTCCGCTGACACCATCTATGGAATGATACAGCTTGGTCTGTGCTGTAAGGAGGCAGTGGCACAGTGCTTCCAGGGACTGGTTGATCCGAACGATCCCTGCTGGTGTGAGGCCTGAGGTGGTGTGTGGGACAAAGTACTTCCACACATCTGGATAGTCCTGCAGCAAGCCAGTGATGTGCATATTTTGCACCAGCGCTCCAGGGTCAGAGTCTGGATTGAACGAGAATGTCGCTGTCTTCCAGCGGCCTACTCATCAGGGTGTTCGCTAGTGGAATCCTGGGTAGTCACGTCTCGGGTCACCGTACATAACCCCTAGGTCGCTGTTGTCACCACCATGCCACCGATAGTCTGGGTGAGTGCTGAACTCTCTCTGTAGTCTGCTGGCCGCTGAGACGCTATGACTGTTGAGCTGTGGGTCGAGGTCGTTTGTATCAGGAAGGCTTGCACCCAGCTCATGGAGGATTTCGTTGCACCACGAAGTACACATGGAATCTGAGACAGCTGGCGATGAGCACAGCTTCAGGAGTACCAGAATAGGAGTGAAGCAGGGTGGAACCTACTCCACATCCTGCCATGGCACACCACACGGCAAAGTTCAGCTGCTCATTCCAGTATGAGAGGCTTGGAGCAGCCATCCAAGTATGAGCTTGCTTCGCATCCTTGATGGTGATGGTGATGGGGTGGTTGGGCAGTGGTCGTGGGCTGATGGAGAAGCTGGTCCGGGACCGTCCATCCACTGTGATGGAGAACGGTGTTAGCTCTGGTATATCATCCAGTAGACCTCTCAGGCCAGTCAAGGGGGGTACCAGATGACTGTTGTGAGGTTCAGTGGGAAGGCCATCTATGCTGGTGTTCTTAAAGCTACCGTACAGGCAGCACACTATTTGTAGTCGTCTCGACTCCATAGACCGGCGGGGTGACCTCGCCGTAACATCTCGTTTTTTAGCTCCGCCATATTAACCCGCCCACTGGAGTCTTTGAGGTACTGCTGTCACACTTTAGGGTTCTCCGTGCGGTACAGGGCTTGGACCTTCAATATATGGTCATACTCTTCATCGGTGACCTGGCCATCCTCGAGAGCTTGGCTGACAGACTCGTCAATAGCCCGTAGCATACTCTGTGCCAGTGTCACACAATTAGAATGCTCATCGCCGTCTGTCAAGACCCCTGCATCCCGCTTACTCTTCTTCAGGAGGTCCTGCCCGTATTTGGAAGCTTCACTGTCCCTTCGTCTCCGTGCAATGCTCGCGTTCTGTTGATACCAGCTCTCCCGCTGTAGTCGCTCTCCTTCTTGTTGCAGTGTGAGCATCTGTTCGTTTTGTGCAGGGGTCGTGAAGGGGCAACCCTCTTTCATCATCTCGGCATAGGTCAGATATTCCTGGTATGATATTATGTTGTCGTCAGGTCAAGGAGTAATAAGAGTATAAACTTTAAATGGGCGTCCGATATCCCATCCGTGTTGGCATATATGTTAATGGAGGGGCTGTCAAACAGGTGATTCACAGGTCTGAACAGGCTAGGGCTGATAGCTTTCCATAGGTTGCTGTTGGCACCTGGGAGATACTCTATCACGTGCCAGCCGACTTCTACCAGTGAGCTGCTGTGTGCACTGCCCAGAGGTTGATGTAGCACATCGGCGTGTATGTATGTTGTGCCCCGCTGGGGCACCTCGAAGAGGACCCATTCTACATGGTACTGTACCACCGGTCTCCCCTCTAGAGAGGGCGAGATTACGTTTTCACAACCGGAGAGCAGCAGTCGGACAATCGGCATGGTTATATGTCTCATTTAAACCCCTCCTATAGCGTGCGATGGAACCTATATTTGCTTACTCGACTGGTCTTGCTGACCTCGCATATGTCTACGCAGTTGATGCTGCCAAGGTAGAAGAGAGCGATGGCAAGTCATTCACCCTACAGTACGAAGCAAGCTCAAAGGCATTCTCCCTCCACCCCATTGGTGGTGATGGGGTGGAGCTGCTCACAGACCTCAAGGATGTGACGAAGGCGTGCCTGGGTCGCAACATAGATGGCCACAAGATCGTGTTTCGGTACAATTCCCGAAGAGGAAGTACATCCTCGAGCCGTTGATTGAGCTCTCGGATACAGAGGTGGCAGACATCAACACCCTAAATAGCGACCTCAGCTTTCATCTGGTCAAACCCTATTCGAGCAGTGCCCCGCCGATGGCCCGTGATGGCCTGCTATTGACCCTGGAGTTCATATTTGAGAAGAATGAAGTGTGGTACCGCGCTGGACCTGGGGTTGACTGGCAAACATGGCTGCCCCTATATAGGCCTCTCGCACACATTGACATAGAGGTTACTCCCCTCTTCACTGTTGTGAAAAAGGATGGGACAGTTTGAAAGCTCTACAATCGGGGATCATCCTTCCTCACCTACATAGGTGAAGGTGTCTCCCTGACGAGGGTGGGTCACCGGATCGGGGTTACAGGTGGAAAGCTCCTGCTGCATCGTCAATTCGATGGACCAGAAGAAGCTGTTAGCCTCCAGGAAGCCACCCTATGTGTAGATCTGGTGTCACATGTCTCCAAGTCAAGGGTGCTGTTAAACTGTTTCAGCGAGCCGGACTCACTAGCCCGCAAACGACTCATATAGTCATAGAGCTACGTTTCTTAACCGGTGGCAGAGTGAAACAGCTAGCCCCTGCCCCTGAAGGCATAAAGATCACTATCTATCCGGATGGGACAGGGCTCGATATGGCACAGATAATTCTCGAGGAGTTCACCCTGTTCAGTTTAACTCTTCATATATAGCCATGATTCTCATCATACTGCTCGTGCTGGCGTCTACAGCAGTGCTACAGGGCGCTGAGACTGCCACGATATTGGACGCCAAGTGGGCCCACTTCCGGGATGACCCCCAGTACAATCCTTGGGTCGACCACTTGCGGAGAAACATTTCCGACCGCTTTCACCCACGTAAAGAGATCGAGTCTGTCTGCTACTTCTATGGGATGGAGAGGGTAGGCTGTGGTTGTCTGCTGGAGACCCCTGCTCAGCACCAGATTCTCTGCGTAACATGTGAACATGCCAGAGTCTGTCATGGTTCACATGCTAATCACTTTAGCCTCCTCCCAGGTGAGCATTGTCAAGGTAGCTGTAAGCCCCTATCGGTGCTCCCATCATGCCGATCCGACTCTGGCAGAGACTACATGTTTGTCTGAGCCTACACAGAATAGAGAGAGGCTGGCCACTGGCCGGTATCCTGAGGAGGTTCTCCCGGACAGGTGGCGTCCAGAGATGTCCGGGAGAAAATGATCACATGTCTCAAATTCCTATGCCCCAGGGATCGAGAGGGCAGTGGGGACCGCGGATCGCCGAACGGCGGCCAGTTGAGGTCGGTGGTATCATTTTACTACCGCCACTACTATTCATATGACAGTTCACAAGGGGCATAACTCGTTTGCCATCTGATAAACATTACTTGCAGATTTGCATTTGCCTGTAGTATCATTTTGACCAGATTTAGTATAAATGGTAAATAGATGACAAAAAGGAATGCCTAAATAATTACTATTGATTCCAATGCCAAAATTCACCTTCCAACTTAGATAATCCCGAGAGAGAGAGAGAGAGAGAGAGAGAGAGAGAGAGAGAGAGAGAGAGAGAGAGAGAGAGAGAGAGAGAGAGATGGAGAGGGAGGGAGAGAGGAAGAAGGGAGGGAGAGAGGAAGAGAGGGAGAGAGATCCCCGAAAGTCGCCCTCTCCCAAGCAGCAAGTGGACACCCACTGAGACCTAGATAAAACAATACAATTCCACGATGTAACAGTCAATTGCTAGGTTATGCAGTGTATCTCGACCAAACTAGTATTATACATTCAACAGTAATCATCAATATGCTTAACATATAAAAGATGACAATTGTACAGTATAAATATGTTATATTATATTGATGGTCGCGTATTCCTATAAATGGTACGCATCCACGAAGTTGATAGCTCTAAGTATGACACACCGTGGCTCCACCGTAATATCTATGACAGCAACAGCGCCCAGTCAAAATAGTTTCAAAATATTCAACAGGATATTTATTAAATAATAGACATACAATTCGTACAGCAACGCGTAGTTCGTCTTCAACTGTGCATTCGTGACGTACAAGAGTTTATCAACGCCATTCATGACGTCATAATGACGTCATTGATTGTGATATCATTCTATACGTCACGTAGTTGATTATGACGGCATATGATGGATAGATATATTCTTTATAAGCATTGATAACAATGATTTACCATGAGACTACAATTAAATTACTGCTATTGTAAACAATTTGATTCAAAATCATTGTTGTTGGTAGCAGCAATAACTTCCCGTCAAAATGTTTTGAAACTCAGTTACTTGTTTTCACCGTAGCAACATGATACATGCTGAATATCTTCAAATCAATTTGACTTAAAATAGTTGTTGTCCTTGCCAGCATCATCTTTGATTCAAATTGTTTTCGAAATACTAGTAAGTCAAACGGTATATAATTCCTGTTATACAAATACAACAATCTGCGGACAGCATAGCTCAAATGACTACCGAAAAATCACTAACTATTTCTAGTTAAGCCTAAATGTGGGCGCCGATTAGAGTTATATAATGATATTTAGACAACTTTCTTGGACAGAACTTGGGCGTGCTTTACTATTCCTCATACACTTTTTCATTCAATATCACAGACGCTTCACATACAAATTCTAGGTAAAAGTACCAGCCTTCTGTCAGTTTTCGATTCACCCCCTGGTGGGGTCGGAGGTACTCAGGCATTAAATCACTATACTCCTCCGATCTGATGAACGAATCTAAATAATAAAACTTAAAGGAAAACTCAACTTACCTTATACTAACGATTCAGGTGATAGGATTTGCCACCCATAATCCATCCCTGACATTTCAGCTTTCGATTGTACCGACAACGAGAGATGCTCAGGCTTTAATAGGGAAATGTTGTTAAATTTATAGAGCTTATGACGCCTGTCATGATTTACTTTTCAACCAATCAGAAAAAACCTTGTGTCTGCCTCGGTATAAGCGCTCAGTCATAGAGGTACCAGCTATAGTTTGTCAACGTGGTACAAAAGCAATCATACAGGTAATCTGTTGAATATATTGAAACTAATTTGACTGGAAGCTGTTGCTGTCATATACAGCAGCCACCTCCAGTCAAATTAGTTTCAAATATTCAATAAGATGATTATTACATAATAAAGAAAGTAATGCATTGGCACTTCCATGACTGTGTTGCACGGACCGCCCTGTCGGGTACGTAGAGGCCCCATTCGGCTGGCTACGAAACGGTCCAGTAGGGGATACCCCACGCTCACCCCACGCACTGGCCACATAAGGCCCGCGCATATATAAGCCATTTGGAAGGAGAATAGAATGACAGAGTCCATGAGATCGCCCTAAGGCGCATGCGCGGCCATGAGACGTAAACAAACATTGACGCATTAGCCGGTGGAGACTGGCAACTTATGTGTATACTTGCTCATATTATGGCAATTCCGTAATATGGGACCGTCCTCAAAGATTTCGGTATGTATTAATATCAGAATTGAATGAGGAATTTAACACTCTGAGCTCTAAATCAGTTCAGATCTGGCGAAGATATGTTAAAGTTAAGCCAGAGTATTAAGAGCTCTAGTCTAAGTACAGACATCGCCAGCATGCGTACATGATCAGGCGTGAGCCAGGAATCATTGCTCCAGCTAGCTCGCCTCATACACAGCGGACACTCTGAGTGGCTGAGCCGGCTGGCGCAGCCTCTCACCGAGTATAAAAGGCGTTCTCAAAGCCAAACTCGGGTAGAAGGGAGGCGGACTCGGTCCGAGTGGGAGCATTCTCACTACCTGCCTACTGCGTAGAGCTTGCTTTCTGCAATCTACACCAACGCAGCTTATTACAGTCAGGTTCCCTCTCCGGACAACCTCGCTCCACACTGCACCAAGTTTTTGTACACCCCTGGTAGATCAATAGAAGCAACAACCTAAAGTAAAAAGAAGGCTCTTTATTCTAACCACCGTCACCAGTTGTGCCTTCATTGCGGTGTAAGACTTTTTTGGTAGTTACCATCTAAATTAGTATGTAAGAATGGGTGGTGTTTTTTATGTTTCGCCAGACATACCGTGCCACTACAGAAACGGTGGTAGAAAACAATGGACGTATCCAGCGTCATTGAATTTATGATTTGACCGTGGTCCAGACAAGGACATTGCTTTGCTTAGATTAGTAAGAGCTAAACGGCGTGGATCGTCTTGTGCCGAGAAAATAATTCAACATAATATGTACTTACCGTCTTTACACAACAGAGACATCCATCACTCTTAAAGCACAAACAGTATAACAGTATTACGGTGAACTATTCCTTATATGCTATGCATTAGGACTGTTAGCCACCAAAATTGGTTTTATTCTTCACTGTTTTCGAGTATTAAACATTGCGGCCAGCATCCTGCAGTAATTCTCCAGGCGGCAACTACACCATGAATCAACTCACACCGCAAGAAAGCGGTGCAAAGACTACATTTGACGTTTACGCTGCACTGATGACTAATAAGTGCACCACACATAGGGACATATCTTAGTTATGTATACCGTTATTAATAATAAATAAAGTCCCACCCTAATTGGTATCGTAAGATCGGATGTGACCTCCGCTTTAAGACAGTATTGTACATAATGTTATGCATTGTGAACGGTGTCAGCAAATAGACGGCACTGTGGGTTGAATCGACCCTATATTCCTAATGAATTTATATATATATATGTAATCAGGCATTCTGCCCATATTGTTAGTTAGCAGTACAAACTACAAAAATATTTGGACGCAGTACACATAGGTTACACTATACATCAACAACAAATACATCACCGTATTTTCTCCCAACGGCACCAATTTTACGTTAAGGTCGCTGCTCATGCTCTCGCCAGAGAACATGACATGCTACCGTTAAACCTAGAACTATGATAGCTTGATAGGATAGGTTTTTAAGATGGCCAAGAACGGTTACTCCTCAAACAGAGAATTGTTATTAAAAGCTTTTCTTCACGGTCAATAAGACCGTTGTATAAACGGTACTACTGATTTTCATAGTTGGCCATTCATGTTAAGGCCTCCTAAATTGAAGACAAGAGTAACTGCCTTTGACTACGCATCTCTGGCCATCTGGCCGAAATAATTGTTCGAGTTCCACCCTCAGAATGGTTAGGACCATCTCAAGAAACTACAGCAGGTTTCTTGCCAGCCAGGATCACTTTGCCGTTCACATACATACCCCGTGTATCTTCGGATACCAATTAAGCAAGACTTTTTATGCCAAAGTAGGAAACACTGCGAAAATATAATGATGGCGATGTCATTTCCGTCCTAGAAGTGTTCTATGGACAACTTTCTCCAAACCTAAAGCAGCTTAATGGTAACGCCAGGGTACGGATCTCATACGGTTCGTACTCGAAACCTTAGGTGACGGATAGAAACATGGATAGCCATCTAACACATAACGGTAACTGGGTGAAGCCTTAGAGCTCACCACGCCCTATGGGATAGCCACCATAGATGGAAATACGTTTCTCTCTCCCCACTGTAAGTAAGCTAAGAACCGCTTTCTAAACACGCTTCCGTCAATGTGATTTGTCCATGTGTTGTTATTTGTGGTTGTGATACAGTATGTGGAGGGATCGCTTTGCGGCTCTGAAGCCACCACCAGGCAACATGTTGCATTCTGTCGGTCTGAGGAGAGATGTTCTGTTGGGTATCGGCAATGATATCGAGCATCCTCGCCAAGAAGACATATTCGTTAAAGACATTTGGTGCTACGCCATTTGCGGCCTAAACATATGTGTTTTAGACGCACAACTAAAAGTTAGTCTAGGCAATTTTTAGGGACACAAAAATTAGACCGTACCAACTAAAACTGTATCTTTAACTTTCATAAGACAACGGTGCTGAAATCAATGGAAATCAGCCACCGCATCCTTACTTAGGCATACAACAGTAAAATAACTATATTAGGATAAGTACACATGATAATTTTTCGCTCTCTTTGTAGGATAGGAGGGCGGCCCCTTTTACTGCTCTTCTCCTCCACTTTGGCGTTGAAGGCATTTTTCTTTTTTGACGGAAGCCCGCGCGAGGCATTTTCCTCTTGCAAATTTTATATTCCTTACCCTGTGTAGTGAAGGCTAACATAATTTTCCTCATTTTCTTTACCGTAGGATGTCTCTCTAGCGTGTGCTCGCAAACGGTGTGACTACATCCACCCCTTTCTCACATTTTTATAGCCAGCTTCCCACCAGTTGCCTTCTCACAAGGCGCCATGGTGTGGTACCGTCGTAAATTTCCTCTCAAACGAATGGCAAGGATATAGTCATTCTTGGCATAGAGAGGTATTGGTTCCCCATTCGTCCTCCGCATTGTTATGGTCGGTCGTTTTTCTCCCTCGGCCGTCCTCCATTTGGAGCACGGTACTGCACCGCCATATATTTCCTCTCAAGCAAACGGTAAAGATAGAGTCATCCTTGACACCATTTGGTATTGGTTCTCCATTATCTCTCTCTCTCTCTCTCTCTCTCTCTCTCTCTCTCGCTCGCTCGCTCTCTCTCTCTCTCTCTCTCTCTCTCTCTCTCTCTCTCTCTCTCTCTCTCTCTCTCTCTCTCTCTCTCTCTCTCTCTCTCTCTCTCTCTTCCTCCGTTACGGCGTTGTAGACATTTTCCTGTGACCGAGGCCCGCGCGAGGCACTTTCCTCTTGCAAAACCAATAATTTTTGGCCAGCCTGAGGCAGATATAGTTTATATTAAACCAATTGATGTGCCCTGCCCGGAGCTTCTCCCCACAGGTTACGTATCTTTCACGATACCGTATATATATATATATATGACTAGATCAGTTAGGTACCTCCGGCGAGACATAAACCCAATTCACCACTCTCGTTTTACGTACACCGTTCGTAAGTGACGATCATACAACAATTGTTTGTTACTATAATCAAGTACGTAAATTGTGCTAGCACAGTTCTTTCCACCTTGGAAATGACGGCTAGACACACCGGGGACACGAACAGCCGGGACGATACAGTAGTGTTCAATTTTCGCAGCAATTGCTGCATGAGCCCACTGGAACGTAATCGTTCCACCGGACCTGGAAGTCGGTTTTTTGTGGACACCAGAGATGCGTAGCGGCCACTCCCCAACCCCGAGGCTGGCCGATCAGCAGCACCAACAACGACAAGCGGCGGAGCCACGTGCACCCCCGGCAACTACAATATCATATGCTATCTCTTGATGAGACAAATTGGTGGCGATCAATGTTGAACATTTATGTGATGTTACAAAGCAGATGATTGTGATACAGATAAGGGCATGTGACAGGATATGAATGATATGGAATCTTTAAACCATAATTTATCATTATAATACAACATTTGCGATGAGATTAGCATGTCTTTAAGAGACATATCTTAAGCATAACTATAAATCTTGTAACAGAAACAGATTTTCTACTCACTTATGCTAGATTTTTGAAATGGTACACCCAGGGCTAAATGCTGAAATTGCTACTCCTCCATGGATGAACGATTTTATACCAAACTTGCGTAACATGCCATAGTAATAGGGGGCAATTTTCGATTCAC
The DNA here is from genome assembly GCA_034401795.1 of Chaetoderma sp. LZ-2023a. Lineage (NCBI taxonomy): Eukaryota > Metazoa > Mollusca > Caudofoveata > Chaetodermatida > Chaetodermatidae > Chaetoderma > Chaetoderma sp. LZ-2023a. Next base: position 123,463,501 of record CM067373.1, on the reverse strand, counting down.
CGCTGGTGGGCTTTAGATCGTATTACAATCCCACCCCACACCCCATTATTGATGATAACAGTTGAGGGAGATACTGTTATGACATATTTTATAAGGCTAAGGAGGTATTAGTATAATAAAATATCATTTATAACTAATTAACATTAATACTCACGGCACCGAAGGCCGATGTGAGTACAGCGGTTGGTGTCTCAAGAATCCCATGACGTAGAATCACCAAATTTGGCGCACACATTCGTATTATGCGTGGCTAGAAAGTAATTTAGTTTGGGGCCAAAAGGTCAAACATCGAGGTCACGGGTTGACTTAGTGCACACCGGAAACATTATTTTCGTCGATAACTCTGCAACGCAAGCAGGTTGACTAATTCGTAATATACATTCATATTGTTGTTGGCTTGAACTACAGTTTACTATCAGGTCAGAAGAAGGTAGAGTCACCAAATGTGGCACATCCATTCATAGTGTTGTTGGCTTGAACTACAGTTTACTATCAGGTCAGAAGTTGGTAGAGTCACCAACTGTGGCACATCCATTCATATTATAGGTGGCTAGAAGTTTCAAGACAAAGCATCAAATATATCTCGGTCACGAGGTCACGAAGTGCATACCGGAATACACATCTTTTTGCCATAACTCTAAAATGTAAGAATGTAGAATCAGCAAATTTAGAACAGGCAGTCATATTACCACAGTTTATGATTGATTTAAGTCTGCGGTCAATATATCAATTATCTATGTGACGTGGGGGGTGTGTGGGGAGGTGGGGGTGGGGGTCACTAAAGGCTTTGTCAAAACAGGGTGCAAAGGCGTGCGTCAGCATTTCCCTCGAGTGCATTCTCATTACTATTATAATAAAAGCTAGAGTGAATATACAAATTACCGAGCATTTAAGTAAATAGGAAGTACATAGGAGTGAGCTGTAAGTGTAATGTCCGTATTAAGTGTACCTTTTTGACTGTCCGGCGGCTCTCTGTCTCTGTCCTGTATCTAAACTACTGGCCTGATCGTATTACGATCTGTTATAGTTGTTACCATTTGCATTATGGGACACAACAGCTATATTTTAGGGGGAATTCTAGACATCATAACTGACTGTAGCGATCTTTGATTCAGTCCTTAGTGAAATTGAGAAAAGTGACCCATTTAAATTTTACAACCGCTATGCAAGTTGTTGAATGTTCTAGATCTTACCTCGTGCATGCCTTTTTCTTGCTAAGATTTCCAATTCACCTTTCCAGCGTACCCATCTATCATCTGACATAATCAACTACGCGACATATAGAATGACATCACAAACAATTACGTTATTATGACGTCATGAATGACGTAGATACGTACGTCACGAACGCATAGTTGAAAACGGACCATGCGTTGTTGTACGAATTGCATGTCTTTACTATTTAATAAATATCCTGTTGAATATTTTGAAACTAATTTGACTGGGCCATAGGCATCAACAGCAACCAGTCAAAATAGTTCAACAGTTTAATTGTATTGCAGGGCATTCGGGGATCGATCAATCTCAACACGGCGACGTGTGGATGGAGCGTAGCTAGTGATGGGTGGGGCACAGCTAGAACTTGGTGCAACTCATATTTACCCGTCTGGAATCGGACAACACTTTATTGTTACTATGTTTGGATGTCAAAGAACATAGTCCAAAAACGTAAAATATAAATGTTATCTATTTACCTTACCACTCCACTCTAGTCTAGCTCAATACATACCTGTAGACACCCATTTTTTTCATCCGAATCTAGAAGTGGTATCCAAGCAGTAACTGTTAGAACTGAATAAGACGAGTTGTCTAGATAACAAGAATCTGCAAAATAGCATGTAATAAGACCTGGTAAACAATATATAGCTGGGCATGGCAGATCTATGGGCCTGGAGATGCATTGCTCTGCACGTGACTCAGAGAGTACTGCTGGGGAAACTGAATCGCAAACAATAAAATTAGCTCATTCCATGCCTGGTACAAACTTTCCAGGGCTAGTACTACGCTGAGCCAAACACGCTTAGCAACTGAGTCCTAATAATGAAATATATACAATCTAGTTATTTATTTGAATTGATGTACACACTATGTTTCATTAATATTGCATTTCTTAATTGGAACCGCATTTCATGGTCATCGCAGTGGAGACGTCGTTATTTTAATGCTACTTAATTTAATGCAAGGGTCCATGCACAAAATTTTTGATAAAGTCTCATTAACATGTGTGAGTACCTTCTGCATTGATGGCAGTAGTGCCATGTGCTTCCGATGAGATGATTGATCTCAGTAGCCGTCATAGCGTTCCATTCCAGATTCAGAGCATGACAAAGGGAACAAACGTCTCAATACTGTATCAGTACGCGGATGGTTCTCTCATACGATATGACCAAGACTGTTCCATGCAAGCTCAATGTCGGAGATTAAGGATCAGTGGTAAGCTTAGATGAACGTGGTCACGCAGTGTCCTGATGGAACAATACGCGTACATGCTGCTGCATAAGGGGAATGGCCTCGTTACAATAACGGCCAACATGCAAGTTTTCATGAATCAATAACGAGGCCAATTGTTCATTTTCCATATAAACATGCCAATAGCATGGCTCTACCGTCGCGCTATTTATCATGCTCTACGCTCTTGTTTGCGCACAAGATCTGGATTTATTCGTAAATAACGTCCGATTCATGGGCATCGTGCAAGACCCAAATTTGAGGGAGCACAGATTGGAACTAATTTCAGTGACGTAGTCGTTATGTCAAAATCAAGCCTGATTTAGCTAATTCCACACCAAAAATTCGCTTTAAAATCTGATTCTCTCAGAGGCCATCTCCTGCATTTCTGAACGTAAATAGTGGCATACAGTTTCCTGCACATTTTCTGTTTTGTAGTTTCTCAGCTAAAATACTCAGTATTCAATATTCTCAGTATTATCAATATTTTTGGGGAGCCCAGGCTCCCCCGCGCACGACACCACTGGTCTGATTCCATTGACCGAGGAGTCATTACAACAAACGAGTGATTATGTTTGAGAAAGAAATCAGTTAAGCACCTGCATTTATTCAATGTTCTAATGTAGAAAGACATATAATTCATTATCCATGGTTTGGTAATGTTGAAGAATGTCCAACTATAGTCTGCACATGTAACTTTGTGAAGTGCAAGCCTTCACTTCTCCAATCATAGTACACAGTATCTCTCCTGTATGTTCTGAGCAATTCCTCCTTGCCAGTTGCTAGTTTTAATTGTCCAAGTATTGTATGTCTCGCACTACTATTAATCAGGAGTAGAAACATATTGAAGATTTCCGGTCTCCGATTACACAAGATTATCACTACCACTGCAACTTCGGAAAGACTTATGATGGTTAATAGATTGCTGCGACAATCTATCTTTCCGATGCCGTAGCGGCACTTATTGCTGGCTCGCCTCTTCCGATGTTGTGAAGATATTTTGTTAGCAATACGGGCCTATCTGATTAATCAGAACGATTCATGTAAGGCACGATGGTGTTTCGTGCTTCTGGAGTAAAACACAACTTAGACTCACTACTTATATTATTATGGCTATTTATTACTATATACTTATATCAATTTCGACTTTTGCTGCCGAAGATAAAAGGCTAAACTGTATATATATCATAAAGAATAATTACACGATTTTCTATTCCACTGCTATTCTAAACTACTGCTATACTACGCTGCGAACTCGCAGAGGTAGACGGTTACCTACTCGAATCACCGATGGTAAAAGATTAAAGAATCAATAGACAAAGTGCCTATTATATACACATTACATTTTACTAACTTCTATACATATTACGATACATAGATCTATATATATCGTAATACATAGTTCCTGTTCCTTTCATCTTTCTAGGTAGTCATAACCACAGTTTGATTGGCCCGCATCCTAGTGGCTTCCAATCAACATCTGCTTATCTCTTCCTAGAAGCTCGTACCTATTCTCGTTTGTCGTTCTGACCAATCCCTGGGTGTCCAACCTCTCGATTTCACTTTGAAATGAGTTCTTTTGTTTCTCTGCCACAGAGTTTGACTAGATGCTCATTGATTATGACGTCATCTCGGCCAATCAAACTCTGGGCTTCTCTTCTAGGGATTCCTTATTAAACATGTTATATCTACGCTTTATTCTGACAAAGCGGTTCTATCTGGTTCTGATTTGATGCGATCTGTCAGCTAACTAACAACATTACGGAATGTGTTGTTGTTGCATGCCTCTTTTTGATAGACATATAGTTGATATACAAATTTCGATTGTGTTATTAATTCCTACAGGACGCTACAATGCCTCTGTCCTGTCCCTTGCCTATCGTGGATAAGCCTGTAGGAAATGAACGTTAATAAGCACATGAGCTGTATGATCTCATTGCCAGCTGGTGTTGTTGTACTTGCTTAAGGGAGTCGGAATGCCGACCATCAACAATTACATGTCAGTCTGTTTCCTATAATTCTCTCGATCCCCATCGATTCACATCTATTCTTATCACTCTATTATTTACTAAACTAACGGCCTAAATGACTGCTGAATTTCATAAAAGTGTATGCCGATCCCACCGCAACAACTTTTATCTTCAACTATTGACAGACACCATCAACTCAGAACCGTCGGTCTTATTCCAATCTATTCTATTTTCTAACTTATCATGATGAATATACTACTACAGTTTCAATCTGGTTCCTGTTCTATTTCTGCGAAACTTATCCTATTTCCGCGAAATTGTATCCTACTAGCACTGGTCAAAGTCAACCAGTGCATCCTACTACATCTCTAATTGCTACTGCTACTATTCCCTGGTATTTTCAAATATGAGAATTTCACTGAGGTCTTACTTGCAAATATAAGACGTCTACTGGGGTCATGACTTCCCATAAGACAATCCGATATCTACAATATGTGTTGGATGAGCACACGCTATGCACACCCCAATCCAGGCTGTTGTGCGCTGTCTCACTAGTCACATGACGTGGGCTTTAGAGTTTCCTGACTCATATCAATATGCCAGGCATCTTACTGTGACTGATTGTATTTTCCAGACATAGTTCGCTCTCTCGGAAATGGTTCAACTAGTCCTTTTCCAAGGTACTCTGCAAAGGTGGCTCATTATGGGATAGGAAGCTTTATAAACACGTCACTATTTTAACTGAGTCATGTATAATGATTAATGAACTTCCATGGCCAGTATTTTTGCCTTCGATGACTCTCCGATGTATCTATCAAGGCTAATTATTCATTCTCAACACCATTTCATCATCGGCTTAGGAATACATCACCAAGGTTACTTAATTTGTTCCATTTCATGCTTGAATAACAGCCTTGTCATCGATTATTATCCCTTTCTCTGTAATTTTATTGTACATCACATGACAAGTTAGTAAATAGTGCTCTTGAACTCTTCCAGTTTGAGTCTTGTCATTGTTAATGAGATTTATTTCTGCATCATTTTATTTGAGTGAAATTAATCCTACCCAGTTATCCAAATCATGGAAAAGAAGCATATAGTGATCGATGGTCTGTAGATAGCCCCCCCCCCCCATCGCATTGTCTTGGCACATTAAGGAGGTGAATCGGACATGCCACAAAATGTAAGGATGTTATGAAGGATAGCATGCCAAGTTATTCACAATATGATACCAATTCCCTTCCCCTCCCACCCCCCCCCCCCGCCACTGTTTGAAAGCAGTGTTACCAAATTTCTATGGTCAGTTACAGCATCACAATAGCTCCAAATATACATTCTATGCACTTTCATACGGAGGCATTGACGGAGTGTGACAACCACTATATAACTATGTGAAGTTCTGATGATTTCAGAACACAGAGTTGAAATTTTCCAGTGTAGACTGGAATTCTGACAGCGCTATCATGAATCTGTGTATCCAGAATGATGACCGTTTCCTCATTTGTTCCAAACGCAGCATTGAAATTGATCTTTTCTATGTAAATGAAAGCACAATAGGCAGTGCGCCATAGACTGCTGGTAATTGTGGGAAGAGTTTGCAATGACCTCAATATCTGTGATCAGATACGCCATCTCTCGTGATAAGGATAGAGGCAGCTACAGCCCATGTGCATTTCGTTTCCTTAAAGTATGATGCTACATAGATACTATTTAAACAAACAAACCAAAGGACCTTTCCTAGTGTATCCATTCATCATATGACGTCATAATCAACTACGTGACATGTATGATGACGTCATAATCATGACGCCGTTAATGACTCGATATAGTCCGTCTTTAACGCTTTTTAAATAAAAATGATTCTATTTGTCCCGTCTTTAACTCTTACTAGTCCGACACGTTGTACGAATTGTATGTCTTTACCATTTAATAAACATTCTGCTGAATATTTTGGAACTAACTTGACTGGGCGCTGTTGCTTCCATAGGCAGCAACAGGATCCAGTCTAATTAGTTTCAACATATTTAACAGCTTACCTGTATGGTTTCGGGAAAATGATAGTCAGGGAGTTCAGAGATCGACCGATCCCAACACGGACGAGGTGTGGGTGGAGCGTAGATACAGAGAGGCCGGGCATAGCAAAAACTGGAAAGGTCCATTCTGAAAAGCGAATCCTATGGGAGCAGTTCTAGTCCACATGCGACTTAGCTATAATGTGAGCGTTTGACAATGGAAATTGTTTGATACTGACACTCACATAGTTTTAGATACACCTTTTTGAGGATGATATTGAGTTATCAAGCGAATAGGCATAATAAGCTTTCATTACATTTGGCCCGTAGGGCGAAGATGGCATTGCATTTGGGTTTGGGTTTGCTTGCAAGTGGTGTGTATGTGTTGTGTGTACGCGTGTGCGTGCGTGCGTGCGTGCGTGCGTGCGTGCGTGCGGGCGTGCGTGCAAGTGTGTGTGTGTGAGAGTGTGTAGGTGTGCGTGTGTGCGTGCGTGCGTGTGTGTGTGCATCCGGAACTATATCTCAAATACTACTGATCCGATTAGAAATCAGAAAACTTAGAAAAATCCTAGGAATATTTAGAATTACCAGAGGGCGATGGTTTCCAAGCTTTGTATCAACTAATAGACATATATAATCAAATTGCCAATGGTCTCAATGAGCGTCAACAAACATGCTCAATATTCTTTGATGTCCCAAGAGCATTTGACAGAGTATGGCACGAAGGCCTTTTGTTTAAATTAAATCAATACGGGATTTGTGGCAGCCTTTTACTATGGCTAGAAAACTACCTTCATAAAAGAAGTCAATTTGTATCAGTAAATCAAACTATACACCTGTGCAAAAGTTAAGCACCACCCTATTTTTACGCACATGCGAGGGTATATTCATGTGCTATGAAGAAAGCAATAGCATAAACATTTATGTACCCATCCATCTTAGTGCAAGAGGTAATAATGCAACAAGAGGAATGCTGATTATGATGGTGGGGAAACACTGTATGTTTTTGTTTGAACTTGAAAACGAGGCCTGAATATGGTTACGTTGACACAACTGACAACTATTGCCCTACAGTTGACACACGTGGCTAGATTGTCATTAATGGTGTCTGAAAACGAAGTTTAACATATGTGCACGAGTTTGAGACTGTCATTATTAATACCGGGTATATCCACCTTGTGCCTGGATGACGGCCTGGACACGACGTCTCATGCTGGTCACCAACCGACTGATGCGCCATTGTGGTATTCGTTGCCATTCAAGATGGAGTGCGTCTGTTAATTCCTGTAGGTTCTGCACAGGAGGATCCCTCCTTCTCACCATGTTTCCCAGAATGTCCCAGATATGCTCAATAGGGTTCATGTCAGGGCTCCTTGCTGGCCATGGTAGGGTTTCGATGGCATTCTGGCGGAGGTATTCATGCACAGCTCTAGCACGATGTGGTCGGGCGTTGTCATCCATGAATATAGGGTGGGTTCCAGGTGCATGATTTACAAAATGAGGGACCACAACTCTATCCAGTATGGAATCTTGATATCTTTGTCCATTTAGTGTTCCAGGTACAGTCAAGAGATCCAGCTTACAATCAAATGAGATGCACCCCCATATCATAACGGAACCTCCACCAAATGGAACTTCTTCCATGATGTTACGTTGGTCGTATGCCGTGCGTCTGGACCTCCATACACGAGTTCGACCATCTGTGGCATGAAGCAGGAACCTACTTTCATCGGACCAGTGTACCCATCTCCAGGATCTCATGTTCCAGTGTCTTCTTTCGTTGCACCACCTCAGACGCTCCTCTTTGTGGTGTGCAGTGAGGAGAGGACGTCTGACAGGTCTCCTAGCTTTCATGCCAGCAGCATACAGTCTCCTTTTGACGGTAGACATTGACACTCTATTGCGCGTTTCCCATTGCTGGCTGAGCACTCTGCTGTTGGTGAATGGAGATCTCCTAACAAGGCGTACTAGGGCTCGATCATCACGGGCAGTAGTCTTCTTCGGTCTTCCAGATCTAGGCCTGTCCTTCACCTCGTTAGTTTGCCCATGTTTTGCAATCAAATGACTGATTACAGTATGGTTAATGTTCAGCTGTCTGCCAATCTCTCTGCATGACATACCAGTGGTATGCATGCCTATGATTTGCCATTTCACACGATCACTTAACCTTCGTCTTGCCATAGCGGTTCACAATCAAGAGCTAATTCTCTCTGTACAAATAAACCACGGTCATGAACACAAAATTCCTAATCTTGTCGCCTAAATCTGTATGTAATGTTCTACACCTCAAACTGGACTTTTACATAACTGAACACGTGTGCTGTTTCCCGCCACGCACGGACATCAAGCGGCGTGATGTCATGCATGCATGTGCATTTCGTACTTGGAATTATGTCAGCTAACGCGGGGACAAAAAGTATGGCAGCCTAGTTGTACCATCATGTTTCTACGTTCTATTGTTTTTGCTGGTGCTTAACTTTTGCACAGGTGTATATATAACAGCGTATGCAACGCAGCGTAGACATATAGGAATCGCTGTGTGTATGTGTGCGAACATGCATGTTCATGCTCACACACGCGCAAGTGTATATGTTCGCACGCACGCATACACGCACACTCACGAACGCACGTACAGAATGCTAGACTATGGTAAAATTACGTTATGTTAAAGGATTTGCGGACTGACTAAAGAAATAATAACTTTCTTCCAAATCCCATAATCAACATTAGTCATACGTAGATGAAGCTGATGGCCACCAGAAAGATTTCCAGTCAAAATTCCCGTTTGATATGTTAAAGCCAAGCAACGGATGGACGACGGACGTAAGATAGACGGACGGACGGTCTCCATGTCATAATCTTTCAGGTCAACTGAGCGTATAATATATGCTCCGAGAAATTCGAAGAACACACACGTAGAGAAATGTTTAAGTTATGATTGCATCTCTCATAAGCTGGTTAAAATCTATATAATGAGTATTTACTAAGTCACTGGCTTTCGCGTGCGAAAGCGCTATAGATGCGACATAGGCTGTCTTTGTAAAATATCACAAATTTGCCAGACCGATCCGCTGACTGACTGGCATGCAGGCAGGCGGCCAGGCAAGCAGGCAGGCAGGCAGGCAGGCAGGCAGGCAGGCAGGCAGGCAGGCAGGCAGGCAGGCAGGCAGGCAGGCAGGCAGGCAGACAAGCAGACATGTAGATGTATACTAGTTGCGCAATCGCAATTAAAACTGTCTGTAGAACTTGCGGAACTTGGCTTCACCCACCTATTCAGTAGGTGTGGTAACTAGAGCTGAGAGTTCAGAGGTTGACCCTACTTTCTATCTGGTTCAGAAGAACTAGTGTATCTACATAAATCACACCACCACTGGCGCCGCCAACCCCGCCGTCAGCGCCGCCCCAGCCCCACCGCCAGCGCCCCTGCCGCCACCACTACCACGGTGAAGAGAGTATTATGATCGCGCCTGCTTGTCTGCCTGCCTGCCTGCCTGCCTGCCCGTCCGACCGCCCATCCGTCCGTCTGTCTGTCTGTCTGTTCGTGATGAATCTAAAAATACTGATCTGATTTGACTCCAGGTCTAACACAATAAGGAATTTGTCTTGCTAGACGATTTCTAAATGTTGGCTGTGATCAGGATGAAAGAATCCGGATGCTGGCCGATTCGCATTAGATCAAATTCTGGATCGGTGAACATTTCGGAAATAACAGTTCAGATTTGCTCATATTTTAAAATATGAAAGGGCGTGGCCATACACTAGGATGTCACAACTTTGGGCGTGATCCGAAACAAGAGACCCAAGGACCTGTGGTGCTCATCTGGACGATTAGGATGTGAACCATTTGTATTTAAACAGATAAACGGATAATTCCAAATAAAATCCAAGATGCCACCAAAAAATAGCCAATACAAATTTTCGTTTGATTTGTTGAAGCCTACCGACATAAGATAATTCCACCATTGTTGGAATTGGGCCATTAATTAATGAGGACTACCGTTTAGCTTTACAGAAAATCAAAGTTGGCTTCCAAAACATTGACCAATGCAAATTACCCAAGCGGTTAATGAGGAGTAGCGTTTTAAACAATTTCCTGATATTTTTCGGAAATCCATTATGCCCACCAAAAAAAGGAAAGGAGCAGTCAAAATTCTTTTAACCAATTCTGAAGCGCACCAGCCTAGGGGACTTCCACCTGAGTTTGCCTTAAATCCGTCAAGCGGTTAATAAGGAGTAAGTAGCCTTTTAACTGATTTCCCAAAACTTTCAGAACAGCCAAGATGGCTGCTGGAAAGGTACTGTATACAAAATTCGGTAGACATGTTCTGTAACCTACCACCCTAGTATTCATCCAGACAAGTCTCGTTAAAATTTCCCAAGCAGTTAATGAGGAGTAGAATTCTAATGATTTCAAGCTATTTTTCGGAAAATTCAAGACGATTCCCGAAAGAATTGACGAATCGAAATTCAGTATATAAGTTCTGAAACATATCACTTTAGGGTCCTTCCAGCCGAGTTTGCTTGAAATCGGCTAAGTGGTTAATGAAGAGTAGGCCTTTAACAGATTTCCAGAAAATCGGAAAATCCAAAATAGGTGCCGGAAAAATTAACCAATCAAAATTCTCAAGTTCAAGTTCACTTTATTCACTCAGACTTTACAAAGGCATATGAGGTATTAATATAATACATTTCTTGGCTATAATAATTTGGTATATATTTAGTTCTTTGTTGAGTGAGGTTACTACAATGAAATAGGAAATGAATTTCATCTTCAATTTCGTTGCAGTCTGCGCAATGTTTTTCTTCCCTGTCAATGCCTAACCAGCGCTGGGATTCTATTGCCAATCTGTGATTCAGGGTTCTGAAATTACACATAATCCTCGATTCCCCCCTTGATGGCAGAATCGTCAAATACCTCCCAATATAAAACTCTCTTTTATTTGAGAGTAAAATGTAAAGCGAGTGGATGTGAGTAATTCATTTTTTCATATGCTAATGAACTGTTCTTGCAGTGTTTGCCGAATGTTCTTGACCATTTGTTTTGTGTTTTTAGTTTCTGCATTTAGAGCGTGTTCATTTCCGGTGGAAGTTAGTATGCTTTTTATACATTCTATCTATTTGAATTTAGTCTGATTTTGATTGGCATATTCAAGGCATGTGTAATATAGGACAGACGAGGTCTTGCTATACCCAGAGTTGACTATATTAGCTCAGAATCTGATCATATTGCACTCTATTGTTATTTGTAATGGATATTTACCCAATTCCCCGTGAATGACTGCAGTCTGTGTGCTATTTTTTAGGCTAAGTAAAATCTTGAAAATTTTATTTTGGCATGTTCGATAATATCCCCTTTTTCAAAACCCCATACTATAGAAGCGTATAATAAGATTGGAGAGCTCATTGTATCGAAAAGCGTGCTTTGGAGAGCAACTGGTATTTGGAGTTCTTTGATTCTTTTTACTAGGGCGTACATAGCTTTATTTCCGTGAGTAAGATTTCTTTTAATACATGGGGTGAGAATTGCCATTATATTTAAAAACTGCTCCTACGAAAAGATATTCATCCACAATTTCTACATGCTGTTCGCCAATTGTGAAATCAGGCTGTGGTTTAAGCTTGCGTCTAGAGAAATTGATTATATTTGTATTTAATACGTTCACTTTAAGTTTCCAGGAAAGGCAATGGTTATGAAAGCGATCTAAACATAGTCGTGATGCTTGCGGTGAGTCAACTAGAATGGCTGTATCATCCGCGTATAAAAACACTGTCAGATATAAAAACAAGTTAAGGTGCTCATTTACAAAATTACTGATAGGTGCAAGTCCGGTTATTCTATCATTCGGTAGGTCGGATTCCAAGTCATTAATTAAGAAATATGACGAATAGAAATGACGATAGGTTTTCTCCATGCTTTACTCCTATTTTACAGGAGAAATAATCAGATGTTATGTGGTTGTGTGTGATTGAGGATCTTATTGCTTGGTACATATTAAAAATTAATTTTAAAAACTTCCCAGATAGCTCATATTTCAAAAGTTTCTTCCATAGCCCTACCCGCCAGACTGTGTCGAATGCTTGTTTAAAATCAATTAAGCAGCAATACAACTTTTTCTTTTCTCCATGGTGTCTAACGTGGATTGACCTTTTCTGAATCCGCTTTGTGCCTCCGTTATGATGTCATATTTCTCAGCATATACCTTTAGTCGTGTATTTATGATTGCAGTAAACAGCTTACCTAGGCGTTATGGGTCTATAATTCAAAATATCAGCTGGGTCGCCTTTGTTTTTATAAGTATGTTGCCTATCAACTACTCTTCTGGTATATTGCCACTGTTAAAATTTCTATTAAATAACCCCTTGTATATAGTTAACATTGTGGAAGTTGTTGCTTTTATATATTCATTTAAATACCGTTTACGCCTGTCGCTTTCCCATTTGCTAATTTGTTTATGGCTTTTTTCATTTCTCCTTCATCTATTGGTATGCCTCGCTCTCGACACTCCGGTATCTCTACATCTTCATTCTCTTCGATCTCATCCTGAATATTATCTTCGTTTATTGTTTTAAAGTGGTCAAATAAACGAGTAATATCTGTATTGTTAGTTGCTGAGGTATCTTTATTTTTCCCTTTTATTATCTTCCAGAATGCTTTGGTGTCTGTTTTTGTAGTGTGCGCAATCTTTCCCAAACCAAGGTTTATTGTCTTTCCTAGTTTTCCTTTGAATGGCTGTCTATGACCAAATGTTCTTTCTGCGCTGTCAGAAAACAATCTACTAATCAGATTCGCTATATTGTTTATACCTTGACTCGAGACATGGTTCTCTAAACTTCCTCACATGTCCTTGATATTATCTATTATATTAGTATCTAAATTTTGCTCAAATACATTTGCTTTATTCTCTATCCATCTGATATCCGTTGTTGTTGTTGTTTTTGTTGTTGTTGTTGTTGGCGGCGGCGGCGGCGGCCGTGGTGGTGGTGGTGGTGGTGGTGGTGGTGGTGGGTTTTATTACCAGTGCTAGCTCCAGGGCGCAATGCACGTCTGGCAATAACGGGTCGTGTCGTACTCCATTATTTCGAAATCCTTTACTTTTTCAAATAGTTTTGCGTCCCCTAGAACATAATCTAATACGCTATTGAGTATGCAGGTTATTTTACCTATGAACTTGTCTCTGCCTATTCTCCCATTTAAAATAAACATATTTACATTTTTACATAATTGCAATAGTTTCCTGTCGCTTCTGCATATACGCCCACTGCACTGGCTTTCTCTCTCTACATGTATGTGTAGGGTCAGTAATCCATGTATATTACGGTTACGCCAAAGTTATCAATTGTGAATTTGTCAAATACTTCATAATCGGGTTCTGTGTGTGTTTTTGCATTTAGATCGCCTATTATACATATTATATTAAAGGTTTTGGCGTTTTGCGAAGGGTGATGATGTCATTTTCAATTTTATCAAAAATAATATTTGAGTAATATTTTGACGATTCTCGATGGATATAAGCAACTCCGAGGATAATGTTCTCATCACAATATACTACCTGCTTGTCCAAAACTGTCCAAATAACGCAGTCATTGTCACTATCAAGCGTTACACGTTTGATATATTTATGTCTTTCCTTATTAGCATTCCCACCCCACCAGATGCCATGTTCCCAACCCGTATTTTCAATATGGGCGTAAAGTTTGATACATTTAGTGTATCGTGCTGTGTCATTTTGATTTCATTCAAGCACACTATGTGATATGGATTTATAACAGTATTGGTCTCTGGAGTTCGCAATTTGCTTCGAATTCCGTCAACATTAATAATTATTGATGCTATTCGCGACTCAGAACACGCGTCATTTCTGCTTGTAATGTTATGGGGTTTGCTAGGTAAGCGATCATAGCTATTGCTGTCATGGGACTGTGTGGGTCTACAGTGAAAAGCTGCGGGCACATAAGCAGGTTCACTTTCTTCACGTTGTTCATATGCATTATTCGATTGTTGTTGTTGTTGTTGTTGTTGTTGTTTTTGTTGTTGTTTTTGTTGTTGTTCACGTCGTTATTGTTCACGTCGTTGTTCTTGATGCTGATGATGATGATGATGATGTTGTTGTTGTTGTTGTTGTTGTTGTTGTTGTTGTTGTTGTTGTTGTTGTTGTTGCCACTGCCGCCGGCGTTGTTGTTGTTGTTGTTGTTGTTGATGATGGTGGTGGTGGTGGTGGTGCTGCTGCTGCTTCTGCTTCACGTTGTTCATATGCATTATTCGATTGTTGTTGTTGTTGTTGTTGTTTTTGTTGTTGTTTTTGTTGTTGTTCACGTCGTTATTGTTCACGTCGTTGTTCTTGATGCTGATGATGATGATGATGATGATGATGATGATGATGTTGTTGTTGTTGTTGTTGTTGTTGTTGCTGTTGTTGTTGCTGTTATTGCCACTGCCGCCGGCGTTGTTGTTGTTGTTGATGATGGTGGTGGTGGTGGTGGTGCTGCTGCTGCTTCTGCTTCACGTTGTTCATATGCATTATTCGATTGTTGTTGTTGTTGTTGTTGTTTTTGTTGTTGTTTTTGTTGTTGTTCACGTCGTTATTGTTCACGTCGTTGTTCTTGATGCTGATGATGATGATGATGATGATGATGATGATGATGTTGTTGTTGTTGTTGTTGTTGTTGCTGTTGTTGTTGCTGTTATTGCCACTGCCGCCGGCGTTGTTGTTGTTGTTGTTGATGGTGGTGTTGGTGGTGATGACAGCGGGCTGGTTCGCGCGGAACTTTGTAATTGGCAACGCCTTTTGCGCTAATTTCTGCCATCTTCCTCACGCATTTGATCTAAATTTAAAACCATATATCTGTTTCTGGTTGCAACATTATATACATATGCAATATAATTGGTTGGAATGGGTGTAATGTGAGTTACAGTAGTAGGACCAGCAGTTGCGTCTACATTATCAACCCAGACAGCAACTGCAGGGTAGCAGCAGTATCGTTAGCATACGTATCAGTGATAACAGTAGGGGATAATAATAGTGGCAGTGGCGTTGTTGTCGTCGTCGTCGTCGTCGTCATCGCCGCCGCCGTTGTTGTTGTTGTCGTCGTCGTCGTCGCCGTCGTTGTCGTCGTCGTCGCCGCTGCCGTTGTTGTTGCTGTTGTTGTCGCCGCCGCCGCCGCCGCCGCCGCCGCCGCCGCCGCCGTCGTCGTCGTCGTCGTCGTCGTCGTCGTTGTTGTTATGGTTGTAGGTTATGCACAGGTTTATCTGTTCCGGCACTGAGCTGATATGATCGTAAACGTGTATTGATCGTCTTAGGATTTGCTGTGACACGCTAGGCACTGTCTTAGGCATAGCTATTCGAAGTAGTTTTCTGTCAGCTTGATTTACCTCGCGACATCACTATTCATTGATATTCCGACTACGCCACGAGTCTGGTCTCCATGAGTCGTGTTGTGCGCTTACTGGTCTGCCATTTGCGTAAGGTGCCTTTGCATTGTGTAGCTGTCCGTTAATATACAGTTTGTTCATAACTAGTTTGGCTGGTTGATTGTGACGCCGTGCTTCCATCATTATTGGTACGCGTTGTCGTCGCTGGTCAAGAATTTTTTGCGGATATGTTGAATTACCGATAATCCCGTTCCTCTTAGATTGTCGTATGCCGCCTTTCGTATACGTTCATGATCTTTAAATAACAAGAAGCGAGCAATGAGTGGTCTCGGTTTGTCATTGTTTCTCATTAGCACATATAGCCTAAAGTGGATATACAATTTGACGGGCAAACAACGGACGGACGGACGGATAAAAGGGAGAACGAGGGTCTGGAATCTCTGATTGCTCATCATGCTCATGTAAGGCAAAACATGAATCATAAAACACGCTGCTTTAATAACCTAACTATCTATTATAAAACCTTATCCTGCACTTTCATTAGCGTGATTGAACTTTTTCAGTATGATCAGATTAATCTTAAATTTAGCAACATGAAAGATGGCAACACGTTCCAACTCTCCTAAATTTTTGCTATGTAGGCATAGGCCTACAAACTACTGAAATAGTCTGGCTAATAATCAGCTCGTAAATATAGAAATATCTTATTCTTTAAATATTAAAATTTCGGATTTTGGTAAGAAGTAGGCATGCATATATAGCTGAAATTTGGCTATTCATCGCTTGCCAGTCGGAATTTTCTGAATCAAAAAGTTGGAAATTTAACAAAACAGAAAATAATAGGAAGCTGACAAATGTTTTACAAATGATCTCAAATTTCTGACTGGTTCATATAATTACTACCAGATGCAGTCGCATCCAGGCAATACCAACGCTGCGCCACTGGTCGTCGTTGTCGTCGTCATCGACGGCGGCGGCGGCGGCGGTGGTGGTGGTGGTGCTGCTGCTGCTCGTGATGGTGGAAGTGATGGCGATGATGATGACACTGACCATGATGATGATGATGATGATGATGATGATGATGATGGTTGGGAGGATGTAACGATAAGGGCGGAAAATTAACGACTTTAGGATGTTATTTCCCGTTTTCAAAATCCTAAAATTAAAGGCACATATTCACAGTAGAATGCTTGAAAAAAATTGTCAAAATTGTATACTTTTATAATCTTAAATACTCGACCTATATGTAATGAAACGAAATAAAACATAACATATGGTCATGATTTCAATACGTATAAATTAATATAATTTTTTAAGTTATGAAATTGAATTAGAGACACGAGTCCCTAATTCAACATCGCAATTAAAAAAATTATAATAATTTGTACGGGGTGAAATCATGATATGTTAAGATTTAGTTCGCGTCATTACATTGAGGTACACAAATCAATCCTTTAAAAGTATACAATTTAAACAAATTTATGTTCACGCATTCTGGTGTGACTGTGTAACTTTAATCTTTATTATTATTTCTCCATAATCGACTATCTGACAACTGTATCTTTAATCGTTTGAAAAAGATTCATCTCCAACTATTGACATCCATCACCAACTCAGAACCGCCATATTTACTTCATTCCTAGCTTATTCTATCATCATATTTGAACCTAGTTTCGATGTGGTTTCGCATCGTTTCTGCGAAACTGATTATTGGCAGCACTGGTCGATGTCAACCAGTGCATCTTCCTATTACGCACTTATACTAACTACGATGCCGATTCAGTCCTTAGCTCACCTGGTATTTTCAAACATGAATTTCACTGAGGTCTTACTTGCAAACATAAGATGTCTACCGGGGTCATGACTCCCCATAAGACACTCCGATATCTACAACTTGTCCGCAAGGCTGGTTATGTCAACAATTTATCGTTGCGCGAACACTACACACTTACTCGGTTATATAAAAAGTATAACTGAGACATTCAACATCATCAACAACATAGATAGCATGCACCTAGCTTTTGAAACAGAAAAAGTTAGAGACACCTTTTCCCGCAACATTCCATCCCGCACGAATGCAGGGAGTTCATCACTTCCAGCAACCTGACCTTTCCAAAACAGCAACAGAATTGGCATTCCCCAGCTTGGAAACCTGGATATGCCCACCACGCATTACGCCAGCGTCATGCAGCAACCCCGACTTCCCTACAACAGAACACCACCATCACCAACACAAGTCAACATTTTCCACAAACACCTCCTTATCCGGTTTGCGGAAAACTGATCCTACGGAAAGGAGGAACAACACTGCCACCATCTACAGTACGCGCTGTGAGGGATCCCCCACTACCACCCCCCCCCCCCCCCCACCGGAAACGTCGTACGTAATCAGCTAAACTATTACACTTCAATCACACGTAATAACAGTCAATATTATTAAGAGAGCAAGATGCCCGCAGTCTGTCGTCAGTATCGAGTAGGAATTTGCTACCGAATGGAAACTCGATAATGGTCTGATTCAAGTACAACAAACTCCTTCATGGTCATCCATGCTCTAAAGTAACTATGTCCCGTCTTCGGACTCCGCCATTACAGAACGAAATACATCATGCCCGATAAAGTTGACACCACACGCATGCAGAATCCCCCTCCCACTGCAATAAAAACTTCACACTTCACGACAGCGCACGAACATCCGCGGATAAGCAGCCAAGCGTATCAATCAAATTCACCAACATGACAGAGACACAGACACTCAGGATGACTGTATCACAATCTCCATACCACGGTGTTGTAAATTGTAAACTGAAGCACGCACTTTCCAAGCTGTACTGTGATAATTACGTTTGGTCTAGGTGAGGTGAGACTGGTCCTACCCACAGAGGATGATACTTCGCAGTCCACACACCCGTTAAATACAGTCCAGCTTGGTGGGGTCAGTAGACTTTGGTTCCGCAAGACATGGAGCTATTTAAACCAAACAATAAATTACAGTCAGCTATACTGTCCTAATTTTGATTGAGAACACGACTGTTCTACCGTGTATACCAATCATTAGTGCGTGGGCTGATGAAGCAGCATCAAAACATAGACAGTATAACATCGTGGAGAATTTCAAATATTCTCCTACCTACATATTCCAGCCACTAATCAACACGGGCTGGAATAAATCTACTGCACACGAGAGGCAACACATTTATAAGATCATGCACATATAAAGGGATGCTATTCTGAGGAACAGAATAAGGCAAACATATATTTCAATTCTTCGCATCAAATACGTATATTCAAAACTCCATACATATACAGATTGCCTAAGTTTCCGATCAACCACGTGTTTTCAAAACAAGAATCATGTGATCATCGCTTCTATTTTCCGGTAAACTGGATTAAAGGCTATAAACAAAAGAAACCGCCCTACGCGTGACTACCACAGCATGATGGAGGAGGCGAGAGGTGGTGAGTCGGTGCCAGGCTGCTGACGTCATCACGCTCTCCCACACCCCATCGGGCGTTCCAGTCTAAAATTTGAACAGGCGAGCTTATAAGCATCCAACTTGAAAAACTGCTTCACGCTAATTAAAAGGTGAGCGTCCACAGCAATAAATAGTTCCAGATTTTAACGTTGATCGGAGACCCGATTTCCCGCTGAGTGGGGATGAAAGCGACTGTCCTACCTTCTTATTTCTTATATTTATATTTGCCTTCTTCCTACGAAGGGAATATATAATCCGACTCCAGGAGAATAAAAGTTAAATATTTCCATATTTGGCAGGATCGACTCACCCTAAAACTTTCGAGTGTGGTCATCCGCCCTCATGTGACGTCACCAAGGCGTATAAAAGGAGGAAAGCACACACTGAAATTTCATCTTCCAGTCAAATTCGACACTAGGAAAAATCGAGCATTAGGCTACTTTCGTGTCGCAAACTAAATTCTGCTGTTTTCTTCTTATTATTTTATTATCATATATTATATTGGCCAGGAAAGTTATGAAGCATTAGGAAAGTTTAGTTAGGTTAGTGCAGTTCCGCAAATAACCATCATGTGGGAATAGTATGTTGCTTGCGGAAGACCTTGCCTCGGCTCAGCTCAGAAGAATTGGCACCTGCTCACATCGGAAAGAAGTATCTGTGTACTGTTTTACCGCACAACGAACAGCCATGCAAGCATGCGTTTTCCAGAAACTCGGACTTGAAACTTCACGTCAATTGCGACCATTTACTACAGAGAGCATTCTGTGTTTACTGCAAATACCTATATTCAGCCATTCGGTATAGTGTAACACACACGTTATCATTTAAACATCGTGTGTTGATTGTGACATTAAAGCCTGGTGAGCAAAATGAGGACATAGATATCCTCGCTCCCCGTTTCGAAAATAGGCTTCCAATTACCTTGCTTCCAACGGGAAAAATAGCCAGGACGAAACGCACCAAATGATGTCAAACTGACTTTCCGCAAGTAGCTGTACCATCCACATCTGCAACACAGCCAGCCAGCACGAGCAATCCAGCACACATCACCACAGTACCGGCAGTACCCATAAGAACCGCACCAGCAGCACCTGCAGCATTGGTATCTGCACCGCCAGCAACCGCCGTGACAACACCAACAGCACACAGCACTACAACATCATCTGCATCCGTGATAGGACAGCCAATTTTGGTAGTGATAACAACCCCGGTGAAAATCCATAATCCAGTTTTACAGGACATTTCCGACAGTTCAATATCTCCACTCATTTTAGTTATCGACGAGGAGATAAGTCTCACGGAAGCCGTTATCACCACCACTGCACCACATACCAGCACGCCAACATCCATGTGCAGCATCATCCTTTCCATAGAGCCTGCCATTAGAAAGACTATCACGCCGGACCGACCATATGTGGGAAAGCACAGGCAAGCTCATCAACCTGAGATCTGAGCGATCTTCAGAACGTCCGCGAGTAAGCTGATCAAGGCTGTTAAAATTAGAAGATTATCCGCAATCACTGCAGCAGCATCGCCACACAGCATCATCACATCGTGCAGCCAACCTGCAGCAAGAACCACCACCACCACCGCCATGACAACAGTGATGTCAGCAATTCCAGAGTCTACAGCAGTCAGAACTACACCCATCGTCGTTACTACCACCACAGTGCATCCGTTAATACATCAACAGCTTCGTTGAACTTAAGTGTCACTGACAATAGTAACACAGCTAATGAAATATCGGCATCAGAAGACCACCCACCGCAGCCATCAAGCATGAATCGTGGGACCAGAACTCGTTGGGAGAATTTCTCAGCAGACGTGTGTGGACATTATTGTCGTGGATGCAGCAGAATGAGTTAATAGGTGTGCGGAAGATAGAATTATTATTATTTTGTTTTTTAAATATTTTTCTTATTATTATATATGTTTTTTTAAATTGAAACCCTGTCCCTTTGCTGACTACGGTCATCCAACACAGCTATGCAAAATTATTGCATAGCTGTGTCTCATCAAAATAATCGCTGCAAATACCTGTGCTGTAAACACGTCGTGTGCGACGTAAGTACACAACACACTGTAGCGAATATGTCTTTTACTCCCGTCATGCCATCCCAGCTGTTTCTGGGGCTGGCGGATGAAGCAGTTTTACATTATTATTAAATACTATTTTTCTTATTATTTTTCTTCTCGTGTCGGAACGTCGAGATGGATTGTGGATAGCGAGCGAGAGCTATCCGTGCAGACCTGACAAAACGGGATGCACTGTTTGCATAGTTTTATATACTCGGTATGCATACGTAATTACATATCACTGTGATACTATTACTGTGTGTCTTAAAATATATATATGTCTTTTCCTATATTATATTTTTATAATTTAACTTGATTCAGGTACTTTGGAGCTTGGGCGTTCCCGGCCGAAATCTAATTATCCGTCACCACGAGAACGCCCATGGGAGCTATTGTTTTAGCCAGATCAGGGCATTAAAATAAAAATAAAGAGCACGCACCACGAAATAAAAACAAAAAAAAGAAAAGGCCTGAAAAAATAATTACAGGCCAAAAATCAAAACTAAAAGTATGCCTCCCTCCCAAACTCTTTCACACCTCTATGTGCACTTCTCTAATAAACTACACGTCTCTCCCATCACTACGCCTCTCGCCTACTCGAGAAGTCTATAATTTTCGCCTAGCATGCTCCCATGTTTTCGATCCGTGATGCATTGATCATTTGTCACAGGTGTCAAACTAGGAGGGGCTGGTGTGGCGCGGATTGGCTGGACGAGTATGGACCATCCCAGCTGGGCTGGGTACAGGACGACCGCTCCAGGGACATTACAAGCACGCCCCCCTCCCCAGGTAGGATAGTACGCGAGTATAAAGCTCTATGAGAGAGGTTTCGTTAAAATGGCTAAGTCCGTAAGAATACGTAGCACACATGCGCACACGTCAGAGCTTCTCTGGAAACATGTGTCAGTATGGGAGAGAGTGTAGCTTGCGGGGTAGTGTCGGGCTGTTCTGGTGGCTGGTGTCGACTCGCCGCGCTGCATGTGCATGACGAGTGATGACGCTGGTTAGCTTCCGGTCTCGGGGTTATGGATCCCATGCGATACTGCCCTATGGGTAACAAAGACTGGCTCCTAAGGCTGGTGGAACTCAATCGTTCCGGTGGGGCCGTGCGACCATCGTTGTGAACATTAAACACTACAGTCTCATCCCAAGAGTTTGTGTCACTGGTATGCCTGTCCATGGCAATTTTGTAATCTATGGACTTACAAGATTTGATTGGTGACCTAATTAAAATAAGTCTATACAATGATTTTACCTAAAACAGACCGTCAAGTATGCTGGATAAAAATGAGCATACGAAAATACAAGACATAGAGACAGCCTGATGGACTTTTAAACGTGGGTCTCCCGGAGGTGCCACACAGACTCGTAGGTCCAGAGAGGTATCCCCGCAAGGGAGGCTCCCGTACACGAGATAACTAATTAACTTGATATAAGCTATTATACCTCTAAGCTGAAAGGAAAGAAATGATCTTTTATAGTGTCGAAAAGCTATGTGCCTCACACGGGAACTACTCCTAGTGCCAGTTTGGGTGAGGAGTATTATCCTTGCGGGGGCCGTCATCACTGAATCCTTGCGAGAGGCAAGTGCCTCACGCGGGCCTCCGTCACAGAAAAAA
The DNA here is from genome assembly GCA_034401795.1 of Chaetoderma sp. LZ-2023a. Taxonomy (NCBI): domain Eukaryota; kingdom Metazoa; phylum Mollusca; class Caudofoveata; order Chaetodermatida; family Chaetodermatidae; genus Chaetoderma; species Chaetoderma sp. LZ-2023a. The sequence goes on along the minus strand of CM067373.1, from coordinate 123,440,530 downwards.
TCGCAATCGCTTAAAGCGGGAGAAGAGTATTGGCCAAAAAGGGCTTGCTCTAATATTCAACCAAAATGCTGTAAAGAAAAGACCATAACTAGTGAGATACGTTTTACGTGAAGACGGGACGAGCGATTCCCGAAGGATTCTCACGTCTCCGTCTTATGTAGTTTTCAATATGCTGAATTAGTAGTTGCGGCTTTTATTTATGCCGGCCTTCTTCTATGCCTAACCTAATATTTAGTTTTTAGAGACAAGAACTAACTTAGGCCGCAAATGGCTGGCGTCTACATAGCTTTTAGATACGGCTGTCATTGAGAATGGATGCCCTAAGACATCGTGCATACATGTCACTCCGAACTGGGTAAGAATCCGGACATCTTGCTCCGTACCCACATAAAACGTCACAGAACATTGGTTACTTTTCACAAAAGCAAGTTTAGGCAACTGATCTATCGTTATGGTGGGGGTAAGAGAGATGAATACTCACTGTGAATGTCCTTCCCATGAGGGCGTGGCAGATCTTAATATCATGCCCAGACATTCTTACAGAATTTGGTGGGGATGCGCATCTCGCCCATCCCCAGGTCCTACGGAGCTATCTTTTTAACCTGACGTTAGGTTTAAACGCAAGTTGCCAAGTTATGCACTGCGGTGAGGGGGGATTGTCCAGCAGATAAAAGGAAATAATAATTAAGATATGTTTTCACAGTGCTTCCTACCGTGGCAAGGATAACTAACTACTATGTATCAGACGATACGCAGGAAATGTGTGTGACTCCACACCCTGGTCATCATCGCTCAGAAACCCCAATAGTTTCCCAGGGTCAGATCAGTCCATGGTGCGGATAGGGACATCCAAACAATTAAGAAGCCATAGGGCTTAGTGGAACATGAAGCGAGACAATAACTTATAAATATGAGGCCCATTAGGTATGTTGGCCAATTTTACACAACCTTGCCGGAGTGCGGGGCTAAATTATCGCAACTACCAGTAACGAGGCATACACTATGTGTCTCCTAATGAAGAAATTGTCTCTAATCATATTAAACCTATCCTATCGAGCTGAATAGAAAGGTTTTTAGTCGGTAGCATGCCGGGCTAAACAGAGTTATAGCATGGACAACGACCTCAGTGAAAAATTGTTGATGGCGGGAAAACGTGCTGCATATATAAATGTTGCTGTATAGTGTTTCCTACGTGCACTGCAGTCCTATATTTTTCTATGAATAAACAAAACATATAAACTGATGGCTACTTGCCATATATAAAACTAACCAGAATAAACAATACAATGTAAAATGATCAGAATAATATATAAAGTACAGGTTGAGAAACCTACTATGGTACGGTTAGTAAAAACACTTTACACAAAATAAGAATAACTATAAACAGATACAGAAATTATAACTAGCGGTCCTAAGACCGTTACAGTGCCTTTTAGTCATCGGGACCATTTATACAGATAAAGTATAATTATTAAAGCTGCAATTAACGGGATAATTAAAATGTTAAGTATAATTACTTGAATAATCGGTAGCCATTCTTAAGCATTGGCTATCGTGTTACTGAAATTGATACGTCCTCCTTGGTGTGACGTGAGTTGACGCATTCTCTGGAAGCTGGAAAGTTCCCGCATGTCGGTTCCCGCAAACAGGATTTCCACATGCAGTCCAGGACGGGAGCGGATCGAAGTCAGGAATGTAATCACAATATAGAATGTCTAACAAGTAGTCAGTAAGAGATACAATAACATTACTGCTAAGACGAAAGTTCCCATACACCGATGGTATGGATGGAAGTTAATAACAACCCGTTCATAAGCGGGGGTTGTTGAATATGGATGAAGATACATAACTAAGCTTAACGGTGCGGGGTACGTCAGTTAGCTCTGAAGATGCACCGGGCAAAGTTTACTTGCTGCGGTCAAAAAGTTAAAATAAACCTGCACGACATCAGTGCTGGGTAGGATGGATAACCACTTTTTGGCGTGGCCCGCAGATACGGTGAATCATCCACCAAATAACATCGCTGCCTCTACATCTGTAGACTCACATATTCAGGCCGGGGATCTGCTTAATGCCTGTCTTGCTGATAGTAGATGCATACAGATCCAACCTATTCGGCCCCTGGCCGAGGATGCTCTCGAGTTCTGGATTCCATCTCCTTTTATACTACCTGTGACGTCATAGGCGCAGATTTTAACCAATCATCGGTCGAGCACTAGCCAATCCGCGCGTAGCTAATAATGACGCAGTCGAATGTTCTAGAACATTCTAGAATTTATGCATACACGTGGTTACGACGTCACGGCAATATTTTGAAGATAGTCAAAAAGGGGTTTTCTGTGAATAACTCATTTCTTAACCGATTTTGAAATGGTTTACAGATTCGGAAAGCCCGTCGGTTCTGGTCTTGATTGATGCCAGATTCGGCGGGAACAAGTAATTAGGAAGGATTACGATGTACCTACTCGGTACACTAAGAGCCCCATCCTATCTTGGGCGTGAAATACGCGCTCTGTCAAAAATAGTATTAGCATGCGTGCTACGTGCTTTAACGAACTTAGTGGTTTTTACAATGCAATCTCTCTCATAGGCCCATATACACTTATAGTTCTACCCAGGGGGACATGTTCATGGAACGAATCCAGGACGGACAGCACGTACCCAGCTTATCTGGTACGGCCGGCATCTGACTAGTCGGTCCGGACTACAAGAGTGTATGCTTATAGTGTACAGAGTTGGTACTGGTGCTTTCTTTAAATCACTCCATTCACGTCGTTCCTGGTACCGATCAGGACCAGAATGATACGAGGATTTCAAAACCTTTTACCTGTATAAAATCGGACAAGAAATGGCAAAGTTATCCTCAAATGGCTTACTTAAATTTTCAAAATATTGATTTGACGTCGTAATCGCGTGTATGTATTAAATGAATCGGGAATGCGCTGATCACGTGATCGCCACGTCATCCTTTCTAGCTGCACGCTGATTGGCTACTGCTCGCCCACTGATTGGCTTGAGCGTCCTGCCTCTGACGTCACAAGTAGTGTAAAAGGAGCCAAAAATCGAGAATCGAGAGCACTTCGGCATGGAAGCCAACACGACAGCAAGGTTGCAAGACCAGCGCAGTGCTAGACGTGGGATAACTGCTTACTGCCTGTGGTACCTACCCCACAGCAATGCCCTTCGGAATTCAGATCTCCTGCACCAGTGAGCAGCCTTGAACATCTGCGATTAAATTTTTGTATGCTCTCGGAGGGCAGATTAACTAATAGAAGAACTCCCTTTTGGAACACCCATAAAGGAGCTTCTTTGCGGATGGGTTCTGCAGGCCAGATGTAATTCTACAGGGTGTAGCGCCGAGGTGATTCTAGGTGGATAACTCGCCTTATCTTCCGGACCATGCTGAAAAGTGGTATCAAACTTCCATGCAGCATGTCGTGTGTTTTAATTAACTTTTAGACCACAGTCTGGTGGGACTCTGTCCAGCGCATTGCAAGAGCTATGCAAGAGTTATGCGATGTATCCCGCACGGTGTACCCAGCTATGTACATGCATATATAATTACCACTGTAGCCCTCTCTGTTATGGGTAACTTTCAAGCTACCGTCCCCGGACGGACACTTTATAATTTACTGTGTAAATTTATGTATTCGTTATTCTGACTATCTAATGGACATCTTTCTACAATCGTTCTCCTTTACCATATTGAGAGTGAGCCGCATCAACAGTCTGCCTGCGGAAATCTTCTCAGCAACTACCGAATCATGCCACCTCATGCTACCCATCTGGAGCACATCAATTCCCGTGATTTATGAACTCTTACTGTACCGATGACTCAAGTCACTGATCATGGTCGCATTGCTCGAACCTGACATGTGATCAACTAAACCTGGCTATTCTAGCTCGATAGGATAGGTTTAAAGTAGTTAGGGACAATCTCTCCATATGAGACACATTGTGTGCACCTCTTTTCCGGCTGTGGCGGATATGTAACCCCGCACACTGTCTAGATTATATAAATTGGCCAATTACCTTGGGGCCTCTTATTAATATCGAGTGATTGTCTCTTTCTACGCTGCTCCAGCCACAAGGCTTAATAATTGTCTGGACTCTCAATTGGCATGTTGGCAGGATCCGACTTTGGGAAACTATTGGGGTCTTTGAGCGGTGATAACTAAAGTGTCGATTTCACACACACTCGCTTTGGGAAGCTGGGCATCTTCGCCAGTTAGACGTATGTGGCAAAAGATAGGTAGAAATCCCTGCCACTTGCGGCCAAAGCTTGGAATCATATCTAATAAACAAATGTTATGTTAGAATTTAGCAGAAGGCCAGCATAAATAAAGCGGCAACTACCAATGCTGTATCTTTGGACCTACATAAGACTGAACTGTGAATTCTTCGGATATCATCCATCCCACCTTCACGCAAACCGGCGTTTTTGTTTGAACAAAGGAGTGGCCCTTTTTGCCAGGTCGTTTCCTCCGCTTCGGCGTTGAAGGCATTTTCCTGTGACGGAGGCCCGAGGCACTTTCCTCTCGCAACAATATTATGTGTGCGTGCGTGCGTGCGTGCGTGCGTGCGTGCGTGCGTGCGTGCGTGCGTGCGTGTGTGTTAGGCGTATAATTGGTTTATATTAAACTATTCAAGTAGCCTCATTGCGATGCTCCCTTGTGGGGATACCTCGCGGGATTTACGAATCTGTGAGGTACCTTCGGCGAGACCACGTGGAAAGAACACCATGTGGTTCTATGTACTGTATTATTTTGCTCATTCACTAGCAAACGAGTACCATTGTTTGTATAGTTGTTATTCTTTTAATTATTATCATCATGTCCAGACTTTTCAACTAATTAATGGACCGACATACCAGTGACACGAACAGATGGGATAAGACCGTGAGGTTCAATCTCGGCGGCAATGGTCGCATGGAACCACTGGAACGTTATAGTTCCACCGGCTCTAGAATCCGGTCTTTGTACATTCCGGAGAGTCGCACTACAGGATCCATAACCCCGAGAACCATAGCTAACCAGCCCTCCCGTGCATCCTGTACATGCGGTGCAGTGGGGGTGGAGCAATACAATGGACCAGCGCATACCCCCGCGAGCTACAACACACCATGTAGAGCGCACTCGTTATCGCTATGAGTACATGCAGTACCATGCACATCGTTAGCGCATTTACTACACAATGGAAAGAACAAACATTCGTTCCATCTGTATGGGAGGGTAGGAAAGAATACATCTTTAGGAGGCAAACAGATAGACTTTATCAGACTGTAAGACCTTCTTAACTCGTCTACCAGTTCAAAATCTCTAACATTTCGCCTTGAGGGTACTCATGGGTCTTTCAAACGTAAGGATATAGCGAAGTGATAGCCACATATGCTACATACTCATCGGCTGTGGCCTGGTGATGCAAACATATAGCATTGGTACGCCCACCATAGAGGGCATCATGCATGATAAGCGGTTCAAGATATGTTCTAACATTAAAAAAAATCATTAATTCTAGGGTCGTCAAGCCTCTGGGCTTTAAAATCGCAACCCCATATTTCAACACCCATCAAACCCATACATCTAGGCTCGCTAGATTTAGAAAGCATCTTCTGATTCACTTATTCTAACGTTAAATCAGGTTTAAAAATGACTTGGTAGTCATACGCTTACTAGGCAGACATTTCGGACATGCGTGTACATAACAGCCATAGTACTCAAAGTAAGCATCTGTGTTGGTGCAGTAACCATCCAGCGATCTGTTAAATGCTTCAGGTTCGCCACCTGTTAGAGCATGTTTAATGAACACGTTCTTAGAATGAGCCAGGTAATCTAGCCAGTTATACGCTTCTACAGAGTAACTTTTCTTGTTTCATGGCTTAACATACCCCGTAACAGGCTGGAGTACTAGCTTATGAGCATTTAAGTAGTTAGCCCTAAATACTGTATTACATAATGATGCTAACATCATAGATGACATGAAAAGCGGTATCCCAGTTTCACGGATGAACATTTCACGAAACTTACCTCAAGCCATCAGTACAATATCTATATCTCACCTGCAGCAAAGTTTCATGGCATCCCTAAAATTGAAAACACCATCTTTCACAGTTTCATACCACACATCAAATTCCTTATGCGCCGACACCAGCATACTGTCAGCGCCGTAAGCATCAATCGAGGGGCACGTGCCTACCTAATCAAAGCAGACATTACTGTCTAGGAGATATGGAAAAATTCCTTTCTCACTAAGTAGATAGAATAACTGGGGGTAGTTGACGTAGTTGAAATGGAAGAATATTTGAATGATTTTCACTTCGATGCACGGCTCTTATATAGGGAGAAAAAATGCCTGTCACAGAAAAATGTGATACCCAGGTGGTAAGCTCTATGTTATGATTAGGTCATCTTCAAAATTCGAGCGCGTTATCGAACACGTGTTGAGCGTCAAGATCAATATACAATTCTGATAGAGCCATTTTTAAAACACATGCCAGCCATCGTTTAATGATTTAAAAAAAATATTTTTAAGCTGTTAATGACAATGACAGTATCTTTAGGCTCAGACCCTGTGTACGCTGCTCAGTTATTGAGCATTAACGAGTTCACGTGTTCATGAGTTTTTTAATAAACGGTAAGCTCATTAATATTGAGTCACATAGCTGCAGGATTAGTGTAGCTCTCGGGGATACGTACTGCTCCCCCCCCCTCCCCCCCCCCCTCCCCCCAAATAGATTTCCGCCCATCGCACCACAAGTGATCGATGACCGGGGTGGCTAGTTAGCTGTGGATCTCAGGGTTGCGGATCCCATATGACATCTCTCTGAGAAATACAAAGATCGACTTCTAGAGCCGGTGGAACAATGATGTTCCAGTGGGGCCGTGCGACCATTGCCGCCCAGATTGAAGCACACGGCCTCATCCCAACTATCAGTATCGCCTATCCATACTAATTTCGAGTTATGGTATAATTTATAATTAAACAGTAGAAATGTTAATAAATACTATACAAACAAGGTGAATCGTTTGACAGTAGAATGAGCACAATAATACACAATATAGAGCTAGCTGGTGTCCTTTCTACGTGGTGTCATCAGAGGTACCACGCAGGTTCTTGAATCCGTAGAGGTATCCCCACAAGAGAAGCATTCGCAACGAAGCCACTAAGTAGCTTTATTTAAGCTAATATACCCCTAACACACACACAAGGAGAAGATTGTTGTTGCGAGAGGAAAGTGCCTCACGTGGGCCTCCATCACAGGAAAATTCCTTCAACGCTGAAGCGGAGGAAAAGAGATGGCAAAAAAGGGCCACTTTTTTGTTCAACAGAAAATGCTAAGTGCTGAAAATCCTAGTGAAGCTACTGTTAAGGTGTTGCACGTTGGTTTACATGAAGACTGGACGAACGATTTCCGAAGAATTCCCAGGTCACCGCCTTATGTAGTTTCCAAAGATACTGTATTGGTAGATGCTGCTTTATTTATGCGGGCCTTCTGCTACAGTCTAACCTGACATTTAGTTGTTAGAAACGGAAACTAGCTTTAGCCGCATGTGGCAGGGATTCCTACCTGTCTTTAGATACAGTTATCCAACGGGCGCTGATGCTCAGCTTCCTGTAGGTTGCTTTGGGATAGCATCTATCTCCAAGGACAGCATGCGTTTATGTTATGACAAAGTCATACGAATTGGATGAAAATCCGGCTACCTTGCTCCACAACCACATAAAACATCACCTGGACAATGGCTACATTTCACACCAGCAAGTTTGATTACTTAACATGTCTTTATGGTGGGGGTAGAGAGACGGATATCCATCGCGAGGATCCTTCCCGTGAGGGGGTGATGAGCTCCAATGCTTCATCCAGACACTCCAACAAATTGGATGGAGGTCCGCATCTCATCCGTCCGTCACTGCGTGCTATGGATCTAACAGTTGACCTGTCAATAGGGTTACATTCCAATATGCCCAAATATGCACCACGGGCTGGTAAATAAACTAACTATCTCATAATTATAACTATATGTTTCCTAAGTGCTTCCTTCATTGGCAGGGTTATCTAGATAACAAGTATCCGAAGATACGGGGGAGCAGCATGTAAATCAGCACTTTAACCATCACTGCTCGGAAACCTCCGATAGTTTCCCAGGATCGGATCAGATCAATTTGCTGATAGGGAATCCAAGCAATTATAAAGCCATACAGCTGGTGGATCGTGAAAAGAGACAATAACTTAATATATGTGAGGCCTTATAGGTAATTGGCCATTTTGACACAACCTTGCCAGAGTGCAGGGCTACATTGCCGCAACAGCCGGAAAAGAGGCGTACACTATATGTCTCCAAATGAAGAAATTGTCCCTAACCACTTTAACCTATCCTATTGAGCTGAATAGTACGGTTTAGTCGGTAACATGCCGGGCTCAAACAATTAGAGCATGGTCAGCAACCTCAGTGTAAAATTGATGATGGCGGGAGTAAATGATGCGGGTATAAATGTTGCTGTATAGTATCTCCTAGCATACTGCGGTTCAAAGTTTTCTACAATTAAACAAAACATATCAACTGGATGGCTATCTGCCATATACATCCAACCAATGCAATAAGTAGATTATAATTAAATTAAGTAGCTAAGTATTATAGACTGATAAACCTAGACAGTGCGCTAGTTGAAAGCACCACAGTAAACGAAGATAATATTCACAGTAATATAGAAATTATAAATGGCGGTCCTAAGACCGGGAAGGTACCTATTAGTCGTCAGTACCAAAATATGGAAATAGTAATAATAATTAGATGTACACTAGTATAGTTACTTGAGTACCTAATAGTCATCAGTAACGGAACAGGCTACTATGTTACTGAAATTGAGGTGCTAACATATTTATAGTGCGAGTCGACACGTTCTCTGGAGCTGAAGAGATTTCCACACGCGATTCCCGTAGCTGGTGTCTGCAGGTTGGCTCTGCAAGCTGGCTCCTCCAGGCAGGGTAGATACCGTACACACTCAGGACAGTGAAACAGAGCAGTGAAAATATGTCTATTAGATAGTCCCAGCAAGTAGTATATACGTTATATGGTAGTGAGAAAGTTACCCATCCGGTGACGGAAATAATACAGTTGACGGTGTGCCCATTAACAAAGAGGGCCATATATAATGTTAAGCAGTTACATAACTTGGCACACGGCACGGGATGCATCGCATAGCTCTTGTGGCACACCTAGCAAAGTCCACCAGACTGTGGTCAAAAAGTTAATTAAAACACACACAACATGCAGTGCAGAGGTTGAAGTCCACTTTTCAGTGTGGTTGGCAGATCTGGCGAGTCATCCACAAGAATCACCGTAGCTCTACATTCCATAGAATTAGATTCCGGGCCCATATGGCCCTTTCTGCAGAAGGGTTCCCTTTATACAAGTTCGGAAGCGGGAATCTTAACTTTAATTATTTTGCTCCTGGATGGCCGTGCAGGAGCATCCAAAATTACGTAATGCGGAAAGTCCGAGAACTGCTTTTACGTGTAGGTGAGCTGATAGCCATAAGGAACTGCGGTGATGTGCTGTATCTTCCGTCGGTGTTCCGGTCCACTCGTCTAGTCCGCACCTCCAGTCAGTTCTCTGCGGGTCGGTCTCCACGACGACGATGCTCCTAATTCTTGGTTTTTCACCCCTTTTATACTACTCATGACGTCAAAGGCAGATGCCTCAGCCAATCAGCGGCCGAGCAGTAGCCAATCAGCGTGCAGCTAGATCAGTGACGTATTTACCACGTTCTAGTAAATTCTAGATCTTTTTATGCATACACGCGATTGCGACATCAAAAGCAATATTTTAAAGATAATTTACGAGACTTTCCATGGATAACTCAGCCATTTCTGGATCGATTTTGAAATGGCTAACATTTCTAGAAAGCTCGTTTTATTCTGGTCCTGATTCGCACAAAGAACAACGAGAACGGAATAATTAAAAGCTTTTACGAGTACCTACTCGATACACTATTGGCATGCATGTGCTTCCAATCCCATGACATGTTGTCAGGGAAGCTCCAATGCATGCGCATGCGCGCCACCCACTTTATCAGACTTAGCAGATTTTAACGAAAACCTCTCTCATAGGGCTTATGTACGTATACTATCCTACCCAAGGGGGCGCGCTTGGAGCAAATCCGGAGTGGCCGTTCCATACCCAGCTTTGCTGGGATGTCAGTACCCGTCCGGTCGGTCTGCGCTACACCAGTATGCTAACAAGCGTCAGTCAATTTTCAGAAATTGAATAGCCAAAGAATCAAAGCACAAGCCTGAACGAATAGGTCGATTTTATAAGCTTCTAATAGAATTTCACATATTCTAAATATAACTAATATTCTGTCAAAATTCACTCGTGAAGCTAGAGTAAACTCGATTACTCTATACATCGACCTCGCAATTGTATCATTATTACCGTTACAAAGCTCAATGATCTCAGTCATACACATCCGAACATATACTTACATGATGTCGATAATATTATAAGAGATTTGAAACATTGTGTAGAATGATATAACCAGGCTGCGTTCGTCTAGATTATTAAAAAACAACAAAATGTATACCCAATTTAAACATCCCGCTGCTATCTTACTTAGTGGACCACCACAAGCTGGAAAATCCACCCTGTTAAGTGAGTTAATTAGATTCAGAGCTCATCTATCCGATAAAACACCTGAACGGATCATATTATGCTATGGCTCATATCAACTGGCTTACGAAAGATTCAAGATTTAGAAATAGATTCCAGCATCAATAATCTAATGATCCTTGACGATCTAATGGAGGATGTAGATAGCCAAGTTACTGCATTGTTTACGAGACGAGGTCATCACGAGAAATCAACGATAATTCCTTTGATTCAGAATATTTTCTCGAAAAATAAGCACCACACACATATTTCGCTCAATTGTCCTTACATAATCCTATTAAAAAAATCCTAGAGAGGCATCCAGTATAACTACGTTGACACGTCAAATGTATCATATACATAGCTCGACATTACAGGATTCATATATTGATGCCAAAACACAAGCTCACGGCTATTTACTCATAAAACTCTGTCAGACAACACCTGAACACCTGAGAATAAGTACCAATATTTTACCGAATCAAATTTGCATAGTATGTGTCCCTAAAATGAATAAGAAAGCTTAAGAAAGTCAAAATGGAAAATACATTTCAAAGGCTATTTTCACATTCTTTTTTCTTTCCAGGATTATAATTTTGATGTAGCTCCCCTAGAGTTACACAGCTGTGTGGCGCAGTGGGGTAATGACCAATACCGGATTAAAGGGATGAATGAATGACTCATCAGAGCTATTTGCTGATAGCTATTCATAAGCCTGGTCTGTGGGGTTGGGGTGAGTGGCCTCGGGTTTGGATTGGGTGCTCGTTAGCCAACTATGTCAACCATCTGTGTAACTCTAGGGGCCCTATTCTAAAATTATAATTTGAGAGGGTGAGGATTGAGGAGGTATGGGCGTAGCGAGTGGTCTACCTTGCAGGGGCTCAGGGTGGGGAGGTGTGTGGAGGGATGGGTCGTCAGCAAATAGAGAAACACTGTTTAGGTTGAGGTTTATATATATAAATATATATATATATATATATATATATATATATATATATATATATATATATATATATATATATATATATATATATATATATATATATCAGTTTAATGCTGTAATGTGAGCGAAATTTGATTGAGAAAAAACAAACGAATTCGATAATTTTAGCTTATAACCATGTCAATAATAGTAGTAGGTTATAATTATATATATATTATTCGCACAGCTTATAAATAGCACATAGTACATCATTTAGGCATTCAGTCTTACAGCCTTTGTATATCTCGTATACTTACCAAATATAAAGTCGGATCTGTAGACAATGCCCGAAAGTAATTCTAAATTGTTGATGGGTCTTAAGGAATAATTGATACCCATGCATTGATGCTCACATTGAGATGATCTGTTATGTTGACAACTGTAGCAGTCCCGAATCGCTAGTCTACCGATCACTAGATTCAATAAGTGTGTGAAAATATATGTAGCATTGTCTCTGGAACGTTTTTTGAGTCAAAACTCAGATATTCACTTTCATTTATATCTCGATGGAACATATCAGGGTATACTGTGCAGCTACCAGTTGAGAATAAGTTTCAACATGGCTGGGCGAGTCATGCGATATAAAACACACGTCTTCATAATCAGGTAAATCATTAGAACTCAGCATATCCGGCAGGGGTTCGGATCCCGATGGCATTTCTTCTTCTGCATTCGTAGATACATGTTGAATAGCATAATCCAATGCTCTGAGATCCTCTGGGGATACGTGATCAATAAGGTTCTGAATAGCCCAGTCTATTTCAGAATCAGAATCAGCTACATCGACAATGTTGTCCAGTTGCTTAGACGTAAATCCCAGTAATCAAGTCATGCATGCTCTCGAGAATATGTAATCCTTAGTCTTTACAGTGTCACTCTCTAAAACTGTACTTAGTTTAAGTTCTTCAACCATAGTAGTAATGTATAACCCATCCGATATTAACTTTGAGTTAAGATTTACACAGTTGCTTAGAGTTCTGGCTATTTCAAACCAAACGTCTTTGTCGCCCATTAACTTTAAGTTGACTCTAGAGCCGGAGAGTAAAGGTGTATTGCTGCCTAGCCCGATTTGTCTCTGCCTATTATCCGAGCAACACGAATCAGCCATTAATCTAATGCTTGATAAATGATCTCTGGAATCTTTGGAGTTCATTTTATCAACCATCGCAAGTTTTTATCTAGATATTGCCGATCAGCTGTAGATGTAGATTCTTTGTCAATGTTGTGCGCTGCACTACGTCACGTTAAAATGTATTAGCAATCATCGTTTTTCGGGTATAAAATGCTTACACGAGCATAGAGTTTGCTATAGCTCCGAGAATTTCATGTAAGTTCTCCTTCAAAATTTTCCACAAGTCGCTAGGGAATGTCACGATCCTGAATGATGGTTTAATCTGAGTTTGACCTGGCGAATTAAAGTACCAAGTTAGCTTGACGTACAAATATTTAGTGCTGATAGTGACCTCTAATTGAGGTTCTAATTCATATATGTAATTAATCTGCTCTACTCTATTGGAACACCTAGCCCTAAGCACAGTTTCTTCGAATGTAGGAATCATAGCAGCGAACTTTCGAAACGTATTACCGTACATAAACATGCCACGCTTGGTAGGGTAAACACTCCCAACACTATGTTCGCTTATGTCTGCTACAAATTCGTCATTAGGTTTCATGACATGTACATGCACATTGTTACCAAGCGCAATGGGCATGTCACAACCCATAAAATATGCTGTATTCATAATTATAATAAATGTTGAACAAACCGTTTAAATAAAATCAAAACGTTAATGTTTAACAGATTAGATTTTTAAACAGCTTTTATATGCTTTTGCCTATTGATTAACGCACGTCATTATGCTAATTACCCGTAGGCTCCCCCATTTCATGCCAGGAGGCCTATGATTTAACGAGGGATGGGTGGGGGTGGGGTGGGGTGCAGGATTTGGCGATTGAATGAGTTTCCAGGAAAAGATGAGTCCAGACATGCAGCCTGTCAATCATCCTTTCGCTATGCATTAACCCGTGTCAATCATTATGCTAATTACCTGTAAGCTCACCTCATTGGATACCAGGAGACACGTGATTTAACGAGGGAGCGGGGCTTCGTGATTGAATGAGTTCCCAGGAAAAGACGAGTCCAGACATGTACCCTGTCAATCATCCTTATGCTATATATTAAACCGTGTCAATTAGCATTGCGCTAATTACCATTAAGCTTACCTCGTTGGATGACAGTTGTCATGCGATTTAATGAGGGGAGGGGGCTTATGGACACCCTCTACATCTAACATCCAATCAGAATGGCGGAGAGCTGGGGACGAATTTTCAAAACCTTTCAAAAGGCGGTGGAGATCGAAGGAAAAGAAAGGTGGCAAAACCAATAATCATGACACCTAATTAGCATAACAAAAAAACAGCTCGCCCCACCTCTACTTACCATAAAATCATTCATTTCTCCGAGCTCCTCATGTTATTCTGTTGCATTCTTATTTTGGCCATACGACTTACGCTGTTTGCTGAGAGCAATCGACTATAACGAACACCTAAACAAGAGGCCATGGCAAATGAAGAGGGGGTGATGTTAAGTAAGTATTCTACTACCGGTAGTCGTTTTCTAGCTATCAATCTAGTTATTAAATATCCACCAGTTCTCTTTAGATCCTAACTAGAGAACACATAGCTCAAAGTAAGTATTTTATGACATTTCAGACATGGCAGTCCATAGTTCATACAACGTCTAGATCCGCATCACCTATCTTTTTGGAGGATGGAAAATGCCACAACAATGAAAATCATTTGTGTTGAAGCGAATATGGGAAGACAGTAATTCGAATGGTGTCCACTATCCCATCTTAGAATGAAGTCCCAACATTACAGGTTTTCTTGGTACCAATCTAGCTGGCTATCCACAAATTTTTTGAAAAAGATGGAGGGGATATTACAATGGCCTATCCATGTCCTTCCAACTGTCTGTCCGGCTATCTGACTATCTCTTTCAAGAGTCACGCTACCAAGCAGGGCCAGATTTCTCCAACATTTGAACACATAAACTCCTCTGCCTCTCCCGACCCGCCAGTTTGTGTAAATCTCTGTCACAAGGGAGGCTTGAGTCAGAGCAGACCATTTTAATGTCGGTCGGTCGTGCATATGCAAGTGGGTGGGGGAGGGAGCGGGTGCGGTTGTGTGTGAGCCATGACTCAGCCACCCTGTGACCCACCAACTGACTTACTCACTGACTGACTGATTAAATGCCTCCAATTTTCTCACTAAATTCAGCTCACCTGGCCTAAAAGGCTAAGTGAGCTTTATGCCATGCCATGGTGACCGTCCGCTGTGTGTCCATCCGTTGTCCATTAGCTTTTCCATTAATTGACTTCTCAAGAACCACTGGGACGATTATAATTATATTTCACGGGAAGCATCCTTACGGCATAGAGATTCAATTTTCTTTAAAGGAAGCCGACCATAACTTTGTCGTGGTCATCTTGGGTTTTGTCCGATTTTTAAAAATGTCTTAAAATTTTTTTTCCGATACTGCTGGTGTCGATTCAAAACTCATTAAATATCATCTAGGGCAAGAGTTGAACCAAGTTTGTTTAATGGAACTTGATTGGCCAAATAGTTTGGTGGCCATCTTGGATGACCTGGATTTTGTGAAAACGACGTCTTCTGAGTGTTCTCCAAAACCGCTGAACAGATTGGACCAAAATTTGGGATATATGATTAGGGACTAGGAGCCATTAAAGTCTGCTCGATGGAACTTGATAAATAAAAAACATGGGTGCCGTGGACCAATCAAAATGTAGTGGGTTTGGTGGCCTTACAGATTTTTTATTTTGAAGCCGAAATTAGTTTTATATGGTCTTTGGGTATTGTGATTTCAAATTTGCTATTTTCTAAAGTGTCGGAAAAACGGTTTGATTTCCATCTTTGTTCTTTTTCCCATCGGAATCTCACATACTAAAGCAACAGGAAATATTTTATTGTTTATTTCTCGAGAACCACTGGGCCAATTTCAAGTATTTTTTTCCGTCCATCATCCGGCCACTTTTCCTTTAAACGTCATCTTCTCAAGAACCACTGGGCCGATTATAATTATACTTGGCAGAAAGCATAGAGATCCAAGCTTGTTCAAATGAAGCCATCTCGGGTTTTGGCTCATTTTTAGAAAGGTCTTTAAAAATCCTCTCCAAAAAATCTTGGGGGATCGATGTATGGAAGGTAGATCAGCGTGACCTACTTTTCATAGTTCATTGAACATTTGTCAAGGCTGTATATTCCAGAGTTCATGGTACATTTGTATGGGAACTAAACTTGATATGTGGTGTGCATGGTTTGAAAAGTAGGTCTACCTGACCTAGCTTTGGCCTACTTTTCATGGTTTATTGAACATTACAGAATTTCTTTGTTCAGGCTGTAGTTTCAACAGTTTTTGGCATACAGGACCTAAGCTGGAGATCTGGGTGCATATTAGGGTGGTATGCAGTGTGTATAAAAGTAGGTCAACATCAACTACCTTTGACCTACTTTTGACCGACCGTTTACGGTTCATTGAACATTACAGAACGTTTTTGTCCAGGCTGTAGTTTCAAAGGTTTTTGGTATACGGGAATTATACTTTATGTGGATGCCTGTTAGGGAGGCAGTGTACAGTGTATGAAAAGTAGGTCAGTCTGACATAATTTTCATGGGTCACTGAACATTACAAAAGGATTTCGCCCAGGATGTAGTTTCAAGACGTTTTGGTGTGTGGGAACTAAACTTGGTGTGTGAAGAATGCATTAAGTGCTAAAGGTGTGCTGCATATGAAAAGTACGTCAGCATGACATACTTTGCACGGTTCACTGAACAGTGCAGAAAATCTTTGTCCAGGCTGTAATTTCAAGAGTTGTTGCTATATTGGAACTAAACTTGGTGTATGAATGCAGCATACACTAAAGGTGTGTTGCATATGGAAAGTATGTCAGCGTGACCTACATGTCATGGTTCACTGACCATGCTTTTAACCTACGGTACTTTTCAGGGTTCACTGAACATTACAGAGAATTTTCTCCAGGCTATAGTTTCAAGTGTCCCTGCGGAGTATGCCTTCAGGAAGCATACAACGGTTTACTAATATGCCTTGTATTTTTTGGACCGTAGGATCATATTTGCTCATTGACAATTTCTGGAGCTTTGATTGCCTCTGAGAATTGTAATATGTAGGATTTTGAGTGAAGATCTTACCGGTGTCCAGAATGGTATGCATGTGCTGTAGTTTTCATTTGTTGATGGGAGGCCACGCATTTTCAGACAGTCATGTATTTTATGCAGGAGTTCGCTTCTAAGTAACTGAATAGAGTTGTGTACACACATAGTGACATATTTAAACAGCTAACTGGCAGATGTTGTATGCGTTTCAGGTTGTCCCTGTAGAATTCTTCAAATTTCTCTCTCTCACTGCTTAAGAAGCAGCCCCTCTAGCTGTGCAAGAGGACTGGTGTGATATATATATATATATATATATATATATATATATATATATATATATATATATATATATATATATATATATATATATATATATATATATATATATATATATATATATATATATATATATATATATATATATATATATATATATATATATATATATATATATATATATATATATATATATATATATATATATATTTATATATATATATATACATATATTTTCCAGATATGCGTTAATGTTATTGATTCAGCCCATTAAGACGATGCAGATCAGCATCCATCAAGGAGTAAGCTGCATGCTGTGCGGAGCTAATTCCGCTCTCAATTGTTTGCTGGTTTTTGCAAATCTAGTTAGTTAGTTGGAGCCCTAGTTTTCCTCCCGTTTTTCGAAGAAAAGAGGTGATTATGCCGTACATATTCCAGACTGGCCGTGATCCAG
Source organism: Chaetoderma sp. LZ-2023a (assembly GCA_034401795.1). Lineage (NCBI taxonomy): Eukaryota > Metazoa > Mollusca > Caudofoveata > Chaetodermatida > Chaetodermatidae > Chaetoderma > Chaetoderma sp. LZ-2023a. Next base: position 123,422,976 of record CM067373.1, on the reverse strand, counting down.
ATAAAAGAATATGGATCGGATCACATTATGGAAACTATTGGTCTGATTTGGATCAAATTTTAACACATAAAAGGTGTGATCATGCAATGCACTAGGATTGCGCAACTTTGGGTGTGATATAAAAATCCGGAAAATCTGAATATAGTATAATCTGGAAAATCCGAAAACTTTACAACATGACAAAGACTCAGAGGCAAGGCTCTGTAATCTGCTCTTGTTTGCGCTTGCCATTGAATACAGCGGCTTTAGTACCCTTATATCTAATCCTACACTGTTTTTAGAGCGCTATAAATAAATTCTTTTTCAGACAAGCAGGGATCTGGTCAAAACGTGCTATTCATTGGACCGTCAAACAGGTGAAGGAGCCGAAACATCAGACTATTTAGGAGGCGTTAAATCACGTAACCCATTTGCAACAGAGTGTGGTAGTTCAAGCAGATTATCAGAGGCAAATGCCACCTACAATTGATGTCAGTCCCCAAAAAGCCAACTGCTGGAATTGTAGCTGAGAAACAATGATGCTTTTTCAGACATAAGTGCATTGTACGAGATGAATAGTGCTAGCAATAGTTGCATCAAAAAGAAACTAAACCCATCTTCTAACAGCTATTTTGATTAAAAGATATTGGTGGGTGGGGTGCCATTTGATTTATAACATCTAATTCAGTGTGATATATCAAGTTCTAAGACATCTTAACTAAAGCTTATTTATTCCTTCGTTGTGTTAAAATTTGAGTCAAAAATGTTAAACGAATCTGTGACAATAGTCTTTGAGATACAATTCCCGACTCACAAGCAGACCTAATTTCAATACGCCCTTCCCCTTATCGGACTAAGCTGCTACTTCCGCCGCCACCACTTCTGCTGCGGCTGCTGCTGCTGCTGCTGCTGCTGCTGCTGCTGCTGCTGCTGCTGCTGCTTAATAATGAATAATAATAATAATATTAATAATAATAATAATAATAATAATAATAATAATAAAATTATTATTATTATTATTTCTGACATATCTGATTGTTTTAGAAAATACACCGATATAAATTCTAATGTTAAGCTGTTGTGTCCTTTTTTAATACCCTGCCAAAATATTTCCGGGGTATTATGTGACACACAGAAACCTTTCTTACTCCCGCATAAATTGCGATTTAGTTACAGAGACTATCTAATAGAGCTTACTTCACTCCGCTGTTTCACTGTCCTGAGTGTGTACCGTATCTACCCTGGAGGAGTTAGCTTGCGGAGCCAACCTGCGGAAACCAGCTGTGGGAATCGCCTGCGGAAATCTCTCCAGTTCCAGAGAACGTGTCGACTCATGTTATGAATACGTTAGCGCCTCAGTTTCAGTAACATAATGGCCTGTTCCGCACCGATGACTATTAAGTACCCAAGTAACTATACTATTGTACATCTAATTATTATTTCCGTATTTGGCACTGATACTAATAGGTGCCTTCCCGGTCTTAGGACCGCAATTTATAATTTCTTTATTACTGTTCATATTATCCTTATTTACTGTAGGTGCTTTAACTAACCGCACCGTTTAGGTCTTTCAACCTGATACTTACTACCTCATTAATTCTTATATAAATTGTCATTGTTCATTGCATCGGTTAGTCATATGTATGGCAGATAGCCATCCAGTTAATATGTTTTGTTTAATTATAGAAAACTTAGACTGCAATACGCTAGGAAATACTAAACAGCAACATTTATATGTGCTTCACTTATTCCCACCTTCATAAATTTTACACTGAGGTCGCTGACCGTGCTCTAATTATTTGAGCCCAGCATGTTACCGACTAAACTTTACTATTTAGCTCGATAGGCTAGGGTAAAGTGGTTAGGGACAATCCCTTCGTTAGGAGACATATAGTGTATGCCTCTTTCCAGTTGTTGCGATAATGTAGGCCCGCACTCCGACAAGGGTGTGTAAAATCGGCCAAATACCTTTAGGGCCTCGTATATATCACGTTATTGTCTCTTTCCACGATCCACCTGCCGTAGAGCTTTATAATTGTTTGGACGTCCTATCAGCACGTAAATCTGATCCAACCCTAGGAAACTATCAGATGGTTAACGTGCTGATTTACATACTTCTCCCCCGTACCCTTTACCCTGTTAGCTAGATAACCCTGTCAACGAAGGGAAGCACTGCGAAAACATATAGTTATAAATAGGAGTTTGATAGTTTATTTACCGGCCCGCAGTGCATATCTGGGCACATTGGAAGTTAATCCTAATAACAGGTCAAAAGTTAAATCCGTAGGAAGCGATGACGGACGAGACGCACATCTCCATCCAACTCGTCAGAGTGTCTGGATCTTGGAATCCGCCACGCCCTCATGGGAAGGACGCTCGTGATGGATATTCGCCTCTCTATCCCCGCCTTAGCGATATGCCAGTGATCAAACTTGCTTATGTGAAATGTAGCCATTGTCCATGTGATGTTTTATGTGGTTGCAGAGCAAGGTAGCCGGATTTTCATCAAATTCGGATGCCTTGCGATGTAACATGTACGCATGCTGTTGGTGTTGGTAGATGCTCTTTCAAAGCGACCTACGGGAAACTAGGCGTCTGCGCTCATTGGACACATGTATCTAACGATAGGTAGGAATCCCTGCCACTTGCGGCCAAAGCTAGTTTTCGTTTCTAACAACTAATGGGATAGGTTAGACTGTAGCAGAAGGCCCGCATAAATAAAGCGGCATCTACCAATACAGCATCTTGGAACTACATAAGACGGTGACGTGGGAATACCTCGGAAGTCGCTAATTCTGCCAGTACGCATCACGTTAATTATGGCTTCACTAGGATTTTCAGCACGTAGCATTTTCTGTTGGACAAAAGAGTGGCCCTTTTTGCCAACTCTTTTCCTCTGCTTCGGCGTCGAAGGCATTTTCCTGTGACAGAGGCCCACGCGAAGCACTTGCCTCTCGCAACAGTGAGAATTCCGTGACGGAGGCCTGCGCGAGGCACCTTCTTCTCGCACGATCATGAAACAATCGGTGATGGAGGTCTGTGCGAGGCACTTTCCTCTCGCAGCAACATTGTTCTATCTGTGTATGTTAGGAGTATATTAACTTATATTTAGTTACTCAGTGATCTCTTATGCGGATTCTTCTCTTACGGGGATACCTCTGCGGATTCAAGGATCTGTGTGGTACCTCCGGCGACACCCCGTAGAAAGGACACCAGCTAGCTCTATATTGTGTATCATTGTGCTCAATTTACTGTTAAACGATTCACCTTGTTTGTATAGTACTTATTTATATTTCTAGTATATTATTCTAATTGTTCCATTCTCTAAATTAGTATGGATAGACACACCAGTGACACAAATAGTTGGGACGACACCGTGTGGTTCAATCTCGGCGGCAATGGTCGCACGGCCCCACTGGAACATCAGTGTTCCACCGGCTCTAGAAGTCGGTCTTTGTAAACCGCGGAGAGACGTCATATGGGATCTGCAACCCCGAGATCCACATCTAACCAGCCATCCCGGCCATCATGCACTTGCGGTGCGATGGGCGGATATCTATCGGCGGACCAGCATGTACCCCCATGAGCTACACTACGTTTGAGTAAGGAATCGCTGTTTTCTGAAAACTCATTCATTGGTTTGTCATCATGGCGGGTATATTTTGCGCTGTTTGCCGAGCTCTTGTAATCTATTACACCCCTCTAAACTAGTATTATACATTTGATCAGCTAATAACATTTCATTTGCTGCTGATATTGCAAACTATTTATCAGCACAATATGAGTAGGCTCGACTAAACATTTCATATGTATTCTCCTAAACTGTGTCCCTTTACAATCTAGATACTACAAATTATCGATGATGCCAGATATATTTCAAGAAATATTCTGTTGAAACAATTTGACTGAAAGCTGGTACTGGCTACATTCAAAATAATCTTTAGCTTGTAAAAGTTGTTTTGACATAGACAATGTTTTTTCACGGGTTAAATAAAAGTCTAGAAATTTCTAACGCTTGAATGATGCGAATTGTCTTCCTGCTGCAAGCAACATGACAACAATTTCAATTAGCAAGAACTTTAACCGTGCAGAGAATTTTGAAAATAATCTGACTGAAAGTTGTTTAATGACTTAGCCACCAGCAACTGATAGACTAATTGTGTTCAATATGTTCAATGGGTTAAATATCGTCAAGGCTCGGATAGTTAAAATATCTATTTTACCATTACTAAGGGATACCGCTCGCAGTGGACAAAACACAATGGAGAAAGTTGAAGAAAAACTGAATGCAGGTGAAAGAAGAAAAGCACAGTCACTAATCATCATCAAGGGATAATGCCACTACCAATGTATGGTTGCTTTTGTTTGCTCATAATAGTCACTAAGAGTTTAGATTTTGATGTTTTCAATATGATCAGGCTAGCTTTTCTGATTGTGCATAAAGACTTGAACTTACCATTCTCTATGCAGATCTTGATATGGGCACAGCCACATGTACATGTCTAAATGGCATGATTGAGAAGCCCATCTTTCCATACCCAGTAAGAAATATTAGTCTGGCCGTGTTCAAAATTAGATTTTTTCGCTTTCTAATATTTTTAAATTAATTTGCCTGGAAGTGGTTTCGGCACAAGGCAGCAACAGCGTCCAGTCAACTGATTTTCAAAAAATATTCAAATACATTGTGGCATGCTTGTCTTGAAATTGAGTTTCTGTGATTTCATCAGCGGAAACATTTTCAGTACTAGCAATCCAAGGGAAAATATTTTAAGGTTTGTTCTATTATGGTTGTCATGGATTGAGAAACTCAGATTCAATACAAATATATAGTCTATCTGGTAAGTTCAGAAGTCCCGCGACAGATACACACAACTGGAATAGTAGTGCTGCTCCAGTTATTATCAGGACCGAACTTAGGGATCCGTTATCCCTGTGCAATGTTTCTGAAATTCTTAACAGGAGCCCTCGGAACTGTCAACTATCTAGTTGCCATTACCAAAGTCAGACTGAATTCTGTTACGCTTTTGGAGAGTAAACTCTCTATTTCTTGACAATATCTAACTTATGTCTTAATGTCAAAATCTTTATTCTCTTCACACGCTTTGAAAAAAATGGGTGGTGGTGGTGGTGGCGGTGTAAATTGTAATCACCTCCATCCACTTGTCCGACATGACCAAAGTCAGATTGATCTCTGTTAACCTTTTGGAGAGTAAACGCTCTATTTCCCCTCACTTTTAATTTCCCATGAACCTGACAATATGTAGCTAATGTCAACATCTTTATTATCCCCATACATTTTAAAGGGGTTGGGTGGGGGGGGGGGCGATATTGTCTCTGTCTGTCCGTCCGACTGGCTGGCCGGCTATCTTCTCCAAAACCTTTTGGTGGAATTCAATCAAATTTGCCTATATGATTGCACACTTGGTGTCGATACATGCTGGCAGAATATGTCATGCTGTCCGCCACTCCACAATATACATTCCCAATTTACATTATCAGAGTGTAGTCACTACTGACATACCGATTCAAGAGATTCAAGACCGTGGCCACATTCTTTTACACCCACCATGGCATAAATATCATGCAAGACAGGGTCAACGTCTTTAGGTCCCCTCGATGCAGGTTTTACATCTATAATCACATGCCGACAAGCGTAATCGATTCCAGACATGTGTAAGGAATTCTCGCGCCAGGTATCACTATTCCAGATGAACACCATCTGTAATCGTTTTAAAGTAATATAACTGCCTATGAATTTTTACTTAAGAATCCTTTTTGGAAGGTTTTACATCATGAGGCGGGTAGCAAGCTGTGTGTTTAAGACACACTAATGCGAATAACAGTGATATTTATCTCATATGGATGGATGGATGGACGGATAGATAGATAAACAGATGTATAATGGGGCGAATGACGTAGCGAAGCAATAAATTGGAGCCATCATTAACAGACTAATATCAAAACAATGGCAAAGCATCCAGGTGGGCGGCTGTCGTAATTTTCATTAAAATGAACTGCAACTATTAATAATCAAAGAATGAGTTGTTAGCTCTCGTTTATTAATCAGAAAAGCTGTATTTTCTAGCAAGCTTTCTACCAAACCTTTAGAAATTCAATAGTCTAAAATCTAAACCAACATATAGCTAAAACTCATTAGAAATCTGAAAAATTCTCTTTTGGACAAATTCCAGCACAATACATTAAATAATACGTGTGTACGGTCATAAACTGAACAAGAGGAACAAGGCCAATTACAGCCTCCACAAGTCAACATAGATGGGTCAACGTCTTTAGGTTCCCTCGATGGAACGTGCAGGTTTTACATCTATAATCACATGCCGACAAGCGTAATCGATTCCAGAACTGCGTAAGGAATTCTCGCGCCGGGTATCACTATTCAGAGTATTTCAGAAAGCTCTGAAGCAATAACAAGACAGTGGCTTATAAGCCTCGTAAATGACGACGGTTGTGGTAGGAAGGACAGGATAAGCAAATCTGAATATTATAATATCCACGAAAATACAATACAAATATGCAGATGTATTTATTCAAGCGAAAAAAATCTGTATAAATTAAGGCATACAATTGTCTATACAACGTCTGTCTTAAGGAAATAGGAAGATCTTCGTTCGCGACGATTGCCTTTGTTACATATGTTCCGGGCGGGGTGTTGGTGGGGTATGGGTGAGGGGTGGGGGTTGGTTGGGGTGGGGTGGGGGAGGGGGTGGGGGTGGCGGAGGAGGGAATACATTTGTTTTCGGCCCGCCGGGTTTTTGAATGTATTGTAGCGTGTATTCTCACCATTTTATATGGCCAAACTAAGCCAAAAATCGATCGTTCAATAAGCATTGCCAGCCATTAAATTGTATTAATATAAACAATAAATGAAACATTGGATCATAATTAAATAAAATAAAACGTTTTAAATCCATTTGGTCTTGTAAAATCCTTTTATTTTCCGTGCTAATGCCCCTTTAAGTAATTCAGCAATCGTGAATCATTCTTCGGTGAAACGATATGGCTAGTGAGAAAGCAGCTGTCATAAATGGATACTGAGCCAAATAACATTCAGCGCGTTCTCGGAATGACACCACTAATCTAATCCTGAGTGTGAGCGGCGTGACTGAGACGTATGAGAAAGACACATATTGATGTCAAGTTGGTGATGCTTGCAGTGTGATTGGTGCATGTGAAGACATCTATGGTATGTAGAGGTCATATTAGAACGGCTGGTATTGCTTCTTACATCGCCATGTGTATGAAAACAATGACGGAATGGAGTTTAATAATATCACACTATCTTTGAATATCAAGGACAACCTACTATCTGAACTACATAGAAACATGGGCACATTGTTGGGATTCTGGGGTCAATAAGGTAACAATTTATTAATATAAGAGCGGTAGTAGTAGTAGTAGTAGTAGTAGTAGTAGTAGTAGTAGTAGTAGTAGTAGTAGTAGTAGTAGTAGTAGTAGTAGTAGTGGTAGTGGAAGTAGTAGTAGTAGTAGTAGTAGTAGTAGTAGTAGTAGTAGTAGTAGTAGTAGTAGTAGTAGTAGTAGTAGTAGTAGTAGTAGTAGTAGTAGTAAACGCCAGCGTTTATTTAGCTCTGCAATTGCTGCCCGAATTTGCTAGTTTCTAGCGCGAATTTGTAGATACACTTTGTACATATACACCTGTGCAAAAGTTAAGCACCAGCAAAAACAATAGAACGTAGAAACATGATGGTACAACTAGGCTGCCATATTTTTTGTCCCCGCGTTAGCTGACATAATTCCAAGTACGAAATGCGCATGCATGCATGACTTCACGCCGCTTGATGTCCGTGCGTGGCGGGAAACAGCACACGTGTTCAGTTATGTAAAAGTCCAGTTTGAGGTGTAGAACATTACATACAGATTTAGGCGACAAGATTAGGAATTTTGTGTTCATGACCGTGGTTTATTTGTACAGAGAGAATTAGCTCTTGATTGTGAACCGCTATGGCAAGACGAAGGTTAAGTGATCGTGTGAAATGGCAAATCATAAGCATGCATACCACTGGTATGTCATGCAGAGAGATTGGCAGACAGCTGAACATTAACCATACTGTAATCAGTCGTTTGATTGCAAAACATGGGCAAACTAACGAGGTGAAGGACAGGCCTAGATCTGGAAGACCGAAGAAGACTACTGCCCGTGATGATCGAGCCCTAGTACGCCTTGTTAGGAGATATCTATTCACCAACAGCAGAGTGCTCAGCCAGCAATGGGAAACGCGCGAGTGTCAATGTCTACCGTCAAAAGGAGACTGTATGCTGCTGGCATGAAAGCTAGGAGACCTGTCAGACGTCCTCTCCTCACTGCACACCACAAAGAGGAGCGTCTGAGGTGGTGCAACGAAAGAAGACACTGGAACATGAGATCCTGGAGACGGGTACACTGGTCCGATGAAAGTCGGTTCCTGCTTCATGCCACAGATGGTCGAACTCGTGTATGGAGGTTGAGACGCACGGCGTACGACCAACGTAACATCATGGAAGAAGTTCCATTTGGTGGAGGTTCCGTTATGATATGGGGGTGCATCTCATTTGATTGTAAGCTGGATCTGTTGACTGTACCTGGAACACTAAATGGACAAAGATATCAAGATTCCATACTGGATAGAGTTGTGGTCCCTCATTTTGTAAATCATGCACCTGGAACCCACCATATATTCATGGATGACAACGCCCGACCACATCGTGCTAGAGCTGTGCATGAATACCTCCGCCAGAATGCCATCGAAACCCTACCATGGCCAGCAAGGAGCCCTGACATGAACCCTATTGAGCATATCTCGGACATTCTGGGAAACATGGTGAGAAGGAGGGATCCTCCTGTGCAGAACCTACAGGAATTAACAGACGCACTCCATCTTGAATGGCAACGAATACCACAATGGCGTATCAGTCGGTTGGTGACCAGCATGAGACGTCGTGTCCAGGCCGTCATCCAGGCACAAGGTGGATATACCCGGTATTAATAATGAGTCTCAAACTCGTGCACAGATGTTAAACTTCGTTTTCAGACACCATTAATGACAATCTAGCCACGTGTGTCAACTGTAGGGCAATAGTTGTCAGTTGTGTCAACGTAACCATATTCAGGCCTCGTTTTCAAGTTCAAACAAAAACATACAGTGTTTCCCCACCATCATAATCAGCATTCCTCTAGTTGCATTATTACCTCTTGCACTAAGATGGATGGGTACATAAATGTTTATGCTATTGCTTTCTTCATAGCACATGAATATACCCTCGCATGTGCGTAAAAATAGGGTGGTGCTTAACTTTTGCACAGGTGTATATATTTCGTATTAGTATTAATAAGAGCAGTAGTAGTAGTAGTAGTAGTAGTAGTAGTAGTAGTAGTAGTAGTAGTCAACATAGCACATGCTGTCTTTTGGCTCTGCTAATTACGTCGATTTTAGACGGTTTCTACTACTCACCCATGCTTATTTTTTGTCCTGTTGTTGTATAAGTGTATACACGTTAGTTTAGTTATATTTAAGTTTGCAAGTTTTGTTGTGGGAGGTCGTTTTTTGCGACGAAAGTTTTCAGGCTGCAGTAATTTATTTATCACTGCTGTGGCCATTTCAGCCGGCCTCCTCTGTTGTGTATTGCTTTTTCTGTCCTATTGTTGTTGGGATTTTCCCCATTTCACGGTCCGTTATACTAGCGCTTTTATTGTTGGCTGACTTTATATTCTGGCTGTCCGTGCTGGATTTTCAGTCGTAAAGAGAGTCGCTACATTCTCGGCTTACTGTTGAGCTAGAGCGCCGCTGTATTATCGCCCTATGCATTAAAGCATGTCTAGCAAATATAAACAGGAATTGAGCCTAAAGCCCGGTTTTCACATTCGCTAAGCTGAGGCTAAGCTGAGCGTAAAATTATCGTGCGTGAAATGTCACGCGCGAGACGACTGTCCTGACATTAGTGTGATTTTCATTCAATCAGCGTCTGTTGAGATACAGGGCCAATGGATGCACATGCAGAACGAGGAGATGAGGAGATTGATGCAGGTGCTATGCAAAACTTAGGTCATCTAGCTGGGACCCGTGCTTCTGATGACGCATACAAACTCCGTGATAGGCTTAAAGACTATTTTGTCTCTGCAGCAGGTGAGGTTACCTGGCAAACGGAAATTGTGCGAAGAGGAATTGTTTAGTGACAGTGTACGTGATCTTGTTGTATAACATTCTGTAGAACCAGTACATAGCAGAAAATTCTACAGATTAGTGATTTCGACAAAATAACAAGACATTGCTAGCGCGCGCACGCACGCACGCACGCACGCACGCACGCACGCACGCACGCACGAATTGACGGGTAGGCTATATTACTATCTATGAGGAGATTGTAGTAGTAGTAGTACTAGTAGTAGTAGTAGTAGTAGTGGTAGTAGTAGTAGTAGTAGTAGAAGTAGTAGTAGTAGTAGTAGTAGTAGTAGTAGTAGTAGTAGTAGTAGTAGTGGTAGTAGTAGTAGTAGTAGTAGTAGTAGTAGTAGTAGTAGTAGTAGTAGTAGTAGTAGTAGTAGTAGTAGTAGTAGTAGTCACTCTCTCCACCTCCTCTTCCTCTCTTCCCCTCCTCACTGCCGTCATCCACGTCCCATTCCATCCTCCTCCAGATCCTCCTCCTCTTCCTCTCTGTAAGCTCCTTTCTTGCTTCCCCGTGTCGTTGTCGTCAACAACATGGGCAAACAACATGCTTATAACAATATTTATGCATTTATGACATTATATGCATGTTTGATACCTGGTCGCTCAAGAGCGTTGCCAATAGCTTTCCATATGTTGCTTCTTCGCTCGGAATCTTTGTAGTGCCTATTTGTGGCATCATACTTTGCAACTTCTAATATTAATTTTTCTTCTACTTGAGACATGCTGCTTTCAATACGGCCATGCGATGAAATAAATCAAACCAGGAAAACTCAGGCATGTCAGAGTGACTGCTCGCAGGCGGAGCGAGAAATAATCGTCCAGGGTCGTTTCCAAAATATACGCGCGTGTTTTATCGTTTTGTATCGGTCCAGCTTAGCGCATGTGAGAACAGGCTGTTAGGAATACATATGTACGATTTTTCCTATCGCTCAGCTTAGCTTTAGCTTAGCCTCAGCTTAGCGAATGTGAAAACCAGGCTTTAGGGTGACGACTGGCTGGTGGAGTGTGGGGCCATTGACCTTTATCATGGCCTGAAAGAGGTTGTTGGTTCGGGTCCCAAGGTGGTAAAGGGCCTGATTAATATAAGCAGGTCAGTGTGGCATGTTACGGTATGCAATGAGGGAATTAAAGAAAGATTATTGGAGGATGGACTGATTGTCAATGGAGAAGTCTGTAAGGCACAGGAAATAGATTCAGATAAACTGCTAATTAAAGTGAAGGCGCCATTAGAAATACCTAATGAACGAATTAGCGCAGAAATGGCCAAATATGGTCTAGTAGTTTCAATAGAGAATGAGACCAATTTGTCAGATCTCTAGATAATGGAGTTAGACGAGTGTGGATGAAGGATATTTCAAAACCTCTTCCAAGTACGCTCTCAATTGACAATACGTTTTTTCTGCCGTTATGGTACAGGGGTCAGATCAAGACATGTCGCATTTGTACCAGTACCGACCACCTAGCTAGCGCATGTCCGCATAAGGACAAATGCTTAATTTGTGGGTCAACTGATCATTATAAATGGCGATGTAAGGAAGCAATAAAGAATCAAACTCGAAGTGCTTCAGAACCAAAGAATCACCAGGAGTCTGAACCGGCTGCTGTAGCTGCCGTTTACAAAACGGCTACTGCAGCTGATGTTCATAAACCAGCTAATCCTGTGGTAGTAGACATGGCAGATTCTATTGAGGTTTTGAGCGAGAACGTGACACAAACTCCTGTACCAATGGCTAAGGATGTTAGTTTAACATCCGAGACAGAAAGTCTACAACTAGGGCAAACAAGATTCAGATCACAGTCCACTGAAAGCGCTGATAATTCAATACTAGATCAGGCCTCTCTGACTGTTACCTTGAAAGGCGTAGAAGGTAAAACAGATATTGCTGTTGGAGCCATCAAAGAATTTATAAGCACCGGTTCCAGCATTCCTCGCAAGACAGAAAGTAGTCTTAAGCGACAAAAAGTTCAGATTCTGATGTTGAAGAAGACCATGTTCATGATATGTCATATGATTATGATGATAGCGTATCTGTTGCTGATTCGGATATATCTGTCAGTACAAAGAGTTCTCAAAATGCGGAAATGGTTATGTACCGCTGAGAAACAGGGCAGGTATTGATCCCTTACATAACAAAGAAGGGTGTGCGCTATCGTCAGTTACGCAATGATTCTGATGTATCAAAATATCAGCATCTGACAGTAATTGAATTACCTCAGAATTCAATGAAAAGATTGGTAAATGGGCGAAAAAGAACTTGAGTAAGAAATACAAATCAAATTTAAATATGTCAGTCTTAAATTTATGTTTTAAAATATTTTTAATGTTAATTTGCACATTAAATTGCAGAGGTTTAAATGACGAAATAAAACAACATGTACTATTAGATGAATTAAAGGCAAGAAAAGTTGACATTATTATGCTGCAGGAGACAAAATTACAAGATATAGAGGTTATTGAAAGGTTCAGGTGTTTGACGAATGGAGAACTCTATTACTCTCTTGCCAATGAACCGAGTGCAGGTGTTGCAATTTTGTTTCTCCCAAAATGCCTCAGCTGGATAAATATCATTTCTTCTTCATCTGATACCAATGGGCGGTGGGTTAAAGTTGTAATCGACATAGATGGGTCAAATTACACTTTAGTTTCAGTCTATGCACCGGCGTTGCATTCTGAAAGATGTACATTCTTGTCCAGTATATCACCCATTCTTATTATCGTGGGTGGTGATTTTAACTGTGTTATGGATGGGACGCGAGACAGAAGTTCACTTTCTAGCTATGGTGACACATCGCATGGCAGACTTAAAGCTATATGTGATGCAGAACATTTACTGGATAGTTATCGAATATTAAATCCAGAGGGTCGTGATTTCACATGGCATTTAAATAACGGCAAACTCGCCTCTAGAATAGATCGAATTTATATTCAAAGAACATTGAAAGGAAATCTGGTAACTGCTGGTATGTATCCCATTACGTTCTCTGACCATGACATGTTTTACATCACGCTGGATAATGCCGACTGGGTTAAACGCGGCCCTGGATTTTGGAAAATTTATAATTCACTGCTAAATGAATCTAAATATCAAACTTGTGTTAAAAGTTTTTGGCAACATAAGCTTCGAAACAAAAATTCCTATGACAATTTAAAAACATGGTGGGAAGATGTAAAAGTTGGATTTGCCCACATTTCAAAACAATATGCCATTGGGAAAGCGCGAATGATGCGCAAGGAGAAGAAAGCACTTGAGCGTTCTCTGTTTCTCCTAAGTAGGAAGGTTGTGAATGGTGATAGTCAGCATAGTGAACGGCTAAGCGATATAAAATCAAAGCTTATGCAACTAGATAGATATAGGGTTGAAGGTGCGATAACTAGGAGCAGAACACAAATGTATATCGAAGGAGAGAAACCAACGAAATACTTTTATAGGCTCGAAAAATCTAGGAGTTGAGAAATTAATTAGGAGTTTAAATAACAACGACAACGGCAACAACGACGGCGGCAACAACGGCAACAACAACAACAACAACAACAACAACAACAACAACAACAACAAAAATTGCTCTACGCAAAAGGGAATTATGGAAACGTTTTATCAGATGTTATATAAATCTGATAATAGTAATGATATAAAGTCATCTGAGATGCTAGCCAATGTCAAAAATACATTCTCAAAATCGAGCACGGAATTCTGTGAGCTCCCATTAACACTAGCTGATCTGACCACTTCTCTAAAACATATGAAGGGTGGCAAAGCTCCAGGAGGTGATGGACTACCAGACATTTTGGCATCTCATTGGGCTAGAGTTTATTCAAGTAATAAATGAAATTTTCTCACATGGTAGACTCCCTTCTACCATGTCGCAAGCATATGTTCAACTTATATTCAAGAAAGCGAATCGACAGAGCCTAGAAAATTACAGACCCATCTCGCTCCTCTGTGTCGATTATAAGATTATTTCGAAAGCGCTTGCTAAAAAACTTGCTAGTGTTCTGGATGAAGTTATCCATACCGATCACACTTGCTCTATTCCAGGCCACTCTATCTTGACCAATACATTTTTAATTAGAGACATTATACATTTGGTTGAGAAAGGTAATGCCCCAGGAGCCATTATAGGTTTAGACATCGAAAAGGCGTTTGATCGATTAGAATGGGAGTTTATGTTTAAATGACTCAGTCACATTGGTTTGGGACCAAATTTCATAAAATGGATCCGAATTCTCTATGGCAATATTAGCAGCAAATTATTCGTAAACAATTTTAAAAGTCAGCCCATTATGTTAGAGCGTGGTGTGCGTCAAGGGTGTTCATTGTCTCCCGTGTTATTCGTCATAGCAATGGAGACATTAGGAGCAACCCTCAGGGAGGACCCACCTTTTCATGGTATAGATATTCATGGTGTAAATCGGCCCATAAAGGTGTCTCAATATTCCGATGACACAACTGTCTTTGCGGGCACCAATGCTGATTTTAAAAGGCTTGACACGATTTTATTGGGTTTTCACATGGCCTCTGGCCTGAAGATAAACAAAGCTAAATCAGTTGGATTATTTCTGGGTCAGTGGAAGAGTAGGTGTGATAAGCCACTGGACATCAAATGGACAAATTAATTGATTCTAGGTATTCACTTCAGTAGAGAGGGTGAAGAGAACCTTAACTGGGAAGAGAGAATAGCTAAAATGAAGAAAACCTGTAATGCGTGGAAGCATCGGCATTTAACTATTTTCGGCAGAACCTTGGTTATAAATACTTTAATACTTTCAAAGTTATGGTATACAGCCTCTGTTATATATATATGCCCAAACATGTCGAATGTGAAATAAATAGAATGGTCCGAGAATTTTTATGGGGAGGTAAGGCATGTCTTGTATCACAGGATGTTTGCATGAATGATTTAATTCATGGCGGGCTTAATCTTGTAGATGTTAGAATGAAGAGCATGTCATTGCGTTTCAAACTTTTTAATGCGTCGCTTCATTCTGATATTCAGTGGGCAAATGTATCAAGGTCGTTAATAGAAAGCTTCATAAAGCCTTTCTCAACCAAAAGCTTTTTTTGTGCCAAAAATCCTCCCCCGAATTATACGCGAGTCCCTCCGCATTTTCTCGAGCTAAAAACTGGTTTTGATGCGTTTATTAAAGTTGACGATGTACCACTATACTGGGAAAATGTTTTACAATTGGAGCTATGGGCCAATAATCACATCACTCATCAAGGCAAAGCTATGTACTATCCATCAATGGCAGGGAAAGGCATTAAATATGTATGTGACATTGTTGACCTTATTCGGAGGGAATGGAAATCATTGGCTGAGATTTGCTATGTTACTGCTCTTCGACCAATAGATGCTACGCATCTGTTAGCTCGCATACAAGAAGCTATACCGAAAGTTTGGTTCTCTTTATACAGTGCCGATCTTACTGATGAAGAAGCTGAACTAAAATTCATCAGTAATGATAAGGAATTTTCCTGCAGAGTGCCAGGAAGCAGCTGGTATAAGCTCCTTAGGGAACTACATGCTATACCTCCAAGAGCTATTTATGCATGGGAGCAGCATGGTTATAATATTCCGAACTGGGAGATAATATGGAAAAACATACATTTACCGAATATTCCCAATCAGGCAAGAGATATAGTTTGGAGACTAATACACAGAAAACTTTGGGTTAAACATCTCATGACAAAAGCAAAACTGTGTGCTGAAGATGATAATAAGTGCGTTTTCTGTGTAAGCTCTGAGGAAACATTGGTACATCTATTCGTTGAATGCCATAGTATTTAAAAACGCCGACCCAGGTATTTACATAGTTACCTATGCATACCTGCCAGTCTGCAAACTTCCGTCAAACCTCCTATGTGTGAGTGAGTGAGTGAGTGAGTGAGTGAGTGAGTGAGTGAGTGAGTGAGTGGGTGGGTGGGTGGGTGGGTGGGTGAGTGAGTGAGTGAGTGTGTTATGCTTTTTTGTCTATTCCGAACGGGTGCATCGTTTTGAGTTCTTTGATCCAGTAGTGTTCTCTGTTTAATCTTAGTTTTTTGTTATCTGTAAAAATTCTTTCAATTGGTCTTATCGTGATGTCTTTCATAGAATGTCTTGGATGGTTGAAATGCCATGAGATTCTCGTGTCTGTTTGGTGTCGGATTGCATGGATATGTTGTGTGAGTCGTTTGCTGAGTGTTTGACTTGTTTCTCCTATGTATTGAGAGCTGCATTGTTTGCATTCTATGAGGTAAATAATGTTGGTGGTATTGCAGCTCATTTGTGTGTTGATTTTGTAGTCTTTACCAGTGACGAAACTGGTGAATTTGTCAGTAGTGTTCATGTATTGTTTGCATGTGATGCAATTGTTGTTGTTGCATTGTCGGAGTGTCCCTACTATGTCGTGAGTGTCATTTGGTGTCGGTACGATCTTATTGTTAGCATCTGGATTTTTTATTTTAATTAGGCTAGAGTGGACTAGGTGGTCCCTAATGCTTTTATTTTTCTTGAATGCTACTACTGGGAAGTTGGGAAAAATTGGTGCTAAGATTGGTGAAGACAAGATGTACTTTTCCCAGTAGGTTCGAATGGATTTGCCTATGTGTTCTAATGATGGGTGGTATTGTAGTATGCAAGCTGGCCTAGGCTGTTTTTGTGTGGGTTGTTTGTAAAGAATGTCTTCTCTCTGTGTGTTCTCGGTTTTTTCTATGATGGCTTTAATTTCTGTCTCTTTGTATCCCCGGTGGATGAATGCATCTGTGAGTTCCTGTGTGCGTTGTTTTAATCTAGTAGGATCTGTGATGATGCGTTTGTATCTTAATGCTTGGCTGTAGATTATGGAATGTTTTGTGTTTTTAGGGTGGCTTGATTGTTTGTGAAGATACTGTTGTTTGTCTGTAGGTTTTCTGTATAGGTCCAATTTAAGTTTGTTATCTTCTTTGTATACCATTGTGTCCAAAAATGGGATTTTTTCCGTTGAATATTCCAAGTCAAATTTTATTGTGGGATGCTCTTTATTCATGTGTGCGTGAAATTCAAGTAGTTCGTTCTCACTGGTGTTCCAAATGAAAAATATGTCATCTATGTATCTAACTAAGTGAGATGGAGTGCTGCGCATCCATGTTGATAACATTCTGCTTACTATGGTGTACACGTAAATGTTAGCATATTTGACAGCAAACTTGGCTCCCATGGCTGTTCCATGTGTTTGTATGTAGTAGTCTTCATTGAATTGGAAGCTGTTTTTTGTAAGAATGTATCTCATTATTTGGGCCAATTCGTCTGGGTAGATGTGTGCAGGTGTGTGGTTATTGTTGTTTGTGTTTGTTTTTTCAAGTGTATGTCTGTAATGTTCTGTGACAATCTGTATGCCTTCTTCGTGTGGGATGTTTGTGTATAGTGATCTGACATCCATTGTGCATAGGATTGAGCCAGCATCCACTGTAGTGTTTTCTATATGTTGGATGAATGCAGTGGTGTCTCGTAGTAGATTTGGGATATCATTTTCCGTGTCTTTTAGTAGGTGGTCTGTGAATTCATTAATGCGTGACGTGGGGCCATCGCAGTTGGATACAATCGGGCGTCCGGGTGGAGGTATTTTGCCTTTGTGTATCTTAGGGTTAATGTAGATGCGCGGAGTTCTGACTTTGAATTCGGTGAGATATCTGTGTGTCTGTCCTGTAATGGCTCCGGTGATTAGAAGTTCGTTAATGTATGCATCTATTGTGTCTTTATATTCTAAAGTGGGATTTTCACTGAGTTTGGTGTAGTATGCGACATCTGTAAGTTGTCTGTGTACTTCTGCAATGTAGTCTGTTTTGTTGAGAATGACTATTGCGGAGCCTTTGTCTGCTGGTCTGATGACTATGTTTGTGTTATTAGCTAATGTTTTGAGGGCTGTTTTCTCATGGTGTGTGATGTTGGATCGTGGTGACTTGTCGGGTGGTTTGGTGATAAGCTTGGTCAGTGATGACCGGAGTTTGTTGATGGCATTGGGTGTTGTGCTTGGTCTCCATTCTGAGGGTAGTTTGAATTTGGATGGTGCTGTGGGTTTTTCAAGGTTGTTGCTGTAAAAGTAGTATTTGCATTCTAACTTCCTGATGAATTGATCTATGCAATGTATTTGTGTGTCTGGTGATATGTGGTGTGGTGTGGGTACAAATGAAAGGCCTTTGTTTAGAACGGAATTTTCTGTTTTGGTAAGTTTGTGGTTGGACAGGTTAACGACAATATCTGGTGTTGTTTTTTGTTTGTTGATGATGCGTTGTTTTCTGCGTTTTTGTAGTTGTGTACCTGATGTTAAACGTCTAATTGGCCGATTATTTCTAAGAGTAGTTTTTTCACATTTTCGTTTTTGGATTGTTTTATGGCTTCGGCATATGATTTGGTTTGTGGTGTGCTTGTACTTGTCTGTGATGTTGTTTGGATGGGTTGGGTTCTGGGTTGGTGTGTTGAGTGTGTGATAGGTTGTGTTCTGGGAAGGTACATCTGCTCTCTTGGTGGTGATGGATGTGCGTGGTGGATGGGAGGTGGTTGTCTTGAGTAGGGTATTATAAAGTGTCGGTTGTTTGTGTAGTGGCGGTTGGTTTGTGATGTTTGTTTTGGTCCAACTTGCCCTGGTTTGAAGGTGGTTTGTGGTGAATGTGGTTTGTTCTGTATGTGTGGTGCTCCCCCATTTTTTGGCAGGGGAAGTGGGTTACTCCTCGGTTGTCTCTCTGTGTTGATCTGTGGTTGCTGTTTGAGCTGTGTAGGTCTAAACCATTGAGTTGTGGTTTGGTTGTTCTGTGGTGTTTGTGGTCTTGTGTATGTATGTGGGTTTTTGCTGTGCTGTTGGCAACAGCGGTGGTCTGTGGCGTCTCTCTGTTGGTGCGTGTTGTGCTGGGTGTACTTGCTTCTGCGTGTGGTTTATTTGATGTTGTAGATCCATCAAAGGCGGGATGTTTGCCTTTCGCATGACCGGGTTTTGTGTGCTTTGTTTGTGTGTGTCATTGTGTGTCCTGTTTGTGTTTGTTGTGTGTGTCTTTATGCTGGTTGTGGCGAACTTAGCAGCTATCCTGTGTGCCTTAGCAACAGCTCTGTCCGCTTCGTATGTGTGTGAGTCTAACAGATTCCCTTCAATTATGTGTGCTTGCTGTTTGTGGTAGTGTAGCTTTTTGTAGTAATGTTCTAGGATTGCGTGTTGGATGCTGTTAGCCGCGGCTTTTAAGATCGAGTCGATCTCTGCAGTGGTTTCTGTGTTGGGGTCTACGATGGCTAGTGCTATGTCTGGCTTAACGATATGTGTGTTGTTCTTGATGGCATGTTCTATGTTCTGTATGTGGTGCTGCAGTTGTTCTGTTTTGTATAGGGATTTGTATAGTTGCTGAAATGTTTTTTCGTGCTGTTGGTTGACAGGGTGCTCTAAATCGTCTTTGCTGAAGATTGGTGGTAGGCGTGTCTGTGTTTCTGCATCCGTGTGTGCTTTTGTTGTTAATGTGGTGGTGTTAGTAGTGGCTGCAGAGGTGGCCGATTGTTGTGGTGGTGGTGGTGACGGCGGGGTGGTTGCTGTTGGGTTGTGCGTTGTAGTTGTGTGTTCTTCTGTAGGGTTGACTGATTGTGTGGTTTGTATTGGTGTGGGTGTGGACTTTGGGTGTAACTCTGTCTGGCTCCTGGTCTGTGGCCTGTTATCCTCTGGATTCATAGTGGACAGGTGCGTGCGCGCGCGTGTGTGCGTGTGCGTGTGCGTGTGCGTGTGCGTGTGCGTGTGCGTGTGCGTGTGCGTGTGCGTGTGCGTGTGCGTGTGCGTGTGCGTGTGTGTGTGTGTGTGTGTTTGTGTGCGTGTGTGCGCTTGTGAGTGTGTGTGGTTAAAAACAAGATTGGAAGATATGGTGTCTGTTTACGAAGATATATTATATACTAGGCTGCCATATTTTTTGTCCCCGCGTTAGCTGACATAATTCCAAGTACGAAATGCGCATGCATGCATGACTTCACGCCGCTTGATGTCCGTGCGTGGCGGGAAACAGCACACGTGTTCAGTTATGTAAAAGTCCAGTTTGAGGTGTAGAACATTACATACAGATTTAGGCGACAAGATTAGGAATTTTGTGTTCATGACCGTGGTTTATTTGTACAGAGAGAATTAGCTCTTGATTGTGAACCGCTATGGCAAGACGAAGGTTAAGTGATCGTGTGAAATGGCAAATCATAAGCATGCATACCACTGGTATGTCATGCAGAGAGATTGGCAGACAGCTGAACATTAACCATACTGTAATCAGTCGTTTGATTGCAAAACATGGGCAAACTAACGAGGTGAAGGACAGGCCTAGATCTGGAAGACCGAAGAAGACTACTGCCCGTGATGATCGAGCCCTAGTACGCCTTGTTAGGAGATATCTATTCACCAACAGCAGAGTGCTCAGCCAGCAATGGGAAACGCGCGAGTGTCAATGTCTACCGTCAAAAGGAGACTGTATGCTGCTGGCATGAAAGCTAGGAGACCTGTCAGACGTCCTCTCCTCACTGCACACCACAAAGAGGAGCGTCTGAGGTGGTGCAACGAAAGAAGACACTGGAACATGAGATCCTGGAGACGGGTACACTGGTCCGATGAAAGTCGGTTCCTGCTTCATGCCACAGATGGTCGAACTCGTGTATGGAGGTTGAGACGCACGGCGTACGACCAACGTAACATCATGGAAGAAGTTCCATTTGGTGGAGGTTCCGTTATGATATGGGGGTGCATCTCATTTGATTGTAAGCTGGATCTGTTGACTGTACCTGGAACACTAAATGGACAAAGATATCAAGATTCCATACTGGATAGAGTTGTGGTCCCTCATTTTGTAAATCATGCACCTGGAACCCACCATATATTCATGGATGACAACGCCCGACCACATCGTGCTAGAGCTGTGCATGAATACCTCCGCCAGAATGCCATCGAAACCCTACCATGGCCAGCAAGGAGCCCTGACATGAACCCTATTGAGCATATCTCGGACATTCTGGGAAACATGGTGAGAAGGAGGGATCCTCCTGTGCAGAACCTACAGGAATTAACAGACGCACTCCATCTTGAATGGCAACGAATACCACAATGGCGTATCAGTCGGTTGGTGACCAGCATGAGACGTCGTGTCCAGGCCGTCATCCAGGCACAAGGTGGATATACCCGGTATTAATAATGAGTCTCAAACTCGTGCACAGATGTTAAACTTCGTTTTCAGACACCATTAATGACAATCTAGCCACGTGTGTCAACTGTAGGGCAATAGTTGTCAGTTGTGTCAACGTAACCATATTCAGGCCTCGTTTTCAAGTTCAAACAAAAACATACAGTGTTTCCCCACCATCATAATCAGCATTCCTCTAGTTGCATTATTACCTCTTGCACTAAGATGGATGGGTACATAAATGTTTATGCTATTGCTTTCTTCATAGCACATGAATATACCCTCGCATGTGCGTAAAAATAGGGTGGTGCTTAACTTTTGCACAGGTGTATATATTTCGTATTAGTATTAATAAGAGCAGTAGTAGTAGTAGTAGTAGTAGTAGTAGTAGTAGTCAACATAGCACATGCTGTCTTTTGGCTCTGCTAATTACGTCGATTTTAGACGGTTTCTACTACTCACCCATGCTTATTTTTTGTCCTGTTGTTGTATAAGTGTATACACGTTAGTTTAGTTATATTTAAGTTTGCAAGTTTTGTTGTGGGAGGTCGTTTTTTGCGACGAAAGTTTTCAGGCTGCAGTAATTTATTTATCACTGCTGTGGCCATTTCAGCCGGCCTCCTCTGTTGTGTATTGCTTTTTCTGTCCTATTGTTGTTGGGATTTTCCCCATTTCACGGTCCGTTATACTAGCGCTTTTATTGTTGGCTGACTTTATATTCTGGCTGTCCGTGCTGGATTTTCAGTCGTAAAGAGAGTCGCTACATTCTCGGCTTACTGTTGAGCTAGAGCGCCGCTGTATTATCGCCCTATGCATTAAAGCATGTCTAGCAAATATAAACAGGAATTGAGCCTAAAGCCCGGTTTTCACATTCGCTAAGCTGAGGCTAAGCTGAGCGTAAAATTATCGTGCGTGAAATGTCACGCGCGAGACGACTGTCCTGACATTAGTGTGATTTTCATTCAATCAGCGTCTGTTGAGATACAGGGCCAATGGATGCACATGCAGAACGAGGAGATGAGGAGATTGATGCAGGTGCTATGCAAAACTTAGGTCATCTAGCTGGGACCCGTGCTTCTGATGACGCATACAAACTCCGTGATAGGCTTAAAGACTATTTTGTCTCTGCAGCAGGTGAGGTTACCTGGCAAACGGAAATTGTGCGAAGAGGAATTGTTTAGTGACAGTGTACGTGATCTTGTTGTATAACATTCTGTAGAACCAGTACATAGCAGAAAATTCTACAGATTAGTGATTTCGACAAAATAACAAGACATTGCTAGCGCGCGCACGCACGCACGCACGCACGCACGCACGAATTGACGGGTAGGCTATATTACTATCTATGAGGAGATTGTAGTAGTAGTAGTACTAGTAGTAGTAGTAGTAGTAGTGGTAGTAGTAGTAGTAGTAGTAGAAGTAGTAGTAGTAGTAGTAGTAGTAGTAGTAGTGGTAGTAGTAGTAGTAGTAGTAGTAGTAGTAGTAGTAGTAGTAGTAGTAGTAGTAGTAGTAGTAGTAGTAGTAGTCACTCTCTCCACCTCCTCTTCCTCTCTTCCCCTCCTCACTGCCGTCATCCACGTCCCATTCCATCCTCCTCCAGATCCTCCTCCTCTTCCTCTCTGTAAGCTCCTTTCTTGCTTCCCCGTGTCGTTGTCGTCAACAACATGGGCAAACAACATGCTTATAACAATATTTATGCATTTATGACATTATATGCATGTTTGATACCTGGTCGCTCAAGAGCGTTGCCAATAGCTTTCCATATGTTGCTTCTTCGCTCGGAATCTTTGTAGTGCCTATTTGTGGCATCATACTTTGCAACTTCTAATATTAATTTTTCTTCTACTTGAGACATGCTGCTTTCAATACGGCCATGCGATGAAATAAATCAAACCAGGAAAACTCAGGCATGTCAGAGTGACTGCTCGCAGGCGGAGCGAGAAATAATCGTCCAGGGTCGTTTCCAAAATATACGCGCGTGTTTTATCGTTTTGTATCGGTCCAGCTTAGCGCATGTGAGAACAGGCTGTTAGGAATACATATGTACGATTTTTCCTATCGCTCAGCTTAGCTTTAGCTTAGCCTCAGCTTAGCGAATGTGAAAACCAGGCTTTAGGGTGACGACTGGCGGGTGGAGTGTGGGGCCATTGACCTTTATCATGGCCTGAAAGAGGTTGTTGGTTCGGGTCCCAAGGTGGTAAAGGGCCTGATTAATATAAGCAGGTCAGTGTGGCATGTTACGGTATGCAATGAGGGAATTAAAGAAAGATTATTGGAGGATGGACTGATTGTCAATGGAGAAGTCTGTAAGGCACAGGAAATAGATTCAGATAAACTGCTAATTAAAGTGAAGGCGCCATTAGAAATACCTAATGAACGAATTAGCGCAGAAATGGCCAAATATGGTCTAGTAGTTTCAATAGAGAATGAGACCAATTTGTCAGATCTCTAGATAATGGAGTTAGACGAGTGTGGATGAAGGATATTTCAAAACCTCTTCCAAGTACGCTCTCAATTGACAATACGTTTTTTCTGCCGTTATGGTACAGGGGTCAGATCAAGACATGTCGCATTTGTACCAGTACCGACCACCTAGCTAGCGCATGTCCGCATAAGGACAAATGCTTAATTTGTGGGTCAACTGATCATTATAAATGGCGATGTAAGGAAGCAATAAAGAATCAAACTCGAAGTGCTTCAGAACCAAAGAATCACCAGGAGTCTGAACCGGCTGCTGTAGCTGCCGTTTACAAAACGGCTACTGCAGCTGATGTTCATAAACCAGCTAATCCTGTGGTAGTAGACATGGCAGATTCTATTGAGGTTTTGAGCGAGAACGTGACACAAACTCCTGTACCAATGGCTAAGGATGTTAGTTTAACATCCGAGACAGAAAGTCTACAACTAGGGCAAACAAGATTCAGATCACAGTCCACTGAAAGCGCTGATAATTCAATACTAGATCAGGCCTCTCTGACTGTTACCTTGAAAGGCGTAGAAGGTAAAACAGATATTGCTGTTGGAGCCATCAAAGAATTTATAAGCACCGGTTCCAGCATTCCTCGCAAGACAGAAAGTAGTCTTAAGCGACAAAAAGTTCAGATTCTGATGTTGAAGAAGACCATGTTCATGATATGTCATATGATTATGATGATAGCGTATCTGTTGCTGATTCGGATATATCTGTCAGTACAAAGAGTTCTCAAAATGCGGAAATGGTTATGTACCGCTGAGAAACAGGGCAGGTATTGATCCCTTACATAACAAAGAAGGGTGTGCGCTATCGTCAGTTACGCAATGATTCTGATGTATCAAAATATCAGCATCTGACAGTAATTGAATTACCTCAGAATTCAATGAAAAGATTGGTAAATGGGCGAAAAAGAACTTGAGTAAGAAATACAAATCAAATTTAAATATGTCAGTCTTAAATTTATGTTTTAAAATATTTTTAATGTTAATTTGCACATTAAATTGCAGAGGTTTAAATGACGAAATAAAACAACATGTACTATTAGATGAATTAAAGGCAAGAAAAGTTGACATTATTATGCTGCAGGAGACAAAATTACAAGATATAGAGGTTATTGAAAGGTTCAGGTGTTTGACGAATGGAGAACTCTATTACTCTCTTGCCAATGAACCGAGTGCAGGTGTTGCAATTTTGTTTCTCCCAAAATGCCTCAGCTGGATAAATATCATTTCTTCTTCATCTGATACCAATGGGCGGTGGGTTAAAGTTGTAATCGACATAGATGGGTCAAATTACACTTTAGTTTCAGTCTATGCACCGGCGTTGCATTCTGAAAGATGTACATTCTTGTCCAGTATATCACCCATTCTTATTATCGTGGGTGGTGATTTTAACTGTGTTATGGATGGGACGCGAGACAGAAGTTCACTTTCTAGCTATGGTGACACATCGCATGGCAGACTTAAAGCTATATGTGATGCAGAACATTTACTGGATAGTTATCGAATATTAAATCCAGAGGGTCGTGATTTCACATGGCATTTAAATAACGGCAAACTCGCCTCTAGAATAGATCGAATTTATATTCAAAGAACATTGAAAGGAAATCTGGTAACTGCTGGTATGTATCCCATTACGTTCTCTGACCATGACATGTTTTACATCACGCTGGATAATGCCGACTGGGTTAAACGCGGCCCTGGATTTTGGAAAATTTATAATTCACTGCTAAATGAATCTAAATATCAAACTTGTGTTAAAAGTTTTTGGCAACATAAGCTTCGAAACAAAAATTCCTATGACAATTTAAAAACATGGTGGGAAGATGTAAAAGTTGGATTTGCCCACATTTCAAAACAATATGCCATTGGGAAAGCGCGAATGATGCGCAAGGAGAAGAAAGCACTTGAGCGTTCTCTGTTTCTCCTAAGTAGGAAGGTTGTGAATGGTGATAGTCAGCATAGTGAACGGCTAAGCGATATAAAATCAAAGCTTACGCAACTAGATAGATATAGGGTTGAAGGTGCGATAACTAGGAGCAGAACACAAATGTATATCGAAGGAGAGAAACCAACGAAATACTTTTATAGGCTCGAAAAATCTAGGAGTTGAGAAATTAATTAGGAGTTTAAATAACAACGACAACGGCAACAACGACGGCGGCAACAACGGCAACAACAACAACAACAACAACAACAACAACAACAACAACAACAACAACAACAAAAATTGCTCTACGCAAAAGGGAATTATGGAAACGTTTTATCAGATGTTATATAAATCTGATAATAGTAATGATATAAAGTCATCTGAGATGCTAGCCAATGTCAAAAATACATTCTCAAAATCGAGCACGGAATTCTGTGAGCTCCCATTAACACTAGCTGATCTGACCACTTCTCTAAAACATATGAAGGGTGGCAAAGCTCCAGGAGGTGATGGACTACCAGACATTTTGGCATCTCATTGGGCTAGAGTTTATTCAAGTAATAAATGAAATTTTCTCACATGGTAGACTCCCTTCTACCATGTCGCAAGCATATGTTCAACTTATATTCAAGAAAGCGAATCGACAGAGCCTAGAAAATTACAGACCCATCTCGCTCCTCTGTGTCGATTATAAGATTATTTCGAAAGCGCTTGCTAAAAAACTTGCTAGTGTTCTGGATGAAGTTATCCATACCGATCACACTTGCTCTATTCCAGGCCACTCTATCTTGACCAATACATTTTTAATTAGAGACATTATACATTTGGTTGAGAAAGGTAATGCCCCAGGAGCCATTATAGGTTTAGACATCGAAAAGGCGTTTGATCGATTAGAATGGGAGTTTATGTTTAAATGACTCAGTCACATTGGTTTGGGACCAAATTTCATAAAATGGATCCGAATTCTCTATGGCAATATTAGCAGCAAATTATTCGTAAACAATTTTAAAAGTCAGCCCATTATGTTAGAGCGTGGTGTGCGTCAAGGGTGTTCATTGTCTCCCGTGTTATTCGTCATAGCAATGGAGACATTAGGAGCAACCCTCAGGGAGGACCCACCTTTTCATGGTATAGATATTCATGGTGTAAATCGGCCCATAAAGGTGTCTCAATATTCCGATGACACAACTGTCTTTGCGGGCACCAATGCTGATTTTAAAAGGCTTGACACGATTTTATTGGGTTTTCACATGGCCTCTGGCTTGAAGATAAACAAAGCTAAATCAGTTGGATTATTTCTGGGTCAGTGGAAGAGTAGGTGTGATAAGCCACTGGACATCAAATGGACAAATTAATTGATTCTAGGTATTCACTTCAGTAGAGAGGGTGAAGAGAACCTTAACTGGGAAGAGAGAATAGCTAAAATGAAGAAAACCTGTAATGCGTGGAAGCATCGGCATTTAACTATTTTCGGCAGAACCTTGGTTATAAATACTTTAATACTTTCAAAGTTATGGTATACAGCCTCTGTTATATATATATGCCCAAACATGTCGAATGTGAAATAAATAGAATGGTCCGAGAATTTTTATGGGGAGGTAAGGCATGTCTTGTATCACAGGATGTTTGCATGAATGATTTAATTCATGGCGGGCTTAATCTTGTAGATGTTAGAATGAAGAGCATGTCATTGCGTTTCAAACTTTTTAATGCGTCGCTTCATTCTGATATTCAGTGGGCAAATGTATCAAGGTCGTTAATAGAAAGCTTCATAAAGCCTTTCTCAACCAAAAGCTTTTTTTGTGCCAAAAATCCTCCCCCGAATTATACGCGAGTCCCTCCGCATTTTCTCGAGCTAAAAACTGGTTTTGATGCGTTTATTAAAGTTGACGATGTACCACTATACTGGGAAAATGTTTTACAATTGGAGCTATGGGCCAATAATCACATCACTCATCAAGGCAAAGCTATGTACTATCCATCAATGGCAGGGAAAGGCATTAAATATGTATGTGACATTGTTGACCTTATTCGGAGGGAATGGAAATCATTGGCTGAGATTTGCTATGTTACTGCTCTTCGACCAATAGATGCTACGCATCTGTTAGCTCGCATACAAGAAGCTATACCGAAAGTTTGGTTCTCTTTATACAGTGCCGATCTTACTGATGAAGAAGCTGAACTAAAATTCATCAGTAATGATAAGGAATTTTCCTGCAGAGTGCCAGGAAGCAGCTGGTATAAGCTCCTTAGGGAACTACATGCTATACCTCCAAGAGCTATTTATGCATGGGAGCAGCATGGTTATAATATTCCGAACTGGGAGATAATATGGAAAAACATACATTTACCGAATATTCCCAATCAGGCAAGAGATATAGTTTGGAGACTAATACACAGAAAACTTTGGGTTAAACATCTCATGACAAAAGCAAAACTGTGTGCTGAAGATGATAATAAGTGCGTTTTCTGTGTAAGCTCTGAGGAAACATTGGTACATCTATTCGTTGAATGCCATAGTATTTAAAAACGCCGACCCAGGTATTTACATAGTTACCTATGCATACCTGCCAGTCTGCAAACTTCCGTCAAACCTCCTATGTGTGAGTGAGTGAGTGAGTGAGTGAGTGAGTGAGTGAGTGAGTGAGTGGGTGGGTGGGTGGGTGGGTGGGTGGGTGGGTGGGTGAGTGAGTGAGTGAGTGTGTTATGCTTTTTTGTCTATTCCGAACGGGTGCATCGTTTTGAGTTCTTTGATCCAGTAGTGTTCTCTGTTTAATCTTAGTTTTTTGTTATCTGTAAAAATTCTTTCAATTGGTCTTATCGTGATGTCTTTCATAGAATGTCTTGGATGGTTGAAATGCCATGAGATTCTCGTGTCTGTTTGGTGTCGGATTGCATGGATATGTTGTGTGAGTCGTTTGCTGAGTGTTTGACTTGTTTCTCCTATGTATTGAGAGCTGCATTGTTTGCATTCTATGAGGTAAATAATGTTGGTGGTATTGCAGCTCATTTGTGTGTTGATTTTGTAGTCTTTACCAGTGACGAAACTGGTGAATTTGTCAGCAGTGTTCATGTATTGTTTGCATGTGATGCAATTGTTGTTGTTGCATTGTCGGAGTGTCCCTACTATGTCGTGAGTGTCATTTGGTGTCGGTACGATCTTATTGTTAGCATCTGGATTTTTTATTTTAATTAGGCTAGAGTGGACTAGGTGGTCCCTAATGCTTTTATTTTTCTTGAATGCTACTACTGGGTAGTTGGGAAAAATTGGTGCTAAGATTGGTGAAGACAAGATGTACTTTTCCCAGTAGGTTCGAATGGATTTGCCTATGTGTTCTAATGATGGGTGGTATTGTAGTATGCAAGCTGGCCTAGGCTGTTTTTGTGTGGGTTGTTTGTAAAGAATGTCTTCTCTCTGTGTGTTCTCGGTTTTTTCTATGATGGCTTTAATTTCTGTCTCTTTGTATCCCCGGTAGATGAATGCATCTGTGAGTTCCTGTGTGCGTTGTTTTAATCTAGTAGGATCTGTGATGATGCGTTTGTATCTTAATGCTTGGCTGTAGATTATGGAATGTTTTGTGTTTTTAGGGTGGCTTGATTGTTTGTGAAGATACTGTTGTTTGTCTGTAGGTTTTCTGTATAGGTCCAATTTAAGTTTGTTATCTTCTTTGTATACCATTGTGTCCAAAAATGGGATTTTTTCCGTTGAATATTCCAAGTCAAATTTTATTGTGGGATGCTCTTTATTCATGTGTGCGTGAAATTCAAGTAGTTCGTTCTCACTGGTGTTCCAAATGAAAAATATGTCATCTATGTATCTAACTAAGTGAGATGGAGTGCTGCGCATCCATGTTGATAACATTCTGCTTACTATGGTGTACACGTAAATGTTAGCATATTTGACAGCAAACTTGGCTCCCATGGCTGTTCCATGTGTTTGTATGTAGTAGTCTTCATTGAATTGGAAGCTGTTTTTTGTAAGAATGTATCTCATTATTTGGGCCAATTCGTCTGGGTAGATGTGTGCAGGTGTGTGGTTATTGTTGTTTGTGTTTGTTTTTTCAAGTGTATGTCTGTAATGTTCTGTGACAATCTGTATGCCTTCTTCGTGTGGGATGTTTGTGTATAGTGATCTGACATCCATTGTGCATAGGATTGAGCCAGCATCCACTGTAGTGTTTTCTATATGTTGGATGAATGCAGTGGTGTCTCGTAGTAGATTTGGGATATCATTTTCCGTGTCTTTTAGTAGGTGGTCTGGGAATTCATTAATGCGTGACGTGGGGCCATCGCAGTTGGATACAATCGGGCGTCCGGGTGGAGGTATTTTGCCTTTGTGTATCTTAGGGTTAATGTAGATGCGCGGAGTTCTGACTTTGAATTCGGTGAGATATCTGTGTGTCTGTCCTGTAATGGCTCCGGTGATTAGAAGTTCGTTAATGTATGCATCTATTGTGTCTTTATATTCTAAAGTGGGATTTTCACTGAGTTTGGTGTAGTATGCGACATCTGTAAGTTGTCTGTGTACTTCTGCAATGTAGTCTGTTTTGTTGAGAATGACTATTGCGGAGCCTTTGTCTGCTGGTCTGATGACTATGTTTGTGTTATTAGCTAATGTTTTGAGGGCTGTTTTCTCATGGTGTGTGATGTTGGATCGTGGTGACTTGTCGGGTGGTTTGGTGATAAGCTTGGTCAGTGATGACCGGAGTTTGTTGATGGCATTGGGTGTTGTGCTTGGTCTCCATTCTGAGGGTAGTTTGAATTTGGATGGTGCTGTGGGTTTTTCAAGGTTGTTGCTGTAAAAGTAGTATTTGCATTCTAACTTCCTGATGAATTGATCTATGCAATGTATTTGTGTGTCTGGTGATATGTGGTGTGGTGTGGGTACAAATGAAAGGCCTTTGTTTAGAACGGAATTTTCTGTTTTGGTAAGTTTGTGGTTGGACAGGTTAACGACAATATCTGGTGTTGTTTTTTGTTTGTTGATGATGCGTTGTTTTCTGCGTTTTTGTAGTTGTGTACCTGATGTTAAACGTCTAATTGGCCGATTATTTCTAAGAGTAGTTTTTTCACATTTTCGTTTTTGGATTGTTTTATGGCTTCGGCATATGATTTGGTTTGTGGTGTGCTTGTACTTGTCTGTGATGTTGTTTGGATGGGTTGGGTTCTGGGTTGGTGTGTTGAGTGTGTGATAGGTTGTGTTCTGGGAAGGTACATCTGCTCTCTTGGTGGTGATGGATGTGCGTGGTGGATGGGAGGTGGTTGTCTTGAGTAGGGTATTATAAAGTGTCGGTTGTTTGTGTAGTGGCGGTTGGTTTGTGATGTTTGTTTTGGTCCAACTTGCCCTGGTTTGAAGGTGGTTTGTGGTGAATGTGGTTTGTTCTGTATGTGTGGTGCTCCCCCATTTTTTGGCAGGGGAAGTGGGTTACTCCTCGGTTGTCTCTCTGTGTTGATCTGTGGTTGCTGTTTGAGCTGTGTAGGTCTAAACCATTGAGTTGTGGTTTGGTTGTTCTGTGGTGTTTGTGGTCTTGTGTATGTATGTGGGTTTTTGCTGTGCTGTTGGCAACAGCGGTGGTCTGTGGCGTCTCTCTGTTGGTGCGTGTTGTGCTGGGTGTACTTGCTTCTGCGTGTGGTTTATTTGATGTTGTAGATCCATCAAAGGCGGGATGTTTGCCTTTCGCATGACCGGGTTTTGTGTGCTTTGTTTGTGTGTGTCATTGTGTGTCCTGTTTGTGTTTGTTGTGTGTGTCTTTATGCTGGTTGTGGCGAACTTAGCAGCTATCCTGTGTGCCTTAGCAACAGCTCTGTCCGCTTCGTATGTGTGTGAGTCTAACAGATTCCCTTCAATTATGTGTGCTTGCTGTTTGTGGTAGTGTAGCTTTTTGTAGTAATGTTCTAGGATTGCGTGTTGGATGCTGTTAGCCGCGGCTTTTAAGATCGAGTCGATCTCTGCAGTGGTTTCTGTGTTGGGGTCTACGATGGCTAGTGCTATGTCTGGCTTAACGATATGTGTGTTGTTCTTGATGGCATGTTCTATGTTCTGTATGTGGTGCTGCAGTTGTTCTGTTTTGTATAGGGATTTGTATAGTTGCTGAAATGTTTTTTCGTGCTGTTGGTTGACAGGGTGCTCTAAATCGTCTTTGCTGAAGATTGGTGGTAGGCGTGTCTGTGTTTCTGCATCCGTGTGTGCTTTTGTTGTTAATGTGGTGGTGTTAGTAGTGGCTGCAGAGGTGGCCGATTGTTGTGGTGGTGGTGGTGACGGCGGGGTGGTTGCTGTTGGGTTGTGCGTTGTAGTTGTGTGTTCTTCTGTAGGGTTGACTGATTGTGTGGTTTGTATTGGTGTGGGTGTGGACTTTGGGTGTAACTCTGTCTGGCTCCTGGTCTGTGGCCTGTTATCCTCTGGATTCATAGTGGACAGGTGCGTGCGCGCGCGTGTGTGTGTGCGTGTGCGTGTGCGTGTGCGTGTGCGTGTGCGTGTGCGTGTGCGTGTGCGTGTGCGTGTGCGTGTGCGTGTGCGTGTGTGTGTGTGTGTGTTTGTGTGCGTGTGTGCGCTTGTGAGTGTGTGTGGTTAAAAACAAGATTGGAAGATATGGTGTCTGTTTACGAAGATATATTATATTGTAAGCAAAACAAACACATTATTACAGTATATATATTACAATAAAAACTTACGTTTGTTGATTTCTGTTGGAGGCCATATTTCCTAGATTATTTGCACTAAAACACTAAAGTGGCTAAGCTATTATGAAACACTAATCTGGCAAAACTGTTATAAAACACTAATCTGGCTTAAACTTTTGTCAAAACTTATAATAAGGTGGTCCTAAAGTGGCTAAGCTATTATAAAACACTAATCTGGCAAAACTATTATAAAAACACTAATCTGGCTAAACTATTATCAAAACTTATAATAAGGTGGTCCTTAGGATCCTTTCGGCTGTTGTTACCTTCGTCAGAGGACATAACTAATGCTGTGTTTAAACATGGTATTTATAGGGGAGGTTCTAGGGTGAGGTGGGGTGAGGGGGGGAGGGGAAATTATTAGTTGGATTGAATGTGGGTTGACCATCAAAGGATGTTTATAGAGTTCAAAGTACTATTATTCGCCACGGAGTGAATGTGGGTTGGCCATCAAAGGATGTTTATAGAGTTCAAAGTATTATTATTCGCCATGGAGTGATTAACACCTGGTATGGGTTCATAATACAAAGGGGTCGATAAGGATTCAAAACTAATTTGGAAAGGATTAACCGCCTTTGGTGGTGATGGTGGTGATCGGGCGGCTATGTTCTAAGGGATTGGAATTCATATTGATTATGCTTGTAGTTGAATAGGTTAGACTCGAAAATGATTAAACATTATTTGTTTGATGGGCTGATCTTTTTTCTAAATTCGTGGGCTTTGAAAATTTCTTTTAAACTTAAAACGATTTTTTTGATAATTAAAAATGTTTTGGATAATTTTAACACCATTATCGATGATTTTTAAATTATTTTAGCTAATTTGCCAATGTTTTGGACAATTTAAAAAACGGACGTGTGAACGAGCGGACGAACGACCGGGAGAATGAATGAATGTATGAACGAACGAGCCTACGAACGAATGAACGAGCCTATGTACGAACGAACAAGCGTGTGGGTGAGTGAGTGGGTGGGTGGGTGGGTGGGTGGGTGGGTGGGGGCGTGAGTGAGTGGGTGAGTGAGTGAGTGAGTGAATGAATGGAATGAGTGAATGAATGAATCAATGAGTGTATGAATGAATGGATTGATGGATAGATGGATGGATGGATGGATGGATGGATAATTAAATTTACACTTTACATATGGCTTAAGGTTTGGCTAATTTGACAATATTTTGGACAATTTAAAAATTGTGCGATCATTTTTCAATTTTGTGTGTGTGCGTGTGTGTGTTTTGACAATATTTTGGGCAATTTAATATTTTGGGCAATTTAAAAACGGCTGTGTGAACGAGCGAACGAACGAACGGGTGATGAATGAATGAATGAACGAACGAGCCTATGAACGAACGAACGAGCCTATGCCCGACCGGACAACAGTATGGGTGAGTGAGTGGGTGAGTGAGTGAGTGAGTGAGTGAGTGAGTGAGTGAGTGAGTGAGTGAGTGAGTGAGTGAGTGAGTGAGTGAGTGAATGAATGAATGAATGGATGAATGGATGAATGGATGAATGGATGGATGGATGGATGGTTTTTAAATTATTTTAGCTAATTTGCCAATATTTTGGACAATTTAAAAAACGGACGTGTGAACGAGCGGACGAACGAACGGGAGAATGAATGAATGTTTGAACGAACGAGCCTACGCACGAACTAACGAGCATGTGTACGAACGAACAAAAGTGTGGGTGGGTGAGTGAATGAGTGGGTGGGTGGGTGGGTGGGTGGGTGGGTGAGTGAGTGCGTGAGTGAGTGGGTGAATGAATGAGTGAATGAGTGAATGAATGAATGAATGTATGAATGTATGAATGTATGAATGGATTG
The DNA here is from genome assembly GCA_034401795.1 of Chaetoderma sp. LZ-2023a. Classification (NCBI taxonomy): domain Eukaryota; kingdom Metazoa; phylum Mollusca; class Caudofoveata; order Chaetodermatida; family Chaetodermatidae; genus Chaetoderma; species Chaetoderma sp. LZ-2023a. The sequence goes on along the minus strand of CM067373.1, from coordinate 123,388,778 downwards.
ATGGATTGATGGATTGATGGATGGATGGATGGATGGATGGATGGATGGATAACTAAATTTACACTTTACATATGGCTTAAGGTTTGGCTGTAAAAGTTATATGGAATTCATATTGATTATTCTTGTAGTTGAATAGTTAACAAGCCTATATTATTCTTATTGTAGTGATTAGATTCGAAAATGCCTTTTAAACTCAAAATAATTTGCTTATGTAATTTTTTCAATATTTTGGATAGTTTAAAATTATTTTGGATAATTTAACAATATTATGGGTAATTTATAAATTAAATACATTTTTAAGTTAACAAATTTTTTAAATTAAATAAATTCCTTATGCATTTTTTTCATTATTTTGGATAATTAAAAATGTTTTGGATTATTGTAACAATGTTATGGATAATTTTTAAATTAAAAATGTTTTGGATAATTTTAACAATATTATGGATAATTTTTTAATTAAAAAATTTTGGATAATTAAAAATGTTTTGGATAATTTTGACAATATTATGGATAATTTTTAAAAAATAAAAAATAAAAATGTTTTGGATAATTTTAACAATATTATGGATGATTTTTAAATATTTTAGCTAATTTGACAATATTTTGAACAATTTGAAAATTGTGCGATCATTTTTCAATTATGTGTGTGTGCGTGTGCGTGTGTGTGTGTGTGTGTGTGTGTGTGTGTGTGTGTGTGTGTGTGTGTGTGTGTGTGTGTGTGTGTGTGTGTGTTTTGACAATATTTTGGGCAATTTAATATTTTGGGCAATTTAAAAACGGCTGTATGAACGAGCGAACGAACGAACGGGAGATGAATGAATGAATGATTAAATTTACACTTTACATATGGCTTAAGGCTTGGCTATAAAAGTTTGATAGTTTAATTTTGCCTTCATTGGTGATGTGTAATCCATCTGTGTATAGGTCATGTATTGGTTGTCCAAACTGGAGAAATGTTCTGTAGGTTCTGAGGAATTTGGTGTTGGTTATGGCTTTGTAGAGATCGTTGGTGGTCTTGCATCTTGTGTCAATCTTGTGGTGATCTTTTGGTTGTAGTTCAGTTCTGGGTATATGTAAGTAGGATTTTATCAGATCTCGGTGTTCCTACATCGGACATAACACCACACAATATTTTATTTCATGACCTTGCAAATGAGTCACTACAAATAAATAATAAAGTTATTGTGTTAGTCTGCTTAAGCATTGGAATTTGGAGCATTTGGAAACATCGCTGCTCCGTAGTGCATGATGCAAATGCTACTCTCACACACGACCATTTAAAATGTTTAAATGGGATATTTTATGCGTTATTGTCACATTGTGTTAGAGGCGAATGCCATAAGTATATTAAAAAACAAAATCGAGAAACGTTTAAAAGAATATGGTGCAGAGGTAGATTAATATCATTTGAAAATGACAATCTGTCCATCAAAACACCGCCGTGATTATTTAACCTTTCATTTAATGTGCCGAATACGTAAATATTTGAACACTTATATTACATCCTTGTCAATTTGTGTATAATTTAATGTTGATTATGGAAGTATATTTTTAAGAATAAATTTTTAATGTAGATTTACCATTTGGTAGGAAATCGTTTGAATGGAGGCTGTTGCAGCCTGATGTAACTGCCGCTTCCAGTCATTCGGTTTTAAAATTATCAGTCGTCTGTTATTTGTTTTGGACAGAGCAAAATGCACTGTAAAATTCTGGCCTAAAATTATCGTATGTTTATGAATTACAAACGATCCAGTATTATATTTTGGAACCGCCTTATCATTGTAGCTAAGATCGTCATAAAATAGCAGCGAGTTTTGTCATTGTTTAACAATGTACAATCCTGGATAATTTTAGAATCTCTCTCAAAAGGTAAAGAGAAATATTCAAATGCCGCGGAGATATTACTATTGCGCGCCGCGCTGCTGACAAAGTGTTTGCGTTTAAATGCTCGCGCTTTGTTGGCTATATAAAAGATTACCCGGGCCTATTCAGAATAGAGCATACTAGATGTTTAATTTGATCAAAATAATGAACGTATGGCGTTTATTTTATTAGTATATACTTACTCTGACAGAACAGATATTTCAAAAATACTATTGGGACGAAAAGACTGATAAATATGCAATTAGATTTTTAATGTTAATTAACATTTAATCCTTTGAACCCAGACTTCCACGAATATCACGTTCCGGACAATCGTACGTGTAAGCTGTTGGATGTTTTGAAACTGTGTGGACTGGAACCCGTTGCTGCCATATACAGGAACGACTCCCAGTTAGTTGTGTTTCAAAATATTCAACAGAATATTTATATTTATTAAAATAAACATGATTTCTTTCGTGTTTGTCCCTTGGAGTTCAAAAAGTTAAATATGTATATTTATTGAACAGCGATTTTGAAGTATTTTATTATACTGAAAGACAGATGAATTTTTGAAAGGTTTTTCCTTTTCACTTGCCGTTTATTTACTGTTTGTATGCTTGTATGTTGTATGATTTGTACGTCAGTCTTTTGTATATTTTGGATATGAAAGGTTTTCCGCACGATCCATTGATCGTGTTATCAATAAAAAAAATAAAAAAGTAGTAGTAGTAGTAGTAGTAGTAGTAGTAGTAGTAGTAGTAGTAGTAGTAGTAGTAGTAAACGCCAGCGTTTATTTAGCTCTGCAATTGCTGCCCGAATTTGCTAGTTTCTACCGCGAATTTTAGATACATTTTGTATATATATTTCGTATTAGTATTAATAAGAGCAGTAGTAGTAGTAGTAGTAGTAGTCAAAGGGAACACACGTGTCTTTTGGCTCTGCTAATATCGTTGATTTTGAACGATTTCTACTGCTCATTTATGTTTCAGTTTTGTCCTGGTTCTGTATAAGTGTATATAGTTTTGTTTTGTAATATTCTTTTTGGCAAGTTTTGTTGTTTGAAGTCGCTATTTACAGCGGTAGTTTTTGGCATTGTCTTTTCGCAGTCACTGCGAGAGCCATTGCTCACTGCGGCGTCTTCTTCGTTTCTGTCCTAGTTTTTGTCCACGTTGAGGCATTGTTTTGGTGGTGTGTGTTGTTGGTTAGCAGCCGGATCATTTTCGGTTGCTCGATTTCTTTCACCCTCTCCCCAGGCTATATATTTATTATAGCTATTGCATTGAGCACGTGTTGACGCGCTGTGCACTCATGCATAATGTCTAGCGCTTACAAACAACGGCTAAGCCTGCGGGTTACGACAGCAGGGTGGAGTGTGTGGGCTATTGACGTCTATCACGGTTTGAAAGATATCGTCGCCTCCAGTCCCGCAGTACTGAAAGGCCTCATTAATATAAAGAGGAATGTTTGGAATGTTACCGTTTGTTCTGATGAGATTAAGAACAAGCTATTTGGGGCTGGTGGTTAATGGAGGCATGTAAGATTCAGGAGATCGATTCTGATAAATTGCTCGTGAAGATCAAAGCACCTCTAGAAATACCCAACGAGCGTATTAAGTTGGAAATGGCAAAATATGGGGATGTGTTGTCTATAGAAAGCGAGACATGATTTTGACCGTTCACTAGAAAATGGCGTGAGGCGAGTCTGGATGCGGGATAGTGAATCGGCAGTGCCCAGTGTATTGCCGAGTGCACTGTCTATTGGCAATGCATTCTTTTTACCAATATGGTACCGAGGGCAGATCAATACATGCCGTATCTGTAGTAGTGTGACCCATCTGGCGAGCGCCTGTCCCCATAAGGACAAATGTCTGTTGTGTGGTGGCACTGACCACTACAAATGGAAGTGCAAGGTGGCCACAAATAGTTTAGTGGTGCGCAACCAAAATATAGATGAGAATAAACAGGAAAGAAATCAAGTTAGTGAATCTGTTACTGTAGCTAATGTACACAACCTGCCCAACCCAGTGTCAGTTCACGCTGAATATTTGATAGATGTATTGGAAGAAGGGTTACCTCAAACTCCAGTGTCAGGGGCCGATTATAATGTTACAATGTCATCAAATGTTAGTGCAAATCTATCACAGAATGACATTGATATGGAAGATGATCAAGATGGCGAACTCGCTAATTTTTGCCCAGGTCAGACCAAATTCAGGTCGCAATCAAGAGAAAGTGAAACAGATTTTGCACTAACGCCATTAACTGAGACTGATAGTATTTTGCCAAATACCAAAGGACAACCAAAGGTTCTTAAACGACAGATAGAAGACCTGAGTTCTGGTGATGATGAAAATGATCAGGAAGATATAGATGATTCGATTTCAATAGCAGAATCTGATATTTCCGTTCAAATACAACAGTCTCGGCACTCTGATGAGATGGTGGCTTACCGGTCTGAAACTGGAGGAATTTGAGTACCATATATTACTCAGAAAGGTGTACGATATAGGCATATGCGGAATGATTCTGATATTGCCAAATATCAACATTTAACAATTGTTGACCTCTCAACCTCCGATTTCACTGCTAAAATGGGCAAATGGGCCAAACAGGAGAAAAGTAAGAAATAAAATCTAATTAGGTATAATGGCCAATATATACAGATTCTTAATTTTTATGATTATTTGTACATTAAATTGTGGCGGCCTCAACGACATTTTAAAACAACGATTATTGTTGGAAAAATTGCTGCAGCTTAGGGTTGATATTGCTCTGCTTCAGGAAACAAGGCTCCGAAGCCCTGAAGCCATCGAAAGTTTTAAACAACTTGCCCAAGGTGAAGTGTTTACATCTGATGCCACTGAGCCAAATGCAGGAGTTGCTATTTTATTTTTACCCAAATGTCTCGGGTCCATAAACATCATTTCATCAGATACTGACACTGCTGGTCGGTGGGTTAAAGTCACATGTGATGTCTCTGATACCAGAGTAAATATTATGTCGATTTATGCCCCAGCATCTCATGGGTCACGGGCTACATTCTTCTCCAACATTGCATCCGTGATCCACGATTGTTCAGAAAATCTTATTTTGGGAGGTGATGTTAATTGTATCTTAGACAAGGATAAGGATAGATGTTCATTATGTAATTATAATGACACTACTCAGTATCGCTTAAAACAGATTTGTGATGCTGAACATTTACTGGATGGCTATCGGCTTTTAGAACCCGATGGTTGTGATTTTACTAGGGTGACAGCTAATGGCCAAACAGCATCTCGCTTCGATAGAATATATGTGCAAAGATCACTTAAAGGCAATCTTTTACAGACAAACATATGTCCAATAACTTTCTCAGATCACAGTGTAGTTTCTATAAGCATTGCCAATGCTGACTGGATAAAACGTGGTCCTGGGTTTTGGAAATTTAATTGTCCTTTATTAAATGATACAGAATACCATCGTTACATTGGGACTTTAAAATGCGCAACAAAGGTGATACAGAAGATTTGATTTCATGGTGGGAAGAAGTAGGCTTTGTTCACGTATCCAAGCAATCTTCTATTAAAAAAGCAAGGAAAATGCGGAAAGATGTGAAAGCACTTGAGCGCCTATTATTCCTACTTTCCCGTAAGGTTGCAAATGGCGCAGCTCATTTAGTTGACTATCTGAATGAAATAAAATGTAAACTACGTGCAATTGAGGAGGAAACGGCTGAAGGCGCCAAAATAAGATCTAGAGCTCAAATGTACATAGAATGAGAAAACCCCCCAAATATTTCTGCAATCTCGAACGATTTAGAGGTGTAGAAAAATTTATTAAAAGTTTACAAGTAGATCACCAAGTGCTTAGCTCCAATACAGATAGTTTGAGTGCTGTACAGAACTTCTATCAATCTCTGTACAGATCAGAACCTATTGATGAGAAAATAGCACAAGATCTGCTTAATAATATTCAAGATAAGTTACCTCCTTCATCAGTTGATATATGTGAACAGAACTTAGGTTTTGATGAAATAACAAAATCCCTTAATACAATGAAAGCTGGCAAATCACCAGGATGGGATGGGCTTTGTGTATAATTTTATCAAACATTCTGGCATCTTATTGGTAAAACATTCCATGAAGTTGTCAGAGAAATCTTTCATCGAGACCATCTTTCCGAGACAAAGTCACAGGCATATGTACGGTTAATATATAAAAACGGTGATCGCAGTGATCTGAAGAACTATAGAGCCCATTTCACTACTTGGAGTCGATTAAAATTTTTTATCCAGAGCTCTGTCATTAAAGCTTGATGGTGTGCTGGCAGATGTAATAAATCCTGACCGGACTTGTTCAATTCCAGGAAGATCTCCTTTAGCTAACGCAATGATGATTCACGACGTAATTCAACTAGTGGAAACGGATAATATTCACGGAGCAATTGTCGGATTAGACAATGAAAAGGCATTTGATCGACTGGAATGGGATTTTTTATTTATGTTGTTGAACCACTTAGGATTTGGACCAAAATTTTTAAAATGGGTCCGAATATTATATAGAAATATTTCCAGCAGATATATTGTAAATAATGACGTTGGTCAACCTGTAACATTAGAGCGTGGTGGTCGTCAGGGCTGTTCTCTGTCACCACTCTTATTTGTGATAGCCATGGGATCCCTAGGTGCAACATTAAGACAAGATATTCACTTTCAAGGTCTGAGCATACAAGGCATAGAGAAGCCTGTTAAGGTGTCTCAACATTGTGACGACACCATTGTCTTTGTAGGACATGATCAGGATTTTGATGGATTGAATGTCATCTTACAAAACTTCCAAAGAGCATCTGGTCTCAAAATAAATAAAGACAAATCTGTTGGCTTATTTTTGGTCCTTGGAAAACAAGAACTGACCAGCCAATGGATATCACTTGGACAAGCAATTCAATCAAAATCCTAGGAATCCACTTTAGTAAAAAAAACTATGGTTCTCGAAATTGGACAGAGGTCATTGCCAAATTGAATTGAAGAAGACAATTACAATGTGGCGTCATAGACACCTGACAATCTTTGGACGAGCTTTAGTTTTAAATAGTTTAATCTTGTCACAGATATGATATGTGTCCTCTGTGGTGCATATGCCAAAACATATTGAACAAGAGATTAATAGAATTTTGTTGGACTTTTTGTGGGAAGGAAATACACATCTTGTCTCACTAAGAATATGTACACACGATAAACTTCAAGGAGATCTAGCTATTCCAGACATCAGGATTAAGGTATTTCATTGTGATTGAATTTCTTTAATGATTTGATCCATAGTGACAATCAAAGGGCACAGATATCTCGATGCCTCATTGAAAGATATGTGGAACCCTTTTCAGCAAAGTCGGTTTTTTGGTCTTCTAAACCATAACCAAATTACACACGCATTCCTAGTCCATATCTGGAGGTTAAAAAAGTATTAGATGGTTTTGTGAAAATGGAAGACTCGCCATTATACTGGGAACATGCACTAAATCAACAACTTTGGTGAAATGATAGAATACTACATAATGGTGGGGTTCTATACTATTTCTCATTAGCTAGACATGGATTAAAATATTTCTCTGATCTTGTTAGTGCAACCACGCATGAATGGAAATCCCTACATGAGATAGTGCAGACAACCAAGCTTCGACCAACCGATTCACAATGCCTTTTAAAGCACTTGCAGGTAGCCGTTCCTAGGGAGTGGTTTCGCCTACCCAAAGCATCTATGACTGTTGAAACACCAAAACTTATGCTAAAATATGGGGATAGAATTTTCACATGTTCTGTAAGATGCAAGTATTGGTACCACATGTTAAAGCTACAAAATCCGGCTATTCCAAAGGCAATTGCTGCTTGGTAAAATTCCACTTATTTCCCGGTAAATTGGAATGATGTGTGGTCCAATATTCATTCCTCACATATCCCTAATAGAGCCAGAGATGTTGTTTGGCGATTAATCCATAGAAGGCTCTGGGTAGGCTCTCTCCTCAAGAAAGTAGGAATTACTGAGAGTGACAAGTGTGTATTGTGTTTAACAGCAGAGGAAACACTCACCCATTTATTTGTGGATTGCACTGTTATTGCTCAGTTTTGGACATACATCAAACGGTGTTTTAATTAAGTTTGATGCATCACAGTTCCAAATTGCACCTACCGAAATACTGTTTCATGACCTTTCTGGATATAATGTAAATAATGATGTTTAAAAAATCGCATTATTTTGCCTATGTTTAGGCAACTGGAGCATTTGGAAATACCGTTGCTCTACCGCCTACGATGTACATGACGACCCTAGCACTATTTTCTTTACGAAACTAAAAAATATTTTTGATTTCTCGCTTGCATATTGTCTACAATGTGAATACCATGCATCACTAAAGGAAAACAGCCTCCATCGATTTAAAGTCAAGTGGTGCAGAGGCGAGATGGTTCCCATTGATTCTGGGCTATTAGTTATTTTGAAGATCGTGTAAAGTTGAAATATGTAATGGAAAAATAGAAAAAGACAAATTTACAGATTCAATGCAGCTTAGTAGTTCCTTAAAATCTTTTCAGGACAAAATTGGATTGGAAAACAAGACAGCAATGCCTTCCAGTCCAGTTACGTTCACAATATTCAACAGATTTCTTGCTAGGAAACATGTTTTTGTAATGTTCTATGATTTCATAACACACGGTAGCCTTTATAGTTACTAATATATTTATTCTAAACTAACTACATTTGAAATACTGTATACTTATGAATATTAATGATTTGACACAAAGTCTAAGTTAGTTCTCACACAGAGATTCTAGCTCGGTAGTTTCCGTGACCGCTCGGGATAGTTCGGAGAACATCACATTCCCTTTCTTTCTTTAAGTTATGTTGTCCATACATATACCGTGGTAATGAGTACAATTATGATTATTAAACGAAAGAACAATGATATAATGTATAGATATATGGATTGGTGGTAAATGATTTTTATGTGATATTATACTAAAACACATGGCATCAACGTAATCCATGCCAGTATATAAGAATAGCTGATAAATGATTATTATGTAATATTTCACTAAAACACAGCGCATCAACGTAATCCATGCCAGCGAACTTTATTTAAATGCGTATATAAATCGGACTCGATATTAACTAGAGCGCAAATGTGCCGGTGATTTTGTTTAAAACATGAGTATAAAACACCTTTGCTATCGATTCGCACAGAAATAATAATAATAATACGTACATATATGACACATGCCCGCGGAAGGGCACAACAGCATGCTATTTCCAGTTAATGGTGCACGACAAATGGTATAAAACGCTGTGTACGCTGCCCAGATGAACGTCTGGGTACAGGCGTGGGTGGTGGTTCAGCGCACTGTTGCTGGGTGGCTAAGTAGTCATCAACGAATTCGTCGTTATCCTCGTCGAGCACGTCTAGCTGTACGAGCACGTCTAGCTGTACGTCCGGCTGTTTGACGTTTGCAGGAAGCTGTTTGAAGTGTGTGGCATGTCGTGTTATGGTATGGTTGCCATATGTAGCCGTAACTCACGTTCCTTTTACGCTGGTGATCTTGTAGGGCAGTGTTCTGTATGGCGTATCTAGCTTCCCTTTCTTCCTCTGCTTAATGAGAACTACGTCACCGACGTTGATGGATGAAGGACGATCGCGATGATCATGATGCATTTTCATGCGTTCCTTTGCCTGCTTATCTGTACAAGTGAATATGTCATCTGTTGGTGTACTCGGCAATAATGGCAGCGTTGTTCTGATTTTCCTGCCAAACATTACGTCTGCTGGTGGCTTTCCAGTGGAAGACTGTGGCGTAGCACGATAATTGCGTAACAACGTATACAAAGTTTGTTTCCACGAACGTTGTTCTGAAACTGCACATCGTATGGCCTTCTGAAGTGGTTGCATAAACCGTTCAACTTCGCCATTACTTGCCATAGTGGGGTTACACGGTGGTGTATGAAGCCCATGTTTGTGGCGAATTCTGCAAACTCGTAACTATGGAACGGCGAGCCATTGTCTTATTTAACTACTTCTGGAATACCGAATGTTGATAATATTTTATCTAGTTTCGGAATGACTGCTTTTGCTGACGGCGTTGTGATGGTGTCGACCTCTGGGTATCGCGAATTGTCATCAATTACAACCATGAGATAGTCACCCAATGGAAAGGGACCACAGAAGTCTATTGATACGTTCATCCACGGTGCCGGCGGTAATGGAGATGGGCTCAGTGGAGTTGGTCTTGACGTATCGACTGAGGCTTGGCATGGAATACACGATTTCACCATCTGTTCTGTAAGTTTGTCGATTCCATGGAACCACACAGTTTCACGTAGGAATTGTTTTGTTTTGACTAGGCCCTGGTGGCCTTGATGCGCTAACTGAAGGGCGCGTTGTTGCAGTGATGTTGGCATAACGATCCGGCTTCCACAAAGGAGTGTGTCTCGTTGTGTTGTGATGGTAAGTTCATCTTGCACACACTGTAATGCCTTGTACGTATCCACGTCTACGTCTGGTGGAGGGCTAGCTGGCCAATGCTTTCGTGTGAGCGCAGAGCGGCAACCGCTTGTAAAGTGACATCACTAAGCATCATTGTGCGAACTTGTTCTATCGTATTTGCTCGAGGTAGAGCATCTAACGTCACCAAGTTTATGTATTGTTCTGCTACCTGTTGATGCTTGGTTTCTCTATGCTGATCAACGGGATGACGGGGCATGTAGTCTGCGGGGTTGCCTGCACCTGGCTTGTATTTAACTATGAACTTATATGGCTGAAGCCGCAGTGCCCAGTGCTCTATTCTGGCAGGTGGTTTGGATTTCGGATTGTTGAAAATGGTTTCTAATGGTTTGTGATCTGTTATAATGGTGGTGAGCTCCGAGCCATAAAGGTAAATGTGGAAATGCTCACATCCCCATACAAGAGCTAGTGCTTCTTTCTCTGTCTGCGAATAGCGTTGTTCGATGTCTGTCAGAGCTCTGCTAGCGTACACTATGATTTGCTTCTGGTCTGGTCGATCTGGGTTGTATTGTGTCAGCACTGCACCGAGTCCTACTGGGCTTGCATCGACAGTTAACTCCGCAGATTTCGTTGGGTCGAAATAAGCAATGGTGGAATCTGCTTCAAATGTTCTTTCACATCATTGAAAGCTTGTTGCTGGTCTGGTCCCCAAATCCACGGAGCATCCTTCTTGGTGAGGTCTCACAGTGGCTTGGTCACCGTGCTGAAATCTTGGATGAAACGAGAACAATAGTTGGCCAGGCCAAGGAAACTTCTCGTTTCACTTGCAGTCGATGGTGGTGTAGCATCATTGATGGCTTTGACCTTCTTGGGGTCGGGTGAAAGACCGTTTTCACTGAAGATGTATCCAAAGAATTCAATCTGTGACTTATTGAATTCACATTTTGATGGGTTTAATGTAAGCCTTTTGCTATGAAGACGTTGAAGAACTGATCTCAGGGCACGATTATGTGATGCTTGATCACGGCCATAGATGATAATGTCATCGGAAATGTTATTTGCACCGGGTATTCCTTCGAGTACACGATGGATTGTCTGTTGGAAAATTTCTGCTGCACAGGAAATGCCGAAATTGAGACGTTTATATCGAAACAGGACTTGATATGTGGTGAATGTTGTGATATGACGACTGGCTTCATCGAGTTCGATCTGATGGTAGCCATTGTTGAGATCAAGCTTGCTGAAAACGGTGGCACCGTTAAGACGATAGATCATGTCATCAATTGTAGGTGTTGGATGACGTTGGCGAATGACTGCCTGATTGGGAAGATGCATATCGACGCATATGCGGATCACTTCTGGGTTTCTGGGCTTTGGAGGTGTCACGATCGGGCTGGCCCACGTTGTTGGCCCTGTAGCTGGTTCGATGATGTCAAGGTTTCGCAGCCGTTCAAGTTCTTTATCCACCCGCTCACATGTATGGAATGGTTGTCTGCGATGTGGTTGCGCAACAGGAAGGACGTTTTCATCGATGTGCAATTTTACCTTGAAATCTGTGAACTTGCCAAGTCCCTGAAACCGATCTGCGAATTCATGGTTGATCTGATCTACCGAACCTGAAACGGGGTTTTTGCTGATGGCATTGGCGATCTTTACCAGCTGAAGAGCTCTTGATGTCTCGTAGCTGAGTATTTGTATCCTGTGCACCCTTTACTACGTGAAGAACTGTGTTGGCTTTCACATGGCGTGACGTGACCTCTGCATTGAATGATCCCATAATAGGCAAAGCGACATTAGTAGCATATGGATACACGTTGCTAATGCTTGCTTGCAAAGGGTATGTCTCCTTGAATAAGCGATCATAGTCCTGTTCTGCGACAGTGTCTATGCTAGATCCAGTGTCTACAAGAAAAATTGTTTTAATCCTATTCACAAACACGACAGTCTCTGGCGTAGAACAACGATTATTGTTCTTATTTTGAGAACTGTTTATAGTATCTCCAGTCACGTGATACAAGTAGTCGCTATCGCTCTCATCTGAATGATCTGATAACACATGTGTTGCAGAGTCTTGGATTGTCCCGACGTTGCCATGGTTTATTCTGACACATGTAGTCATTGCTGTTCGGCCCAGTCCTGTTGCTAGATTTGCGACACAAAGAAGCAAAATGGTTTTTGGAACCGCACGCATAGCACGTTTTGTCATAGGCCATACACCAAGTTTGACCTCCAGGATGTGGATACTGACCTCCACAGTTACGGCATTTAACTGTTCCCTGGAAATTGTTCTTGCATTGTGGTTTGCTACGCCGTCCACGAACATGATGAACCGTGTCGTTTTGCTGTTCATTACCAATGTTGTGACGTTGAAAATCTTCGACATGTCAGAGTTCCTCGCGAGCTGAACCAGTTTCTATCTGTTGCACCTCCCTGTTGGCGGTTTCCATTTTTCTGCCGATGTCGAGAATCGCGGAAAGTGTACTGTCCTCAGGTTTAACTTCTAATATGCGCCTACGCAGTCTAGCTGACGAACAGTTTTGAATTATTTGATTTTTAATCTCCATAGACTTATCATGAGTCACCGTGTTGTGCAAGTGCTTGTAATCGGGTATGGAACTGGTCGAGAGTTTCTGCCGTATGCTTTTTTTCCCGACGAAACGTTAGACTCTTGTATGCTGTGTTTTTCTGGGGTGTGAGATGGTCAGTCAGTGCCTTCTTCGCTGCTTCGTAGTCCTCACGGTTACCAGTCATACAGAGTGTCAAAAATATCATGCACACGCTCGCCTGCATGGTGCAATAGGAGCGCACGTTTCCGTGTTGAATCCGTGATGTTTGCAGCCACCAGAAAGTTCTCAAACCGATTAATCCATTTAGACCACCTTTGACTCAGACTCGATTGGTCACTGTCTGGATCAAAAGTAGGAACTGTTGGTAAATTGATTGCAGCAGCCATGACAATACGAAACACAACGATAGGATATAGGTCTGTCATGATGGAGCTGTGATGTTAAGTGTTGTTAAACATGCGTGGTCCAGGAGCACAACGTCTTAGCTACACACAGTAAATCCAATTAAATAGAGGTTTGTTAACTTATGGAGCAGACTGTAGAGCACATACAGCGCACATGCAGGCAGTCCGATGATAAAATGATCTGACATTTATGTCCGTCACAACCATTAATAGTCCAGCTCTGGTGCCGGGAGTCTAATTAAAACACTAACATCAAATTCCTGCTTCACCGTCTATGTTTTGCAGAGACTAGCTAGAACCGTCATCCTAGAGCTTATGCCCGTTTTCGCCTTGGCTTTAATGAAAATGTTGATGTAGATTTTCAAAAACTTTCAAACAAATCCACACTTTTATCCTCCCCGCCAATGTAATGTTCTATGATTTCATAACACAAGGTAACCTTTATAGTTACTAATATATTTATTCTAAACTAACTACATTTGAAATACTGTATACTTATGAATATTAATGATTTGACACGAAGTCTAAGTTAGTTCTCACACAGAGATTCTGTCCGGGCCTCTGTCTCTAGCTCGGTAGTTTCTGTGACCGCTCAGGATAGTTCGGAGAACATCACATTTTTCACTAGATTTTGTATTGTTTATTTTAGTATTTGAGTGTATAGACGCTGTTGCTGCATGATAGCAACAGCTTCCCATCAAATTGGCTTTAAATTTTCAACAACCACAAAATTAACCTTGAAAATATCATGATTAGTCATTCAAATAATGTTTCTAGTCAACCACACGGTCTACAGGAATGTTTATTTTCAGTATCATTTGTTCTGGGGTAATTTTCAAAACGTCCATTCAAAGTAAATTGACTTGGCTTTTTCATTTTATGTTTTGTAATTTAGTCTAATCAGGTATTCACAGTAGCCAAAAAATTCATACTATGGTAATTTTTAAAACAGTTTTGAAGATTCATGTGTGTACGGCAATTGCATCAGGGTATTTTGTAATAAACATAAATTAAGTGGTCCATATTAATTTCATTGTATGAGCACCGTTTTATTGCTTTTATAGCTATGCAATAATATGATTTATATAATGTTTATAAACATATTTTTCAATTTATAGAATTTATTTCTACCTAATACTGACGTATACTGTGTGTTAATTAATTTCCCTACATTTTAGTGTTCTTTGTCAGTAAATATTTTTTGGTAGAAAAGCTTTCCACACGATCCTTTGATCGCGTTACCAAAACTAAAAAAAGTAGTAGTAGTAGTAGTAGTAGTAGTAGTAGTAGTAGTAGTAGTAGTAGTAGTAGTAGTAGTAGTCGAAATGAACGCACACGTTTATTTAGCTCTGCAATTGCTGCCTGAATTTGCTAGTTTCTAGCGCGATTTTGTAGATAAATTTTATACATATATTTCGTATTGGTATTTCCTTTCAAACTTTATGTTTAATTTGTAAATTCTTGTCTTGGTTGGAGCGCATTTTGTGTCTCCATTTTCTAAAGGCACTCCTCTCAGCTGGCGGTTTCAGCCATTTAATAGGTCGCCTCTTACTGTGGTCAATGCAATACTTTTCTCCCCGCGCCAGTAAGCTATTTCTATAGTTCGTTGGCTAGCGCATTATATTTGGCAAGATCGCTTGAGTGAGTGGATTTAATTCCTTTGTCATTTGTAAGCGCAAGCCTAGTACTTTGATTATATAAATCTTTACAGTCAGTTGGCTGTCCCCGGTCAACTCGAACAGACTAACACATATATGTCCGTAATATGTTAGTATGCATTAGGGAACCACTTTAATCGGTTAGGTGTTAGTGAACCACTTAGAAAATGGTTCAAACTAACAAATATAGGACTGTACTCTCTATTCGTATATTTGTTGGTAGACGTCAGGGTTTCAAAAGGGGACACTATTTATTTAGTGTTTAGCTCGTTCCCCGACGTCTTGGTGTTATATTTTTGTATTTTATATTGTAGTAGTATGGGTTTCCTCTTTTTATCAAACACCATGGCAACCTATAAGCGTACCCTAAGCCTTAAGATAACAACTAAGGGGTGGGATGTCATGGCTATTGACGTGTATCATGGGTTAAAGGACTTCATTGGCGCGGGACCTGCTGCTTTGCAGGGGCTTATCAAAGTTTCTAAAAGTGTATGGAATGTAACAGTGTCAAATGAGGGGTCAAGGAAAAGCTTCTAGAAGATGTTCTTATTGTAAAAGGCGAAGTTTGTAACGTAGAGGAAATCGAGTCAGATATGTTGCTAGTGAAGATGAAAGTTCCACTAGAAATTCCAGATGACAGAATCATGAATGAACTCAAGACGTATGGCAAAGTGGAAAAGATTGAACGGGAAACGTATCCCTTTGACAGAATGCTAGAAAACGGTGTAAGACACATCTGGTTTGATAAAGTGGATAGCTCATTACCAAGCAGATTGACGCTTGATGGCAGCTTTGTCCTGCCCTTATGGTATAGAGGGCAAATTAAAGAGTGCCGGATCTGCCTAAGTACTGACCATTTGGCAACAGACTGTCCCAATCGAAACAAATGTTTGCTATGTGGTTCAGTTGAGCATTTTAAATGGCACTGTCCAAAAAATCAAAACAAGCCCTCAGTATCAGGAGATAATCGCCCATTAAAGGATGCAACTGAGTCAAATGCTTCTGGAGTAATCATTACGGAAGCTGTTGTTGTGGTTCATGCCACTGAAAATGACACAAACAAATCATCAAATCCTGTTAAAGTAACTTCAGTTGATGAAATTCAAATATTAGAGGAGGGTATAACCTTAAGGCAAGAAAATAATCAAAATGCAGTGGAGCCAAACGTGGCTGTAAAAGGCATGCAGGAAAATGACGATCTTACAGAAGAGCCAGTTTACAATTCCTTAGAAGATGAATTAAAATTAGGACTGGATATGTTTAGGACTCAGAAGACGGAATGTTCAGTCGATTTTCCGCTAATCCCACTTGATTTAAGTCAGCTTGAAGATATGGTAAATGATGCTCCTGCCAAATGTAACTTAAGTAGCAATAAGCGTCATAAAGAAGACAATAGCTCAGAATCTGAGATTGAAGTAAATGATATGGATGATGATACAATGTCAGTTGCAGAATCAGATGTGTCCATTCAAACACAGAGTTCACAGATGGAAGATGAAATGGTAATGTACCGATCAGAAGGGGGTGAAGCGTTAGTGCCATATGTAATGGCGAGAGGCGTGAAATATCGTCTACAGCGCCATGATTCTGATATTTCCAAATATGAATATTTGTCTGATGGAGAATATAATTATTACGAACTATTAGTTAATTTAAAGGTAGACTAAATGAAATAGAGCAATATCAGTTTGATGGGGCCAAAATAAGGGCAAGAGCACAAATGCACACCGAGGGTGAAAAGCCTACACGTTACTTTTGTAACTTGGAAAAAGCAAGAGGTATAGAGAAAGTAATGCGCTCACTGAAGACTAATGATGGTGTATCCTCATAAGGGCAAGAGCAACATCAATGAGGCATATTGATGCCCAACACTTATTTCTTAGAATAAAGAATGCAATACCTGGTGAATGGTTCAAATTGCCGAAAGCACGTGGCAACAGAAATATGTTGCAACCAACATTAGTATTTACGTCAGAGCATATAAAATACAACATGGCATCTAGAGCCTGGTATGGAATGCTAATGCAAAGTCGGAGACAGACTCCTGTTGCAGTTAGGCATTGGAACACTTTAGGATGCACGCCAAAGAACTGGAAAAATGCGTGGAAAACAATACAGCTACCTTGTCTACCAGCAAATGCATGGGACCTGTCATGGCGATTACTGCATCGAAGGCTATGGGTCGGCCATCTGACTTATATGTGCAAAATAACAAGTACAGACTGGTGTTTATTATGTAATACCGAGGAGGAAACAATAGACCATCTGTTTACACAGTGTTGTATAGCTACAGGCTTTTGGGTATATATCAATATTCTCCTTGCTAAATTTGGAATCAAATATGTGAAATTAATGGCTGAAACAATTATGTTCAAAGATTGCTCAACTATCGGACGAATCATTAATAGCAAGGAGAAAGAATTGTTAGTAACCCTGATATATGTAGGAGTGTGGGCCATTTGGAAACATCGGTGTTTAGAGGTCAGAGATAAAACAGGAAACAACCACCAAAGAGCCATACAAGCTATATTTCGATCATTGTTGATAAACTGCATTCATTGTGAATTGTACAGGCTAGTGGAACATGGAAAAGAAAGTAGATTTAAAGATATATGGTGCAAAACTGGCCTAGTATCAATTGAACATGGATATCTAAAAATAGCAGAAGCAGAACTTGTATAAGCTAGCACACTCGCTGCTTGTTGTATATTGATATATGGTATTTTATTTTATTTAATTGAGTTAATTTTAAAATTTTAATGTCTTAGGAGATGATAATTTTGACGAATAACCTAACCTTGGGGATCGGTATATATAAATATCAATTGAGCACCGCGTCAATATTCTGGAGGTGATCCGACTTTCAAGTTCATTAGGTTAATAGAGTATGACATTTTACATATATACAATTAACATCCTGTTGTAAATGGTTACTGTAGGTGTATTTGTTCCAGGGTAATTTACAAAAACTTACAATGAAGTAAATTTGAAATGTGAACCCAGAGCACCATCTATGTAGTTATAGTTTGTATACCTTTGCTTTGTGCATTTTATGACATAAAGGGTACTGCGCCTGCTCAGTATTTAAGAACCGGCCAACTGGCATCATTGAGTGACCTTTTGTTACTTAGTGACGAGTCACCTCGCCACTAGTTGGCGAGCTGCACTCGCCATTTGGGCCCAATGCTATACAGTGTGCTACGTTAAACTACATATGATCTACTTAGCCTGCCAGTCATGAATCGGCTCAATGGCGTCAATGAGTAGCAGTAACTTACTGCTAATTATTGATGAGTCACTTTACCACTTATTGGATAACTATGCTCGCCATTTTGTCCTACTACTACACGGTGTGGAAATAGTAATGGCTGTGTTGAATTATATTATGTTATCAGCTCTTTATTAAGGTAATTATGTAGTTATGCCATGGGTGTGGTATATGGTAATAGAGTATTTAGCTTGCACTGTTTTGATATGTTAAGTTTGTATTGTTATTCATATACTATTAATAAAGCCTGCTATTTCACCCGATTCTTTATGGGGGTTTGCAAGCCTTTTTTAAAGGAGTTTCTCCGTGACTGCGTCAGCGTCGGATTTAAAAAAAAAAGGTAGTAGTAGTCTTAGTAAGCGCCAGCGTTTATTTAGCTCTGCAATTGCTGCCTGAATTTGCTAGTTTCTAGCGCGAATTTGTAGATAAATTTTGTACATATATTTCGTATTAGTATTTCCTTTCAAACTTTGTTTAATTTGTAAATTCGTGTCTTGGCTGGAGCGGATTTTGTGTCTCCTTTTTCTAAAGGCACTCCTCTTAGCTGTCGGTTTCCGCTATGTAATAGGTCGTCTCATACTGTGTTGAATGCAATACATTTCTCCCCGCGCCAGTATGCTATTTCTATAGTTCGTTGGCTAGCTCATTACATTTGGCAAGATCGCTTGAGTGAGTAGATTTAATTCCTTTGTCATTTGTAAGCGCAAGCCTAGTCCATTGATTACATAAATATTTATAGTAGGTTGGCTGTCCCCGGTCAACTCGAACAGACTAACAAATATATGACTGTACTATCTATTCATATATCTGTTAGTATACTTTAATCGGTTAGGTGTTAGTGAACCACTTAATAAGTGGTTCAAACTAACAAATATACGACTGTATTTTTCTATTCGTATATTTGTTGGTAGGCGTCAGGGTTTCAAAAGGGGACACTATTTATTTAGTGTTTAGCTCTTTCCCTGACGTCTTGGTATTATATATTTGTATTATCTCCCTTTATATATTGTAGTAGTATGGGTTTCCTCTTTTATTAAACCACCATGGCAACCTCTTATAAGCGTACCCTGAGTCTTAAAATCACGACAAAGGCTTGGGCCGTTTCGGCAATTGAGGTGTATCATGGGTTGACGGACGTAGTTGGGGCAGGGCCACGGGTTCATCAAGGTCTCATTAACGTTTCCAAATCCATATGGAATGTCACCGTGGTTAATGAAAGTGTGAAGGAAAAGTTGCTCGACGAGGTCCTTGTCGTGAAGGGTGAGGTGTGTAATGTGGAGGAAATAGATTCTGATCGTCTATTAGTTAAGATGAAGGTTCCGTTAGAGATCCCAGATGAACGGGTTATCAATGAATTGATCAAGTATGGAAAAGTAGAGAAAGTAGAACATGAGACCTATCCATTTGCTCGAACCTTAGAAAATAGCATCAGAAGAATTTGGTTCGAAAAGGTAGAACAACCTCTCCCAAGTAAGGTCAAGGTAGATGGACGATTTACCTTGCTATTATCGTACAGGGGACAAATCAAAGAGTGTACAATCTGCTTAAGCACAGAACATCTTGCAACAGATTGCCCTAACAAAAACAAATGTATAGTTTGAGGGTCATCTGATCATTTTAAGTGGCGATGCCTGCAGAACAAATCTGTCAAAGAGGGTACTGATAAAAGAGCAGAGCAAGTTGTTTCTAAAGAAAATGTCATAGAACCGGTAGTTGCTGGGATTGTAGCTGAAATCCATGTAAAGAGAAGCATGTTTCTAAAGAAAATATCATAGAACCGGTAGTTGCTGAGACTGTAGCTGAAGTCCATGTTATTGAGAAGTATGGTGAAAAAACTAAGAATCCAATCGCTGTAGTTGCAGGTGATGAAATAGAGGGTTTAGATGAGGGTCTAAGTCTTACTCCAGTAACAAGTCAATCCAAGTCTGATGTCAGAGAGGTTAATTCCCCACAAGTTGAAGATGATGATCAATACCCTCTGGAAGAAAGTTTAATTTAGGACAAGTAAAATTCAGGTCACAAGATACTGAAATTAACTTTGATTTTCCACTGAGTACACTCAATCTAGACGATTTGAATAATATAGAGAAAGTAATTGGTGTCTCGGGTCGATTGAGTGGAACAAAGTGACAGAAAGATGGAGACAGTTCTGAATCGGAAATAGAGGAAAGTGATATAGAAGACGATAATATGTCAGTGGCTGAATCCGATATATCCATTCAAACACAGAGTTCTAAATCACCCGATGAAATGGTCATGTACAGGTCAGAGGCAGGAGAGGTGTAAGTTCCATATGTTATGGCAAAAAGGGTTAAACATAGGCATCTGCGTCCTCATTCAGATATATTAAAATATAAGCATTTGGAAAAAGTTGAACTATGTAGTACAGAGGTTGAGAGTAAAATAGGTAAATGGTCTAAGAGAGGGTCGAAAAAACCCAAAATCCAGTTAGCTTAATAAGGGCGGTTGTACACATCATGTTATCACTTTTTATGCTAATTTGTACACTCAATTGTAGAGGCTTAATAGTGACATAAAACAGTGTCACTTACTAGAGACTCTAAAAAAGGAGCAGATTGACATTGCTTTGATACAGGAAACAAAGATTCAGAAGTCAGAATTATACGATAATTTAGAAAAGAGTTCTGGATCCAGAATATTCTATTCGTTATCTCAAGATAATAGTGCTGGCGTATCAATTCATATACTCCCTCATTGTTCAGCCTATGTAAATATAATCTCTTCAGTATCAGATGCAAAAGGTCGCTGGGTGAGAGTCACAATATATATAGAACACACACGTTTCACGTTGCTGTGTATATATGCACCTGCATCTCATCAACTACGTCGTAATCTTTTTAATGAGATGTCTACAACAGCACTAGATAACATCACTGAGAACTTAGTAATGGATGGCGACTTTAATTGTGTCGTAGATAAAGAAAATGACAGGAATGCAACTTCAACTTATACTGATACATCACATAGACTCTTAAAACAAAGATGTGATAATGAAAATTTAGTTGACACCTATAGAATATCAAAACCTCATGGTAAAGATCCTACATGTTTTTCGGCAGATGGTAAAGTTGGGTCAAGGATCGACAGAATTTATGTGAATAGTTTGTTGGCAGGGTACTGGGGCGATGTTAATATTAAGCCAGTTGCATTCTCAGATCATAACATGGTTTGTGTAACCGTTGTCAATGCTGACTGGGTAACAAAAGGTGTCAGGTTTTGGAAATTAATCACAACACTGTTGAGAGAAGAATCTTATAAGAAAAATATAGAGAGTTGTTGGCAACATTGGATTAATAAGAAAGCATCATATAAGATCACATTGCAATGGTGGGAGGATGTAAAACTGGATTTAAAGTATGTTTCCCGACAGTATGCTATTAGAAAAGCACGGGAAATACGCAAATGCAAGAAAACACTTCATCGATCACTGATGAAAATTAATGCTAAAGTAAATAATGGTGAAGATAATTATTATGAATTACTGGTTAAAATTAAAAGTAACATAAGAGATATGGAACAATATGAGTTTGAAGGTGCAAAAATTAGAGCAAGAGCCCAGATGCATGTAGAAGGGGAAAAGCCAACCCGATATTTTGCACATTAGAAAAAGCAGGGGCAATAGATATGGTGATGTGCTCATTAAACATACTGGATGGTTCAACCGTCTTTACCAACAATGAAATGAGTACTATTGTATGCAATTACTATGATTCATTGTACAAGTCAGAGGGAATTGATGAAGATGCAAAATTGGATTTTCTAGCAAATAAAGACAAAAAAGTGTCAGACACAGGCAGTGAATTCTGTGATCAACCCTTAACACTAGAAGATTTAACTAAATTCCTCAAAGGCATGAAACTAGAAAAATCACCTGGGTGTGATGCCCTTCCAGTTGAATTTTACCAAACCTTTTGGCACCTTGTAGGTCCAATAATGGAAGAGTTAGCCACTGAAATTTTTTAGAAAGGCCATTTACCACCAACTATGGCTAGGGAATACGTATGGCTAATATATAAACGAGATGACAGACGTCTAATTCAGAATTACAGACCAATTTCTCTACTATGTGTAGACTACAAAATAATATCCAGAGCACTAACATTGAAACTTGGTAGTGTTTCAGGAGAAATTATTGGAACTGATCAGACATGTGCTGTGCCTAGGAGGACAATTTTAACCAACACCATGTTAATAAGAGACCGTATACAATTGGTTGAGAAGTATAGCATCCCTTCAGCTGTGATTGCCTTGGACAACGAAAAGGCATTTGACCATGTAGAATTGGATTTTCCTTTTAATTCTTTGCAATCGTTTGGGTTAGGCACAAACTTTATTAAATGGGTTAAGATTTTATATACGGATATCAAGAGTAGCTATTTAGTGAACAATCAATTATCCAGAGAAATCGTTTTAGAACATGGTGTTAGACAGGGGTGTTCCATATCACCATTAGTATTTGTTATTGTGATGGAATCCCTTGGCATAGCATTGAGGCAAAATAATAACTTTCAAGGCATATGTATTCGTAGCATAGAAAGACCACTTAAGCTGTCACAATATGCTGATGACACAACTGTGTTTGCTAGTTCAAACAATGATTTTACATTTTTAAACCAAGTACTAGAAAGGTTCTAAAATGCATCTGGTTTGAAAATCAATAAAGGAAAATCCAAAGGATTATTTTTGGGGCCATGGAAAGAGCGGAATGACCAGCCACTTGAAATCAATTGGTCTAATGATACCATTAAGAGTTTAGGCATCTATGTTAGCAGGAAACCGAATACAATACAAAATTTGGATGAACGAGTATCTAAGCTTAAGAGAATATTAGCAAATTGGAAGCGTTGTTGTCTTTCAATTTTTGGTAGAGTGCTTGTTGTCAACAACTTGGTATTATCTGGGCTATGGTATACAGCATCTGTTGTACACATGCCAAAACATGTAGAAAACGAGGTTAACCAGTTGATATTGTCATTCATATGGGAAGAAAAGAGTAATTTAGTTTCCCATCGTATTCTCAATAATGCTAAGTTAGAAGGAGGACTTAATTTAATTGATCTTAAAGTGAAATGTGTTTCTTTAAGGCTAACATTTTTGAATGATCTTATTGCATCAGATGCGACGTGGGCATGTGTTTCACGAGCTCTCGTGGAGTGAATTGTAGAACCATTTCTGGCGGGGGGGGGGGGGGCGGGGTCTGGGGTGGGGGTGTGGTGTGGGGGGGGGGGGTGTTTTTACCTCAAAGAAGCCACCTCCAAATAGCCAAATGATACCAGATGTGTTTAAAGATCAAGCTAAGGAGTTAGAAATATTTAACAGATACATGCCTCCACTTACGTGCCGGAAGGAACTACTAGAACAGCAACTGTGGGGAAATAGTAATCTATGTTATAATAATGCAGTACTTTATCTACCGTCCTTTGCAGAATATGGCATTCAACGTCTGTCTGATATGACACACACCCAAACACGTAAATGGATTTCAATGCAAGAAGTGGCTAGAAAAACACATATGATGTATATAGATGCCCAGCGGTTACTAAAAAAATAAAACATGCTGTACCAATTGAATGGTTTTGTCTGCAAAATGTAAATTATAATAGTTTGACTCCGCAACCTGCACTAGTTCTTGATGATGAGATATTAAAATACGAAATGGGATCCAAGGAATGGGACCACGTTATGAGACGAAAACAAGTAACACCTCCCCATAGCAATTAAGAGATGGGATGACTCAAGCTATAAAACCATCCATTTGGAAAAATGTATGGAAAATCTTACATTCTCCACACATAACACATATGGCTCGTGATTTATTGTGGCGAATACTACATCGACGGCTATGGGTGGGACACTTGACATACAAGTGCAATTTAACGACTTCTGATAGGTGTTACTTATGTCAAACAGACGAGGAAACAATCGAGCATTTATTTGCAGAATGTCCAATATCATCACAATTTTGGGAGTATATCAGCCAAATTTTGGCACAATTTGGAGCTAAGCCTATTGTTCTAGAAACACATGTAGTCTTATCTAGAGAATTTGGATCAAGCGATGTAAATATCACAAAGTCTGATAAGACTATTTTAATAATAATGATAACCATAGCTGTTTGGGCCATTTGGAAACAGCAGACGAAAAATCCATTTATGGGCAATCACAATAGAGCAATAAAGGCAACATTTCGATCATTGCTGAATCATATTCCTTGCGAATAGTTTAGATTAAAACAGCATGGCAAAGAATAAGTATTCAAGGACATATGGTGCAAAACATAGTTTCAATAAAGTTGAGAACTGTAAAAATAAATGAGCCTGCACTAGCGTAAATCATTCAATTACTATAACTGTTTTATCTGTGTCTTTTAATTAATCTGTGTCTTGTAATTCATTTTAGTCTGCATTTTGATATTGTTATGTTTAATAATTCAGGTTAGCAAATAAACAGACTGGGGTAATTTAATAATCAATCGTTAAAGTAAGTTGCCATTGAATTATAAAATAATCCTGGGTAATTTTAGAAACTTGTACAGGGTTTTATTGAGTTATTTGTTCCCGGGTAATTTACAAAACCTTACAATAAAGAAAATCGAAAATGTAAACAAGAGCGCCAGCTATTTTTCTGTAATTTTGTTGCCGACTATATTTGTTATACTACCCAAATGCTACTACGCCTGCTGATCTGTAAAGAATCAGCCCACTGTCGTCACTGATTGACTTATTTTCAATTGTTGGACAGTTGCACTCGCCACACGGGCCTACTACCACACCTGGATTGAATAATAATGCCTTTGTTAAGTTTTGTTTTGCTATCAGATCTTTATCAGCGTATTGTTTTGTATCTATACCATTTAAGCGGTATGTATTTATAGATTGTATTAATGCTCGTTAGTTAAATATGTTATTTATTTTTTTGTTTTGGGGTAATATTAATCAGGCTTACTAGTTCACCAGTTTTTTCCTAGGGTTTTGCAAGCCTTTTTAAAGGAGTTCCTCCGTGAAGTTTGTCCGACTGCGTCAGCGTCGGATTTTGCAACAAAAAAAAAGTAGTTGTTGTAGTAGTAGTAGTAGTAGTAGTAGTAGTAGTAGTAGTAGTAGTAGTAGTAGTAGTAGTAGTAGTAGCGGTAGTGGTGGTGGTAGTAGTAGTGTTAGTGGTAGTGGTTATAGTAGTAGTAGTAGTAGTAGTAGTAGTAGTAGTAGTAGTAGTAGTAGTAGTAGTAGTAGTAGTAGTAGTGGTAGTGATAGTGATAGTGATAGTGATAGTGGTAGTGGTAGTGGTAGTAGTAGTAGTAGTAGTAGTAGTAGTAGTAGTAGTAGTAGTAGTGGTAGTGGTAGTGGTTGTAGTGGTAGTGGTGGTAGTGGTAGTGGTAGCGGTGTTAGCGGTGTTAGCGGCGGCAGCGACAAATCCATTTTAAAACAATTTGACTATTTTCTATTATCGATAAATTCTGTTTCTGTTAGCGCGACATTACCTTGGTGCCATGGTACAGTTGTGGTATCATTTTGCGGTGTTTTTGGCCACAAGTTCCAAAAGGGATTACCAGCAATCTCAGGTCCAACTAACTGCTCTACAGCATTCAACAGGCGCTCGTTTGACCATAGCATTCGAAATCCCTAATAAGAGTGGATAGCACTGTTTAGTAACTTTTAGTAATCCGAAGCCCAAAGGGTCACATACAATTTTAGCACCTGATAGCAGCTTAATAGTTAGTCAGTTAGTCGATGAGTCAGCCAGGCAGGCAACCAGCCAACCAGCCACAAAAACTTATCCGAGCTGTAGTTTCAAATAATTGCCGACTATGGTAATGAAACTAGTGGTGCTGGGATTATTCGATGGGTCCTGAAGATGTGTGATACATTTGGCGTCACAAGATCAAAGCCCAAGGCCACGGTGACCCGAGTAAAATGATTATTTTGTCAATCACTCTTGCTCTATAAAATAGATTTTGAGTAAAGTGAGCTGCTGAAAGCTTGCTCGTGGGGTCCCAGAGAGATGTATCACGTCTGGAGTTAAGAGGTCAAATATCAATGTCACAGTGTCATCCGCAGCTGCCGATATTCTATCGACCTTGTTTCTATGAATATTCTTTTAACTATTGTATCTTAATGCAATTTCGTATAATCTTCCAGTCATCTGACTGAGGTTCTATAAGACAGGTAGTTTTCGACAGCCGGGTTTAAATGACTTACCTTCTTGTGGGCTAAAAAAACGTGATTCCATGTAGGCAGGATTATACCTTCATCCATGATGCAGTAATAGTATGCATTTCATCTTATATAATGTAGAATGTTAAATTCCATGCACAACTATTTTCGTTCTTAGAAGCTGTTTGTTTTCTGATATACTTTTCAGTTCTCCTGTTAGTGCTTCAGTACCTGTTAAATACTGACTGACTGGTTTTGTTGAGATACTGGTCAATGGATCTTTCCATTTTTAGCTATGCACCGTCCACCTCTAGATAAGCTCCACCCACACATCGCCGTGTTGGGATCGATCGATCCTCGAATGCACTGACTATCAATTTCCTGAAAACTGTACAGGTAAATTAAGTGGTTGAATATTTTGTAAGTAACTTGACTGGGTGCTGTTGCTTCCTATGGCAGCAGCAGCGCCCAGTTGAATTAGTTTCAAAATACTCAACAGAATATGTATTAAATAGTAAAGACATACATTTCGCATAACAACGCTAGTCCGTCTTCAATTATGCGTTCGTGGCGTACTTATCTACGTCATTCATGACGTCATAATGACGTTATTATCTATGATGTCATCTTACACGTAGTTGATTATGACGTCATATGATGATAGACAAAGTTGGAAATGTCCATTATGTCAGCTACAGACAGAGATACTGCAACACGCACAGCCTATTTTAAAGGAGTATTTTGCACTGTGAAGGTACGAAATCGCTGAAACAATACTTTTAATTACTTTACACTAATTTTCTTTGAGAAGTGATGATGTATACATCCTCAAATGTTTGGCAAAACCTTTGGTAAAACCAGAGGTAAGAAATACTTTACGTTCGTTCCCAGAATGATTTCATGCATATAATTATATATGGTTATTTTGTGGGATTCTGTGGCAGCAGGATTTCGGCATACCATAGTCTGGTAGGCCCTACTGATTCAAGAGAACTGGTACTGACTAAAAAGCGATTCCATCAGTATAGTACTGACTGACTAAAAACCATATCACTGCTTGCCAGTGTGATCTGATTATGCACGTTTGTATAGACTGAATCACTTTCATAATAAGCGCGTACCTGTGTGAGGCTTCCTATTTTATGAAGAACTACATTAGCTCCAGGAAACTCGTTTTCTAATTTTGTCAATCTGTCAAAATGGCCGCACTCTTTGTATAGACCTGAAAAGAGAGAATAACATACGCGATGTTTGTGTTGGCGTAATAGTATCGCGAGCATGGCCTGGGCGACCTTTGCTTTGGAAAATTGTGAACTATTAAAAAAAGATGCAATCTTCTAATATATCATGTATTAGCATGAGCAGTGAAGGCGTGTTACCAAAACAATATGAACACCAAGAGTGAATTTAGATGATAACTCTCGTACCTACACTAGGGTTAATCATCTAGCCTCGGGTGGACGATGGTAGACGTAGCCCATCATGTGTTTAAATTACATTGATTTCAATACAAAAACGTGACTTACTCGCCTTATCATGTTTCATAGATGGGTAGCCTCGGGTAGGTACGAGAGTACGAACTCTAGCCGTTTAAGCGCTACTCTGGTGATTCGAGTAACAACTCTACTAGGTGCCTAAACTCACTTTAAGGTATTATAACAAGAGTGTGGTTGCTATGGTACCAAGAAATACCTTTTGGCTAGGCCTAAATTGTTTCTAAGATATCAAAATATTGATTATATATTGAGTGAGATTCCGTAACATAGCATCTCGTGTTGGACTCAATAAGCATTGCGTGCAGTGGAAATGAAATACTGTCCCAACACTTTACTTGTAGAATGAACAAACTGCATAATCCGTTCAAATTGGTCTAAAGCTTAACAGGAAGCAGCTGTTACATTAAACAGCAAGCGTTTCTTGCAAAACAGAACAACTCGTACATCGGGACCATTGTGGTGAAGCTCAAGTCTATACATGGCTAGATTAACAAGAGGTCCAATGGGCCTGTATCGTTCACCTGGAACATTGGCATTTCAACTAATCTTACTTAAGTTTTACATCCATCGGTGTCACTTCCAATGACTTTCAGTCAAATGGTTTAGTTTTCGAGATATTGACAACAATCTCTGGACTGTTTTTTTGCATTAGTGATTTTGAACAATGTTTAAGTAAAAATAGATGATATCAGTGCTAACTACAGCTGGTTTCTTAACTATCTCACTGCTGCAAGCCAGTGCAGCCAATAATTTAAATTCTCAAAAGCTCTTCACTTGTTGAATATTTTGAAAACAATTCGACTGAATGTTGTTGGCGGCATAGCCACCAACAATTTCAGTCCAATTGTTTTCAATATATTTATCAAGTTCAGAGATATAACCTTTGGAATATGTCGTCTGCAAAAACTCAGTCAGATGGTTATTAGAGGTTTAAATACAATTGAAGAAAATGGTCTCTAAAGGCAGGTAGGTGGTCTTTATAGCAGGTTATTCCCCACCACCACCACACAATCCATTTAACACATGCGCATCTGGCTGAATCACCAAGTTAGGAGCAGAGGTAGGGTGAGCTGGAGTCGATTTGGAAAATAATTTGACTGAACTCATTGCTACCTTAGGCAGCAACAACTTTCACTGCTCCTTAATGCAGCAACAACTTTCAATTAAATACATTTCAAAATATTTTTAAGAGCATAGATGTCAGAGCACATAATACATATCTTAAATATTTCGGCAGTACTGGGAAGGTTAATCCGTTAATTGGAATTTAATATCTAGTTTGGCAATAAAATCTGACATAGTGATAAATCAATGGACGGTGGAAACAAACCTATATTTGCCCTATGAAAGTGAGACTGCAAATATTTAGTGGTAACTCTGGCATTTGACGTCCTATCAGTTTCATTTTCACAACACAGATATTAGATGCCGACATTAACATTGTGACCAAGTTTGGTGTCAATCCCTCAAGAAATAACAAAATGAGCCGCCATTGTTGGTGAGACAGACAGACAGATGGATGGACGGACATACAGCAGACGGATGGGGTCATCACTATACGACAGCTGACTGACAAGTAAGCAGAGTTAAGAAAACAAATTTGGGATTCAAAATCCATCAAATAAAAAAATAGAATATGGCCGCCAAACACGCTAAAATTTGATTGGTCCACGGCCCGGAATTTCTGCCCGATCCGTTCAGCGGTTCTGCAGAATAAGTCGTTTACACGAAAACTATATCATCCAAGATGGCTACCGAACCATTTGGCCAATCAAGTTCCTTCGAACAAACTTGGTTCAGCTCTTTCCCTATATGATATTTCGTGAATTTTGAATCGATCCACCAAGCGGTTTCGGAGAAGATTTTTAATGTCATTTCCTAAAATCGCCCAAAATCCAATATGGCCACCGGCCAAATTGGCCGATTGGCTTTGTTTGAACAAACTTGGATCCCTATGCCCTAAGGACTCTTCCTGCCAAATATAATTGAAATCGGCACAGTGGTTCTTGAGAAGAAGTCGTTTAAAGAAAATAGTTGACGGACGGATGGATGGACGGACAGATGGATGGACGGATGGACGGACACCGGACAGACGATGGACGGTCGCCATGGCATAAGCTCACTTGGCCATTCTGGTCAGGTGAGCTAATAAATTGATAAGAAGCGATTCTTATTACCGCATTTAACTGGAAATAAGGGTTGTGTAAGCTGTTGCTGTCAATTATATAACAGCAACAGCACTGTCTATGACAGCAATGGTTTTCAGCAATGCTGTTTACAAACTGTACAGCAGCCTTTCTAATAATGGCTTTGTAACAATTAATCTTTAGACAGTGGTGTGACAAGGGTTGAATAGTCAGGCTGTTAACTGTTGCTGCACTTGACAGTAACAGATATCGTCAGGAAAACTATTTTCAAAATGGTCGTCACCATGCTACATGATATCCAACAAAACTTGTGAATAACGCAATACTGAACTAAATTTATTGCTAGAATTAATTGGCTTTAACCCTTTAACCCTCAAATCTATTCAAGACAATTTAGATTTTCTCAAAGAAAATATCCACTTGCAGACCAAGAGAAGACTATTTTTGAAAATTTATCACTGGAGTGATTCCAATGGTAAAATTTCAAAAACCGTCTTCTTTTAGTCGGCAAATGAACATTGCTCAAGATCACTACAGAAGCCCTTTTTGCTGATATGAGTGTTAAAGGGTTAATGATGAATTAATTAAATAAATCTTTTAGAATCAGTATGTGAATATGGTACACTTCATCAGCTCACTACCTCACAGGGTATTAATTTCATTTCAATCTTGGGAATTAGAGTTGTGGTTTTAAATTACAAGATTAAATGTTTTCCTATGCTGGCTAGATATCTAAGATATGTAGTGTGTGTTCTGACATCTATAACTTTGAATATTTTGATATTTATTTGACAGAAAGTTGTTGCATTCTAAGGCAGCAATGACTTTCAGTCAAATTATAATTTTGAACTAGTGAACAACTGCTGCTAAGTGAGTTTGGTCACTCTGTCAAATGATTACAAGGGTTTTAGAATGCAGTTAAATATGCTATAAAGACCACCTGTACTAAATGCCACTTTTACTACATGCCGCCAAGCTGTTTATCTGATAGATTCAGAAATGGCATGGTTGAAATCAGCATACTCATAATCCTGTACTAAACAAATTTTTGCTTCAAAATCCATCAAATAAAAAAATCCAATATGGCCGCCAAACAATCTGTATTTTGATTGCCCCACTGCGGCCATGTTTTTTGACAGATCAACTTCCCTTGAACAACGTTTAATGGCCCTTAGTCCCTAATCATATCTGCCAAATTTCGACCTGATTCCTTCAGTTGTTCTAGAGAAGTAATTTTTGCTAAAACTAGGTCAACCAAAATGGACGCTGAACCATTTGGCCAAGCAAGTTCCCTTGAACAAACCTAGTTCAGCTCTTGCCATAGATCATATGTCATGGGATTTGCTTCAATCCACCAAGCGGTTTCGGAGGTTTTTAAAGAAGTTTCTAAAAATCGGCCAAAATTCAAGATGGCCGATCGGCTTCGTTTGAACAAATTTGAATCTCTACACCCTAAGGATGCTTCCTGCCATATATAATTGAAATCGACCCAGTAGTTCTCGAGACGTAGAGATTTTAAATTTCCCATTGCCTTAGTATGGGAGCTTTAGGCGGGAAAATGATCGAAGATGGCCGCCAAACCGTTTATCCGACAGCTTTGAAAATTGCAAATTTGTGATCAGAATACCCAAAAACATATATAAAACCAATTTCAGCCTCAAAATCCATCAAATAAAAAAATCCAATATGGCTGTCAAACATGCTGTATTTTGATTGGCCGACTGCACCATGTTTTTTAACGGACTAACTTCCTTTAAACAAACTTTAATGGCGTTTGGTCCTTAATTATATCTGCCAAATTTCGGCCTGATCCCTTCAGCGGTTCTGGAGAAGAAGTCGTTTTCGCTAAAACTAGGTCAACCAAAATGGCCACTGAACCATTTGGCCAATCAAGTTCCCTTGAACAAACTTGGTTCAGCTCTTTCCCTAGATCCTATTTCATGGGATTTGCTTCAATCCACCAAGCGGTTTCGGACAAGAAGATTTTTAAAGACATTTTCTAAAATCGGCCGAAATCCAAATTGGCCACCGGTCAAATTGGCCGATCGGCTTCGTTTGAACAAACTTGGATCCCTATGCCCTAAGGATACTTCCTGCCAAAGATAACTTATATCGGCCTAGTGGTTCTTGAGAAGAAGTCGTTTAAAGGAAAAAGTTGTCGGCCGGACAGACGGACGGGCGCCGGACTGACGACGGACGGTCGCCATGGCATAAGCTCACTTGGCCATTCTGGCCAGGTGAGCTAATAATGAGAGCAATTGATCACAAGATGACCTCCTTTGAAGGTATAAGCGTCCTAACATAATAGGAAGGACGATAATTAAGAATATGACCTCAACGATATCATATAAGCGGA
>CM067373.1:123236383-123351383 GCA_034401795.1 Chaetoderma sp. LZ-2023a | reverse complement strand
CCAATAGCAGGAGCAGCATCAGCAGCATCAGTATATGCAGCATCAACAAAAATAGCAACAACAACAACAACAACAACAACAACAACAACAACAACAACATGACGATGACGACAATGGCGATAGCAACGATAGCAATGACAAGGATAACAACAATGACAATGACAACACTGACAACGTCAACAACGACGACGACGCCGCCGCCGCCGACGACGACGACGACGACGACGACGACAATAACAAAAGCAGCAGCGACAAGCAGCGACAACAACAGTACCAACAGCGACGACGACGACGACGACGACGACGACGACAACAAAACAAAAAGATTATGTTATTATTGTATTAAACATGTATTTGTAGAGTATATTACTGTAGATATTAATAAGAAAAACGGTAACATTATCAGAACCTACCTCTTCAAAGAATCGCTGGACCATGTCTTCGCTTAGTTGTCCTGCTTTCTTTTCTTTGGGCTGAGGTGGTGGGACGGCGTACACCTCTGGATACGCATTGTCACTTTCGCCTGGGTAGTGTTTGATAGTAGAAGACATGTTTGTAGATTTTAGATTCTGTATGTCAAAAGCTGAAGAACAAATCAATCAACTTATCGATCGATTGACCGACAGACTGACAGATCTACCAACCGACTGATGGATTTCAAAGTTCTATGTCGAAAATCTTTCGCAATAAAGGATTGTTTATATTATATCCGAATGAGTCGAATGTCAATCAGATACACTTCAACACATTCGGATATTTCACGGTAGTAATAGACGCAGTGTAACCTCCACGCTGGTCGATCGACCACGCGGTTTTCTGCACACCTGATCTATAGTAGTATGAAGAGCGTACACCTGGAACAGATTTTTAATGAAAAGTCATGGAAATAATATTGTAGCGAGCATAAGAATAGCGAAAATCGGGGAAAATCATCCGCATTTGTATATATACGTCGCCGTTCTGTCCGAACCGGCCATTACCCCCATATTTTGAACCAGACAGGTCGAGAGACCACTCAAATGCCTACGGGCATGCACAAGATTTCAAAGTTCTATTTTGAACATTTTTCGCAATGAAGGTCTGAGCACCGTAAAGCGTAATGAAATCCCGTTCACGGGCTAATATACGTCATAATACTGTCAGAACCGGCCATTATTCCAGATTTTTGACCATATATGTCGATAGATCTCTCAAAGACCTACACACATGCAAAAGAATTCAACGCTCTATGTGGAAAACATTTTGCAATAGAGATTTGAGTACCGTAAAGCGTAATTAAATCCCGTTCACGGGCTCATACATGCCATAATACTCTCCGAACCGACCTTTACCCCAAATTTTAGATCAGGCACGTCGATAGAACCCTCAAAGACTTACCCGCATGCAAATAAATCAAAGTTCTATGTCGAACAGAGTGCCAGTACCCAACACTGTTAGTATCATTTATTATTGTCTATATTGTATAATTATCGTCATCTGCTACTGACGCTTCCGATGTTGCTGCTGCTGAGAAGTAAGCTTTTTAAGCAATTCATGACCATTTCTGGTCTTCCAAATGGTTAACAGACACTGGCAAAAATCGAACAGAATCAATTAAATAAAAGTCAAAATTTTCAGCATACGGATTAGCACAAATATAATAATTCTCCAGTCGAGGAGTCAATAGACAGGAACAACATTCAGTCAAATTGTTTCCAAAAATATTCAGCACAAATCCTTATTATTTACCCTAGCTGCAAGTTTTACTTCGCTATTCTTAAGGCAATGGTTAATCAGCCACTAACGTCAGCAGATATCAAATAAAAATTAAATGCCCGTTCACATTAATCAGTTTGACTAAAGCAAATAAATGTCACTGTAATCATTTTATTAGAGCCTCTGGCCAATTCATTTGCTACTACATGATAAAGAGGAAAATTTAAATCTAAATATCTTGGCCGATTTACTGATGGATCTTATATATAGAAAGCGCATGGTACCCATTTTTGCATTTACGGGGCGACCTCTTGGTGCTCCATGAAGCAAGTTTTTTCATTATAGAAACCAATAACAAAACCCATACCATCCTCAAACCCCTGCTGCATAAGAACAACTTGATATTTTTAATCAAATCTAGAGGATCCATGTGACAATGTGTGTTTTAAATGATACCAATTTTTAAAGCGCAAATGCTTTATAGTTTAGATACAAGGGCAGATAGAACATGACAATTGCTGGGAAAAACTACACAAACATCTGTATTATCATTAATTTGCCAATAAACAACACTCCCTCTCTGCGGTGTGACAGTGAGCCAATGACTCATTTCCGTCTGCACAAATACACATGATGGGTTTCTAGCTCATTGCGAGAATCGGGTTAATTATTTTTAACACAATTTGATTGACAGTTATTTTCACTAAAGGTAGGAAGTGTTTCAGACAAAATGTTTTCAAAATAAATATGATATTTCATATATTTAGCTCTCTTGAAAATAGGTTTCCAGGGAATTTAGAATGCAATGTCTGTTTCATTTCCCCTTGGAAATTGACATATATTTATCACTCCAGTGGCTGTGTTGCCTCATTAAAGATAATTCTATGGGATTAATGATTAAGTCTGGTAAATAATCTGTATTAGATGCTATATAATTCCTTAGCACACATATCAGCCAGAAACGGCTTCAGCAGTGGTCTTGAGAAATGTCCATTTGCAGAGCAACGAGAGGACTATCTATTTCAATTTAACACTGGAATGACTGGAATGATAAGCATGCCAGTCATTCTAGTGGTTGGCTTGGTTCGTAATACACATATTCAGTAAGGCACCAGCACACCAGTGTAACGAATCAAACATGGACAATTTTACCAAACTGTGGATAGTCTTAACTTGAAACTAGTAATGATGCAGATAGTACCTCTACATAGTATATAACTATGCTGTAAAATTGTGTTGATATCTGTTGAGCCGTTGTTGAAAATGAGTGGTCCATAAAAAAACTATCCACAAAAAATGAAAAAGGTTCAAAGTCCACAACTGTAAAAAAAGTAGTGAATATGGTCCAAAATCATATCAGCAATGTTGCAGATCATATCCCTGTATTGCATAGAACACTTCTGTAAATGTTCATTAAAATCAGAATGAACCTAATTGAGCTACGTGATTCATAAAAACACCCTTCACCCCAAAACCGTGTAAAGAATTCAAAGGCCAAAGCTATGAAAAAGCAGGAGAAATTTTCCAAAATGAAATTGGTAATGATGTGCATATTACCCGTGTGTGATGTTCTAGCCAGTACTTGGCTAGGACCTAATTAGAAGTAACGGTATGTAACTTCAATGAGGTAGACACAACTAGAACTTACTTAATACTGATACTTTAATAGATCAACTACTACACTGAATTATGACTATTGATACTTGTATATAATATAAAGGTACGACTGTAACATATGCTTAATAGTACAATTGAGAAGAACAGAGGTCAGTAGGTATGTACGGTACGACAGCCACCAACTAACTGAAATCCCTGGGAGATGCTGGTACAGTGCCTGATAATTAGGTGGGGCATCTCATGTTAACACAGTTTCAGGATAGGTGTACTTAGTTTTATGGGGGAATATATTTGTGCACGATACTACACCTTGCATAGTATATAATGCTGCTGCAAAATTGTGTTGATATCAGGGGAGCCATTGTTGAAAAAAAACTTAACCAGAAAAATATGAAAAAAGTTCAAAACCGTGAAACAATAGTTAAAATGACTCAAAATGAAATCTATTGTGACGCAGATCACATCCCTGTATAGTATAGATCCCTTCTGTAAAGTTTCATTGTTGACCAGTGTTAAGAAATAAGTTTATTTAACAAGAATTCCGCCGAATTAAATGTCTCGCCTGTCTCCTGTTTGTCACAGTGGCATCAGTGGTTGACCTTGTGACCTCCATGTTATTATGCTGCGTCCAACATTATTGGTAACCATGTATTCAATTTTACTTCCAATAGGAGTAACCAATACTGAAATATAATTGATTTGCTGAATGGAAAAACTGGAGGTTGAAAAAGCAGAGGTCAAATAGCAATATTAGAATGGCCTTGACCTTTGAAGTGGTGACCTGCATGTAACCATCCTGTATTCTCTTGGCATAAGTGTAACCCATTGTATATACTAGCTTAGTTTTGTAGCCGTAGTTTCAGGAATTCGCGTTGCTTTTACCTATTAATGTCATCCAGGTTTTGTGTCACCTATAACAACATACTGGCTGATTAGTCTAACACATGGCCATTCTATCTGAAAGTCTTTTTCGGCTGGCCGGAGTATATGGCCCATAGCATGCCTAACAAATTTGTATGTCTTCCTAATCACCGTCAACAGTATAGAATTTCAACAAACGGCCATGAGCCAGGGATTAAACCCGACACATGGCAACTTTATATATGTGAAAATAAACTAATCCGACACCACTAATTTCTGTACATGTCCAAAGTTCCAGACTTGCAATACTGAACTAAATTGTATTAAAGGTTTTAACCCTTCTCAGCCATAAATGCCTGGCACTCCTGGTCCAAGTATTGACGTAATCGATGACACACGTGTCTGTCTCACTTTAACAATATTATTATTTTAACCCACACATTATCACCATTATCCATGTGTTAACTAATATCCAATGCAACGTATCCTGGCTTTTGGGAAATAAGAGTAGTGTAGCATTTGCGAGTCATTCTACTTTGTCAAAGCTGCTAGTATCCCTGATATAGGAGGAGAAAAGGAACTGTAAGAGAGATCTGAGGAGAGTGGATTTGCGCATGAGCTAGAGTGAGGATGTAGAGATAGGGATATAAGTTGGTAGGTCAGCAGGCCTGTAGAGAAAACTATATTATATGAAGTCAACTGAACTGTAACTGGAAGGAAAGGTAATTTATAAGTTAGGAGACAAATGAAGTGTTTTAATCCTTTCTGCCTAGCGAACTGTTGCTATATAAGAATCATCGTGTTTGTGAATCTGTAATATTTCCCCTGTCTATTAGAACCACTGTGTTTGTGAACCATTAACATATCACCTGTCTATTAGAACCAACGTGTTTGTGAACCAGTAACATTTCACCTGTATTTAAGGACCGCTGCATTTAGAACCAGTAACATTTCACATGTCTATTAGAACCCCCGTGTTTGCGAACAAGTAACATTTCACCTGTCTATAAGAACCAGTAACATTCACCTGTGCCTAAGAGCCACTGAGTTGGAGAACCATCACAGAGCGCCACATCTTTGTGAGGATTGTGAGATCTCTATTGTCACAAATTGGATTACATGTTTACTACGTCACATAGGGTCTTGTGTTCCACTTCCAATTGGACTACTGTGTATTAAGCCATACTGTGCCATATGTTTCGTGTCCCATTGGATTAGGCTTTTATTACATCGCATCGTGATGGTGTAGCCACTTGTAAATATTTTATCTATATTCAGCTGTAGATGTATCCTTTAGATGTTTTCTTTAATTATCTATTTATCGCTGTAGTTTAGTCCGACTCCGTTCTACCCCTATTAATATACCACTCATCGTTTTAATGTTACAATCTGCCACCGCACCACCATCCATTTATCCAACCGCCCATCCATCCCTCCATCCATCTATCCACCCATCCCACCATCCATTTATCCAACCACCGACCATCCAGCCATTAAATGCGGCCATGTATTAATAAAATATGTCCAGTTACTGGCCATGCGATCTGGCAATCTAATCAACACATGCTGATGTGGAATGTCTCTGGGTTTATAGCTAGCGAACCTGGCCTGTCATCCTGGCGACTTGTCGGCGATTTAGTGCCCATTACACTTTACATCCTGACATTTTAATGTTGCGATAGGTTCAGCGGAATGAAACTAAGATTATTCCATATGATAATCCAAATTTCTGAACTTAAAGATCACATTAATTGTCACCATGCAACCATCCACCAAACCACACCTAGGGCGCACATGATATGGTTTTGGCATGAGTCAGGTGGATGAGTTTTAAGAATGCGATGCAACTAAAAGACGGGGTTCTTGGCTTGAAGTTGTGGGCCGGATGAGATGTTGAGAAAGCAAAGATGCTGACACTGGGGACGTTGCGTTAGGCAAATTGTGAGGATTGTAATTTTGCGAGACGAGATGTTGTAGTGACAAAGTCTGGTGCTATTGCTATTCTGCCGTTGCTGTTTATAACGACCGCCTCTCGTCGTGTCATTGAGTTTCCTATATTGTACTGTCGCTGTTCATAACGACCAGCTCTCGCAGTGTTATTGGATTACCTGTTATCGTGCTATTTGATTAACTGTTGCTATTGTCCTGTTGCTGTTTATGACGGCCACCTCTCGTCGCGTCATTGGATTAAATATAAGGTACTGTCTCTGTTCATAACGACCACTTCTCGCTGGATCATTGGATTGTTTATACTGTACTATTACTGTTTATAACGACCACCCCTCGTCGTGTCATTGGATTAACTTTACAGTACTGTCTCTGTTCATAACGACCACCTTTCGTCGCGTCATTGGATTAGCTATAAGTTCCCTATACCGTACTGTCACGCTGTTCATTACGACCACCTCTCGTCGTGTCATTGGTTTCCTATACTATACTGTTGCTGTTCATAACGACTACCTCTCGCCGTGTCATTTAGTTCTTTATACCGTACTGCCACGCTGTTCATAACGACCACCTCCCGTCTTGTCATTGGATTAACTATACGATACTGCCTCTGTTCATAACGATCGCCTCTCGTCGTGTCATTTGGTTCTCTATACCGTACTGTCGCGCTGTTCATAACGACCACCTCACGTCGTGTCATTGGATTAACTATAAGGTACTGTCTCTATTTATAACGACCACTTTTCGCTGGATCATTGGATTGCTTATACCGTACTATTGCTGTTTATAAGACCGCCTCTCCTCGTGTCATTGAGTTTCCTATATTGTACTGTCGCTGTTCATAACGACCAGCCCTCGTCGTGTTATTGGATTACATTTTGCCGTGTTATTGGCTTAGCTATTGCTATTGTGTTGTTGCTGTTTATAACGACCACCTCTCGTCGTGTCATTGGATTAACTATAAGGTGCTGTCTCTGTTCATAACGATCACCTTTCGCTGGATCATTGGATTGCTTATACCATACTATTGCCTTCCCATAAGTCACCATATGCCAAACTATCCTTCTTATTATTCACTTACATATTTCAGTACAATATATTGGCTATTAAATGTCATTATATCATACAAGCTATGTTTTGCAGTGTGGTTCATCTTCAAATTTCCGATCAATTAGTTTTGATTATATAGCAATTGCATATATCCCTACTTGTGGGATTATTGGACTTTGGGACAACCCGAATCTCAGGTACCCTAGGCAACAGCCACACTTATTAGCTCACCTGGCCAGAATGGCCAAGTGAGCTTATGCCATGCGACCGTCCGTCGTCAGTCCGGCGTCCGTCCGTCAATCCGTCCGTCCGTCTGGCTGTCCGTCCGTCCGTCCGTCTGTCCGTGCGTCAACTTTTTCCTTTAAACGACTTCTTCTCAAGAACCACTAGGCTGATATAAGTTTTCTTTGGCAGGAAGTATCCTTAGGGCATAGGGATCCAAGTTTGTTCAAACGAAGCCGATCAGCCAACTTGGTCGGTGGCCAATTTGGATTTCGGCCCATTTTAGGAAATGTCTTTAAAAATCTTCTTCTCCGAAACCGCTTGGTGGATTGAAGCAAATCCCATGAAATATGATCTATGATAAGAGCTGAACCAAGTTTGTTCAAGGGAACTTGATTAGCCAAATGGTTCAGTGGCCATTTTGGTTGACCTAGTTTTAGCGAAAATGACTTCTTCTCCAGAACCGCTGAAGGGATCAGGCCGAAATTTGGCAGATATGATTAGGGACTAAAGGCCATTAAAGTTTGTTCAAGGGAAGTTAATCCGTTAAAAACATGGTGCAGTTGGCCAACTAAAATACAGCATGTTTGGCGGCCATATTGGATTTTTTTATTTGATGGATTTTGAGGCTGAAATTGGTTTTATATATGTTTTTGGGTATTCTGATCACAAATTTGCAATTTTCAAAGCTGTCGGATAAACGGTTTGGCGGCCATCTTCGATCATTTTCTCACCAAAAGCTCCCATACTAAGGCAATGGGAAATTTAAAATGTCTACCTCTCGAGAACTTCTGGGCTGATTTCAGGGTTATGAGTATGCTGATTTCAACCATGCCATTTCTGAATCTATCAGATAAACAGCTTGGCGGCATGTAGTAAAATTGGCATTTAGTACAGGTGGTCTTTATAGCATGTTTAACTGCGTTCTAAAACCCTTGTAATCATTTGACAGAGTGACCAAACTCACTTAGCAGCAGTTGTTCACTAGTTCAAAATAATAATTTGACTGAAAGTCATTGCTGCCTTAGAATGCAACAACTTTCTGTCAAATAAATATCAAAATATTCAAAAGTTATAGATGTCAGCACACACAATACATATGTTAGATATTTAGCCAGCATAGGAAAACATTTAATCTTGTAATTTAAAACCACAACTCTAATTCCCAAGATTGAAATGAAATTAATACCCTGTGGGGTAGTGAGCTGATGAAGTGTACCATATTCACATACTGATTCTAAAAGATTTATTTAATTAATTCATCATTAACCCTTTAACACTCATATCAGCAAAAATGGCTTCTGTAGTGATCTTGAGCAATGTTCATTTGCCGACTAAAAGAAGACGGTTTTTGAAATTTTACCATTGGAATGATTGGCTCGATAACCGAGCCAGTCATTCCAGTGATAAATTTTCAAAAATAGTCTTCTCTTGGTCTGCAAGTGGACATTGAATAAATTAGAGGGTTAAAGGGTTAAAGCCAATTAATTCTAGCAATGAATTTAGTTGAGTATTGCGTTATTCACAAGTTTTGTTGGATAGCATGTAGCACGGTGACCACCATTTTGAAAATAGTTTTGCTGACAATATCTGTTACTGTCAAGTGCAGCAACAGTTTCTGACTATTCAACCCTTGTCACACCAACGTCTAAAGATTAATTGTTACAAAGCCATTATTAGAAAGGCTGCTGTACAGTTTGTAAACACCATTGCTGAAAACCATTGCTGTCATAGACAGTGCTGTTGCTGTTCATTAATTGACTGTTGCAGCTTACACAACCCTTATTTCCAGTTAAAAGCGGTAATAAGATTCGCTTCTTATCAATTTATTACCTCACCTGGCCAGAATGGCCAAGTGAGCTTATGCCATGGCGATCGTCCGTCCGTCCGTCCGTCCGTCCATCCGTCCGTCAACTCTTTTCTTTAAATGACTTCTTCTCAAGAACCACTGGGCCGATTTCAATTATATTTGGCAGGAAGTATCCTTAGGGCATAGGGATCCAAGTTTGTTCAAAGGAGGCCGATCAGCCAATTTGGCCGGTGGCCATCTTGGATTTTGGTCAATTTTAGGAAATGACTTTAAAAATCTTCTCCGAAACCGCATGGTGGATCGTTTCAAAACTCATAAAATATCATATATAGGGTAAGAGCTGAACCAAGTTTGTTCGAATGAACTTGATTGGCCAAATGGTTCGGCAGCCATCTTGGATGACATAGTTTTCGTGTAAACGACTTATTCTGCAGAACCGCTGAACGGATCGGGCAGAAATTTTGGGGATATGATTATGGACCAAGGGCCATTAAAGTTTGTTCATGGGAAGTTGATCGGTAAAAAACATGGCCACCGTGGACCAATCAAATTTTAGCATATTTGGCTGCCATATTCTATTTTTTTATTTGATGGATTTTGAAGCCCAAATTGGTTTTCTTAACTCAGCTTACTTGTCAGTCAGCTGTCGTATAGCGATGACCCCGTCCGTCTTCTGTATGTCCGTCCATCCATCTGTCTGTCTGTCTCACCAAAAATGGCAGCTCATTTTGTTATTTCTTGACGGATTGACACCAACCTTGGTCACAATGTTAATGTCGACATCTAATATCTGTGTTATGAAAATGAAACTGATAGGACGTCAAATTCCAGAGTTACCACTCCTTAAATTTTTGCAGTCTCACTTTCATAGGGCAAACATAGGTTTGTTTCCACCGTCAATTAATTTATCACTATGTCAGATTTTATTGCCAAACTAGATATTAAATTCCAATTAACGGATTAACCTTTCCAGTACCGCCGAACTATTTAAGATATGTATTATGTGCTCTGACATCTATGCACTTAAAAATATTTTGAAATGTATTTGATTGAAAGTTGTTACTGCGTTAGGCAGCAGTGAAAGTTGTTGCTGCCTAAGGCAGCAATGAGTTCAGTCAAATTATTTGTTTAATCGACTCCAGCTCACCCTACCTCTGCTGCTAACTTGGTGATTCAGCCAGATGCGCATGTGTTAAATGGATTGTGTGGTGGTGGGGAATAACCTGGGGAATAAAGACCACCTACCTGCCTTTAGAGATCATTTTCTTCAATTGTATTTAAACCTCTAATAACCGTCTGACTGAGATTTTGCAGACGACATATTCCAAAGGGTATATCTCTGACCCTGATAAATATATTGAAAACAATTGGACTGCAATTGTTGGTGGCTAAGCCGCCAACAACTTTCAGTCAAATTGTTTTCAAAATATTCAACAAGTGAAGAGCTTTTGAAAATTTAAATTATTGGCTGCGCTGGCTTGCAGCAGTGAAACAATTAAGAAACCATCTGTAGTTTGCACTGATATCATCTATTTTTACTTAAACATTGTTCAAAATCACTAATGCAAAAAAACAGTCCAGAGATTGTTGTCAATATCTCGAAAACTAAACCATTTGACTGAAAGTCATTGGAAGTGACACCGATGGATGTAAAACCTAAGTAAGATTAGTTGAAATGCCAATGTTCCAGGTGAGCGATACAGGCCCAGTGGGCCTCTTGTTGGTCATTGTTTTATAGTGCATGGGTATATTTCATTTGTCTCTGCTCTATGCAGATGGGGGCTCATGGGCGAATTTGAATGACTGGTATAGTTTGAGAGTAAGGGGTTTAGGTCGGCTGAAAGTCCTAAGAGTAAGGGGTTACATAGTTCAGGTAATTTCTGGTCCTTGTTGATGAGTATCAGAGGCTTGGAGATTTCCAAGTCAGAGAAGGTAAATCGATTGGCAGCACACTCTTGGAAGGTTAGTGCAATGGGGAGCAACGTCAGGCCTGCAACAAATGCACATATTATTGAATCAAGACGAGAAATAAATGTTGAGAATCTTGGAGATGCACTGACCTCAGCACCGAGGTCCTGCTTGAAGCCATCCAGGAGAAAAATGATAGTGGCTGTCAGGTCAGTGAAAGGGTAACACATTCTAGTGGAGAGCGGGTATAGTAATTTGAATATCTCTTCCAGGGAACGCATGTTTCAAGGGAATTACTTTTCTTGTGGATCCTTTAGGCACAGGGCCGCGATTTTCAGAGACAAGGGAGCCGATCAGGTGATCATCAACTGTGAGGGTCAGGTGCTTAGTTCAGAAGTAATAATAATAAATCGCTCAATCAGTCCGTTGCCACACGTTTTTGCTCAGTCTGGTGAACAGAAACCTGTTCCACAAAACACTCCTTCATGTCAGAACACCAATGTCAAGTTATGTGATGGCAATCTTGTTTCATGCATAGTTGGTAAAACGTATGAAACACATGTTTTAGTATGTGGTGTCAAAACGTAAGGTTTGATCGATACTGGATCACAGGTCAGCTTAATTTCAGTACAACAGGGAACTGAGACATGGATTTGTCTATTGAGGGTGCTGGTGGTCATCCCATTCCATAAATAGGCTGCATTGATGTTGACATCGCCCTTCCAAACTTGATAGGGTCTACTTTGCTGGATGGGATTTTAATGTTAGTCTCACCTGACACTAACCATTCATCAATTTCTCCTTTGTTGCTTGGAACAAATGTTCTGTCGAAATTACCTGATGGTGATACCCCTCGGAACCAGGCTTCAATACGTTCTAGTTTATACAATTCAGCAGCGAATGTGGCTAAACCTCGAGTGGAGGAAAACAGTATTGGATCTGTTTATGCGATTTGCTATTGTCATCCCTCCTGGTGAAAACACAGTGCTGAATGGCATGTGTGTTATTGATCCGATGTTTAGGGATCAGACAGTTCCAGCAGTTGTTAATGGAGATGGTATTTCCAAACCACTACCTAGTGGTTTGACGATTAAAGCAGCTTTGGTTACTTGTGAAGGTACATGCAGATGTCGTACTAAAGTGTTAGTATTCAATCAATCCAAGCATCCTA
Organism: Chaetoderma sp. LZ-2023a; assembly: GCA_034401795.1. Lineage (NCBI taxonomy): Eukaryota > Metazoa > Mollusca > Caudofoveata > Chaetodermatida > Chaetodermatidae > Chaetoderma > Chaetoderma sp. LZ-2023a. The sequence continues at coordinate 123,339,102 of CM067373.1, read as the reverse complement.
TGAAGGTAGTTAATAAAATTGAAATTGGTAGGCTGACCTTGCCAAAATAGATTAGACCAATTGGCCGTGACCATCATAGTCAATTTTCTAAGAATGGTGTAGGTCATGCCAGCACTGTAAATGGCATGCCAGTCAAAGAACACGAGGATCTCTTTTTCCTGTTGTAAGTTTGCACATGATTTATGACCAGAATGGCAGAAGAGGGCGCTGAAACTTCTGCAACAGATCCAAGGAGTGTTTTCCCTCAATGACCTAGATGTAGGCTTGACAGACAATGTCGGACATGCAATTTGCTTGACTGATGAGACACCATTTAAAGAACATTGTCGAAAAAATTGCTTCAAAAGATTGGGACGATGCCTGAAATCATATCCAAGAATTGTTAGATGTTGGGATCATCCAGAAGTCGCATAGCCCATATGCTAGTGCAATTTGTCTAGTCCAGAAGCAAAGTGGACAGTTAAGGCTCACGGTGGTCAATCGTCAGTTGAACAGACAGATAGTCCGTGATGCATACACGATTTCTAGGATTGAGCAAGCATTCTCAAGACTCTGTGGTACGAAGTGGTACTCCACAATGTACCCCAAATCAGGATACTATAAAATGCCAATGAGAGAGTCTGACAAGCCTAAGACTGCATTTGTATGTATGTTTGGTCTGTTCCAAGCATTGGATTTCATGAAGCTTGTGACAGAGCATGTGCCTGAGAATGTTTTATGAAAGAGCCCGGGAAGCAGCCATCAGATTCAGATAAAGTTTAATTGCTCTAATAGGGTTACGGGTTCACATTAGTACACTACATCTCTCCCCTCTTTTGAATAATTGTCTATAGTAAGAAATTATGCAGTTATATTGTAGATAATGATACAATTGAATATTCCATTGAACTAATATAGATATATTCGCAATTTCAAAGGGCGTATGATTGCCAAAGTGTCACGTTCTATCTGAGAGTATTGTTTCTCCACGTCGGTTAATGCACGGCTTGCATACACTACAATATTTGTTTGTTGTGCAGAATCTTTCTCTGTAAGAAATGCACTGAGACCTACTGCAGTAGCATCTAGGATTATTTTGATTTCCTTTCCATGATCGTAGTACGATGTTTCTATTTATTCTACTGATAGTAGAAGCTTATGTTTGTGGAATATAGCACATGATGCTTCCACTGCATCTGCTGAGGTTGAGTTGTTGAGTTGTCTAATGCGCACGATGCATTGGTCCTTTGGTTCACCAAATGAATTATTTCCAATTGTTTGCTGTTCATGGGCACAAGAGGACATAATCTATATTGTACTTGCCTGTGCCATCTAAGAGATATTGGTTTGTACTAACAACATGTTGTTAGTAGTATATTGGCCATTTGCGCCAAGTGGGTACTTGTTTTATGTCATCATCAGATGTTGCAGTTGTGACTGAGCAGCTGATTAGCTGAGGTGAAGTAATATTGTGGGAATTGTCTCTAAAGTTGTCAATTAGATGAGGTGCCAAGTCCAATTTTGAAGATGTTCAACTGGAATTGTGTCTGCATGCTTAGTGATGTGGTATTTCAAATTGTGGGTTCACAATTTTGTGAGTGAGGGGAGTATCAATCCCATTGTATATACTAGCTTAGTTGTGTAGCCATAGTTTCGGGAATTCGTGGTGCGTTTCCATATTATTGTCATCCAGCTTTGTGTCACCTATAACAACATAATGGCTGATTAGTCTAACAGATGGCCATTCTATCTGAAAGTCTGTTTCGGCTGGCCGGAATATCGGGCCGTATCATGCCTATGTCTTCTTAATCACTGACTGCAGTATGGAATTTCAGCATGGGCCAGGGATTAAACCTGACACATGGCAGCTTTATCTGTGTGAAAATAAACCAATCTGACACCGCTGTACATGTCCAAATTTCCACACTTGCAATACTGAACTAGATTGTTACAACGGTTTTAACTCTTCTCCGCCATAAATGCCTGGCACCCCAGATCCAGGTATTGACGTAATCAATGACATAATTGTTTGTCCCACTTTAACAATATTATGATTTCAACCCACCTATTACCACCATTATCCATATGTTACCTAATATCCAATGCAACTTATCATGGCCTTTGGGAAATAAGGGTAGTGTAGCATTTGCGAGTCATTCTACTTTGTCAAAACTGTTGGTACCCCTGATATGGGAGGGGAAAAGGGACTGTAAGGGAGATCTGAGGAGAGTGGATGCGAGCATGAGCTAGAGTGAGGATGTAGAGATAGGGATATAGGTTGGTAGACCAGCAGGCCTGTGGAGAAATCTATATTATATGAAGTCAACTGAACTGTAACTGGAAGGAAACGTGGTTTAAAGGTTAGGATGAAAAATGAAGTGTGTTTATCCTTTATACCTCGAGAACTGTTGCTGTATAAGAATCGTGTTTGTGAACCAGTAACATTTCACCTGTCTCTTAGAACCAACGTATTTGTGAATCTGTAACGTTCCACCTGTCTATTTGAACCACCGTGTTTGTGAACCAGTAACATTTCACCTGTATTTAAGGACCACTGCATTTCGAACCAGTAACATTTCACCTGCCTATTAGAACCCGCGTGTTTGCGAACAAGTAACAGTTCACCTGTCTATAAGAACCAGTAACCTTTACCTGTACCTAAGAGCCACTGAGTTGGAGAACCATCACAGAGCGCCACATCCTCATGAGGATTGCGGGATCTCTATTGTCACAAATTGGATTACATGTTTACTAAATCACCCCGGGTCTTGTGTTCCACTTCCAATTGGATTGCTGTGTATTAAGCCATACTGTGCCGTATGTTTCGTGTTCCAATAGATTAGGCTTTTTTACATCACATCGAGTTCTATGTTCCGCTTTCAATTGGATTATGTGTTTATTAAGCCATACTGTGTGCCAGGTACTAGTTCCATTTGGATTACCTTATTAGTGCTTATTTGAACGCACGATCACATCTCAGTAATGTATGTATAATGTACTAGATACCATCCTCGTATCATATTGTTCTGGTAAAAACAGTGGCTTTTCATACACATATCATACATGCACACATATTCTATTGCATAATATTTACTCTTGAATAAATTACCAATACCATTTAAATAAGTATTGTTTTGTGGTTTGTCAGCAACTCGTAATCAACTGATATTGAGCATACAGCAAATATATTCATGTTAGTGGATATTTGAACTCTGGGGGTTCCCCAAATCTTAGGACTGTAAGCTGTTGGTAAATCTTCCATTCGATACCTACCCGGGTTATTGACGTTTGGCCATATGAAACAATCATGGTCATTTCTGCATTGAGCAGACGGGATCATGAACTGTACTTAGTATTTGTTTGTGAAAAGGTCAAAGATATAGGTGTGAGAGAGAGAGAGAGAGAGAGAGAGAGCGAGCGAGAGAGAGAGAGAGAGAGAGAGAGCGAGCGAGCGAGAGAGAGAGAGAGCGAGCGAGCGAGAGAGAGAGAGCGAGCAAGAGAGAGCGAGAGCGAGAGCGAGAGAGAGAGAGCGAGCAAGAGAGAGCGAGAGCGAGAGAGAGAGAGAGAGAGAGAGAGAGAGAGAGAGAGAGAGCAAAAGAGAGAGAGAGAGCAAAAGAGAGAGAGAGAGAGAGAGAGAGCCCTGAGAGGGAAGGGTTACAGAAGTGGAGCTCGTCCTGGATATCTGTTGTAAAAGTTGTGACAATCACGCAACAATAACCTTTCCATTTGTTACTATTACACAATTACACATAATTATTTGATACGGAAATCCATTTTACTATTCCGAACAACTGTCACAAATTAAAAGCAATTATCCATTAGACAATCAATCTATTCAACTCCTGTCAGCCATGGCAGATAGTGATGATAATAGATTGGCAGATACTATGGCTGATGTTTCCACAAGTTTAGAGGGGCGTTATCAATTTGATGAACGGAGCTTCAGGAAAGAAAGTTCTATCAGAAGGAGAGCTAGATTTTGCTTTTTGAGAGTGTCACTATGCAACTTCCTAACATTATAGGTAACAATGTATCTAAGTTTAGTTGCAATAAGATCAACCAATCCTGAAAGATAAGCCGAGAAGTTTTGCTAAGCGCAAAAGCTTTATGTTGAAATAACAGAGTTCTGTATCAAGATCACAGTGACCTTGCCCTTTGACGCTGTGAGCCCAACATCATCATACTGCTTTCTATCAGCATAGGTAACCATGTATCCAAGTTTAGTTGCAATAGAATGAACCAATCCTGAAATATAAGCTGAAAAGTTTTGCTAAACGCAATAACTTAATGTTGAAAAAGCAGAGCTCTGTATCAAGGTGGCAGTGACCATGACCTTTCGCCTTGTGACCCCAACATTATCATGCTGTTTCTATCATTATAGGTAACCATGTATCCAAGTTTAGTTGCAATAGGGCTAACCAATCCTGAAATATAAGATGAGAAGTTTTGCTAAACGCAGAACCATGACGTTGATACCGCCGCTGTCGCCGCCGCCGTGGCCATCGGAAAAATGATACCTATGTCACGCTTTCTGCATCGGTGGCGAGACAAAAACTGTAACCCAAACTGCACTGGCAAAATAATTGAAAAAACCAAAACCGTGAGAAAACCCGTTAAAATGGACCAATATTATATCTATTTTTATGCAGATCACATCCCTGTATAGTATAGATCACTTCTGTAAGGTTTCATTGAGATCAGATGAGCCAGTGTTCAAAAACAATTTTGTTTAAAACCTTAACCAAAGTTGCACTTGAAAGATACATGAAAAGGGTTCATGTCCAAAACGCGAAAAAGGTTAGAATGGCACAAAATGAATTCTTTTTTATACAGATCACTTCCCTGTATAGTATAGATAACTTGTCTAAAGTTTCATTGAGATCTGATAAACCATTGCTGAAAAATAAGTTGATTTAAAAACCGTAACCAAAACTGCACAATTGACGGAATTAGTAATCCCTATGTTCAGCTTACTGCTTCGCAGGCGAGACAATAATAATAATAATAATAATAATAATAATAATAATAATAATAATAATAATAATAATAATAATAATAATAATAATATGGCAATGGGGATGATGATGGCAATGCTAATTACAATGCCAATGTTGCTGGCGGCGATGACAATGACATCAGCAACAGCTGTCCTGTAATGCTGATCCTCGCAGGCTTATTGTGGTAATTCTCCAAGGCATAGTAAGAATCACGATGATAACTTTGAAAATAATTTGACTGAAAGTTGTTGCTATTCACAACAACAGTTACATTCAATCAAAATATTTTTTTTAACAATTGCACGTAGTCTTGCGTTTTGTAGCCGGCTTCGCATGGATTTAAGAATGAAATTTATCTTGAAATTATCACTACAGTCTTGATAAGTTTATGTATGACTCCCAAAGAGAATAGATAGTGCTGATTTATTGCTGACATTAAGTTACATAAGGGATAATTGCTATTTGCTACTGTCCGTGGCTTTGGCATATTCAGCATCGTTCAACTGAATGATATTGCAGTTTTTACTATTGCTCTTACTGATCTTGCTACAACTGGTGTTGCTGTTATTGCTGTCCCTGCTCACAGAAATGTTGCAACATCTTTGTGAATGCAAGATTCTATTTGCACCATCTTTGAGTTCACCAGCTTTGTTTTCGCAACAGCTTTGAATGCAACGGCGTTGTGGATGCATGCAGGTAGACCTTAGAGAGCACTGCCGATCTGGCTGGTATAAAGTCTGGGGTAGTGGCCGGTTCAGACAATATGTTGGCGCATATGGGCCTGTGAATGGGTTTCCATTATGATTTACGACACTCAGACCTCCACTGAGAAAAATTATCGACATAGAACTTTGAAATTGTTTGCATGCCGGTAGGTCTTTGAGAGGTCTATCAACATGTCTGGTTTAAGATCTGGGGTAATGGCCGGTTCGGACCGGACCGAACGCCGACGTATATATACAAATGCTGGTGATTTGTCCCGATTTTTGCTATTCTTTTGCTCGCTACAATATTATTTCCAAAACTTTCCTTTCAAAATTTGAGCCGGGTGTATCCTCTTCATACTACTATAGGTCAGGTGTGCAAAAAACACGTGGTCAACCAACCAGCGCGAATGTTACACTGCGTCTATTACTTCTGTGAAATATGCGAATGTGTCGAATGTGTGTCTGGTTGACATTCGACACATTCGGATATAATCTAAACAACCCAGGGGCGCCGGAAGCAAATTTGAGGGGCGGGGGCAGGTTCCATAAAAGGGGACGCTAAATGGTATTGTCTGGAGGTAGTTATGAAATGGGTCTCCACCCCCTCCACCCCCCCCCCCCCCCACCCCCCCCCCCCCCCACCCCACCCCCACCCCCCTCCCACCCCCGCCTCTCATAGAAGGGTGTTCAGGGATACCCACCTACCTAACAATCACAAGAAAAAACATTAAAAGGTGCAGGATCATGACTCGATTTCCTGCATTCTGAGTTCCTTATGATTATGTATAAATGTTAGAGCGATGTTAATGATAATCGAAGAACTTATGTATTCTTTGGTCAATTGAGCCTGTTCCTAATTCACAATGTGATCGAGCGGGCGGGCGGGTTGTTGTGTCAGATGCACACGTTGAGTGTGCGTGCATTCGTGCATGTGTCTGTATGGTGGACTTGCACAGTTTGCCTTGAAAATATGTAATTATACCTTAGTTCATAATTATGTTTGCAATCAGCAGGATTCAGAAAAAAATTCTTTTTGTGAAAACTAGGTTATCCAAGGCAAATCTATCAATCAAGTTGAACATGTGAGCAAGGTTTGTTCAGCCCTTGCCTTAGATGAACACCACGAAGTTTCTTTAGTTTCATGTCAAGCAGTTTCACAGGTCTTTAAATGTACTTTTTAAAATAGTACAAAATCCAAGATGGCCACCAACAAAATCGACCACGCAGCTTTCCGGGACCAACCATGGATTTGACCCTATGGATCCCTACTGCCCAGCAGTTCTTAAGGACTCGCTTAAAAATACGATGGACATACGCTGGATGAATAGACAGATGAGGTAGCAACACAGTTAAGTCAAATTAGTAACAAACTATCCAACAGCTAGTGTGTATGGAATAAGTAATTTAAATTATGATTTCGTAGCTTCTTACTTAGCCATATTGGCGTGTGGGTGTCAGATGTACATTTGGCCCGGGCTATTCATTGGAGGCTTTCAAATGTCTGATTTTGTTTATGTGTGGATGGTGGTATCGTCTTTTATGTTTAGAACTAAAAGAGCTTGACATGGCTAGACATGTACATGTATCACGACCGTACGAGTTGGTAGGGTGGCGGTGGGGTGTGGGGGTGGGCGGAGTTGTGGTGGAGCTCATACTCATATAGATAGCACAGTATTAAAAAATCCAAGAGGATGATATTTATTACTTAGAGATCTATGTAGGAGTTATAGGAGATGGCATCTAAGCGCATCTAATTTTTACATTCTTTCAATGGAGGCCCCCAGACACACACCCCTCCCGTTCTAAGTGTGTGCGTGCGTGCGTGCGTGCGTGCGTGCGTGCGTGCGTGCGTGCGTGGTGGAGAGATAACAAATCAAATACACCCACCGACATTGCCCTTCGGCCAAGTGTATACAAATTATTTCTACCTCTGCATCAGTATTCTGCTTCACAAATTAAAAATCTGAGTTTGAGAGTTGCTGTTAATTCTAATTAATATCCCTTAGTGTTTCCACATTGCTGCACCCAGCCGCCCATCATTGCACAAATGTTATATTATATCGACTAAGCGCTGTATTAACGGAGTGTGGCCTAGTATCACTGCAAAAATTCGAATAGCATATGACTATGCATCTTACCTTTACTTGCAAAGATACATGCAACGTCTACAGATAAAAAAAGTCAATATGTCACATGTAACTGCCACTACAATAGTGTTTGCATTGATGATTTGATTCGGCCTAGAAGCACTCCCATATTACTTTATGGACTTGTGTTTATGTCAAAATAACCGAACTGTAATACACCTGCTCGGTCTGCTCTGAATATCCTAAAAGTCTTGTTTAAAGTTCTAAAGTAAAGTTTACTCAATTTTCGCAAAGAAACGGGTAAAGGGCACAGCTGTCCCCCGCTGACCACCCCCACCTCCCCACCTGGCCAAAGGGCAACGGGGTCACCTGCCCACGCTGCCCCCGTGCTTCCGGCGCCCCTGAAACAATCCTGCATTGCGACAAATCTACGACATAGAACTCTGAAATTTGAGAGCTCTATCGATCTGTCTGGTCTAAAATCTGGGGGTAATTGACGGTTCGGACAGTATGGTGGCGTATAAGAGCCTGTGAATGGGTTTTCATTAAGATTTACGGTACTCAGACCTCCATTGCGAAAAATGTTCGACAGAGAACGTTAAAAACCTTTGCATGCTCGTAGATCATTGAGAGAGCTATCAATGTGTCTGGTCTAAAATTTGGTGTAATGGCTGGTTCCGACAGTATTATGGCGTATATGAACTTTTTTGCATGCGGGTAGGTCTTTGAGCGCCCTGTCGAAATCTGAGGTAATGGCCTATTAGGACAGAACGGCGGCGTATATATACAAATGCTGGTGATTCTTCCCGATTTTCGCTATTCTTTTGCTCGCTACAATATTATTTACAAGACTTTTCTTTCAAAATATCCGCCGGGTGTAGCCTCTTCATACTACTACAGGTCAGGTGTGCACAAAAACGCATGGTCGACCGACCAGCGCGAGGGTTACACTGGGTCTCATGACCAACAATGACGGCGGAAGTACGCATGCGCAGGATTTCTCGCCTATCTTGGTCAGAAATTTACTACATAACAAAGAGATGTTCATAGAATCCTTATTTTCTTATTCTATTTATATCTTGTTTGTAAAATAACACATGCCCGGAAAGGAAATTTTATTAGCTATTAATTGATGTAGATTATAATAATCTACATAAGTTAGACGTTACTTCCTTTTTATATTATATGTAGATGATATTCCCTCCCATTGGAATATATGGGAAATCCACAAATATTCTAGAAAAACGTGAACATCTTTCTACTTTGTACATGCATTTATAACCTTTGACAAAAGCTCTAAAATTAATAACACTATGTGTCAGAAAGTATGGATATCCAAGATTACGAATCTGTAAAGATTATATTTTTGTGATAATTCTTTGTTACTTCCTTTCGCATTTGAATGTTTAAAATCATATTCAAATCAGAAATATTTGTTGAAAACAACAGTCTGGTAGGCAGGTGCGAAAGGGCGCCACACTGCGGTGATTTCTTTACAACACCGACCATTAAAGTCGCTACTGATTCACAGGCCTTACGACACTCCGACCCAACAGTGTTTGGATTGGAAGTCGATGAACGTGTTTGGTGGAGTGGTGGAAATAAATACACAAATCAGCAAATGAATGAATGAATGAATGAATGAATGAATGAATGAATGAATGAATGAATGAATGAATGAATGAATGAATGAATGGATGGATGGATGGATGGATGGATGGATGGATGGATTGATGAATGGGTGGATGGATGGATGGATGGGTGGATTGGTGGATGGGTGGATTGGTGGACGGATAGATGGGTGGGTGGCTGGCAGGCTGATACTGAGATGCCAAGGTTGAAATGGTTACACGTGTATCGTCCTATCCCAGCTCGTATTCCTAGTAAGCATAATAGGCCTAATAATACATGGTTGCCACTACATAGCTAGCACTGGCGACGCAGGAAATCGCACCAAATTGGAAAGGTGTGAAAATAATATATGTCGTTACGGTGCACTGGGTAGAACTGGTATAGTTCATCGTTGGGAATGCATCATCAACACCATCATCATGTAGGCCTAATGTTGTAACATAACACGCGCGTTATCAATCATCATCAATCAACATCATCAATTATCATCATCAATCATTATCATTAATCATCATTATAATCATCAATCAGCATCATATAGCTGTGTAATGTAAATACGTGTATACGTTACCTGTAGCGCGAGCGTTAATTAGAATGGACATTTTAATTGTATGTACAGTCCCTTCCAACCTGATCAATCTATTTCATTCTACATGCCGGTGATTGGGTCGTTGTCATAGAAAATGTATACATTTTTATGGTGGTTATACAAAAAAACTAAAAACATGTATATTTAAATATGAATTTGACTGAAAGTCGTTATTTTCTTAGGCATCGTTGGCTTTCAGTCAACTCTCTCTTTCTCTCTCTCTCTCTCTCTCTCTCTCTCTCTCTCTCTCTCTCTCTCTCTCTCTCTCTCTCTCTCTCTCTCTCAGAATTCTCAGCAAACTAAGTCAGCAACAGCTTCCAGTCAAATTAGTTTCAAAGAAATCAAAGTACTATTTCTTACATGGTATAAAAGTATATAAAGTTCTTTAAATGCTAAAATTTGTAGGTTAAAATATTCTAAATCTATTTTAAATAATTTCATGTACATTTAATATGATGTAAGAAATATTATGCTGAATATTTAACACTATTTTGACAGGAAGCTGTTGCTGTCGCAGGCGGGAGCAGTTTCCTGTCAAATTCCTGTCAAATTACTTTTACAATAATCAACGGTTTTCTAGCGTTTATTTTGAAATTTAGATTTCAGGGTATCCTCCCGCCTACCCGTTTTCTGAAAAGACGATATATTATAGGAAACGCCAAATCGACAGAGCTGAGATGACAAAACAGCATTTTAACATGCTAATGTAGCCATACAAGTAGGCCAAGTCGTGGTAGCGATGCATGCTTTATTTAAATTGTTAGAACTGATAGACACCAAATATCAGACAGCTTTGACAGTATGGCGGGAAGATTCGCGTGTCTGTGTTGTTCACGGTCAAATGGTCAGCTACGGGGGAAAATCGCGGCGCCTCTTAGGTTTCACAGTGAGACGGTGAAAATACGAAATAGAGAACGATAACTAGAATGGCAAATTAGCCCTTCCATTGTTGGGAATGTTTACTACCGCGAAATATCCGAATGTGTCGAATGTTCCGAATGTGAATAAGGATCTGTATTCAGATCACTCTTCTACAGTAGTCCATTTGCAGACCAAGAGAATACTATTTTAGAAAATTTACCACTGCTATGACTGGTTCGATAAGCGAGCCAATCATTCCAGTGGTAAGTTTTCAAAAATAGTCTTCTCTTGGTCTCCAAATGAACATTTTATATGAGAAAATTGAATTTTTTAAAAACATATTCGAGGGTTAGCGGGTTAAACGATAGAAAAATATTTTATCCCGCTCTCATCATATTATCTGTCGTTTCATGGTCAGGCGCGGACTATAGTATCACTAGTTACTTACCTAACGAACCGTACAGTACGATATTATTTATCGCTCTGTTAATAAAGCAAATCACGGATGTCTATAGTCCTATTTTCACTGGCATATATACACCTGCTTTACAACACGGCGCAAAATGCTGCAAAACGCTTGCCAGATTTTTCAGGTAATTATTTAGTGACAGGACGTAATAGATTAGTTTTACAATAGTTATTTTAACCCACATGGGATGTATGGTTTTGTTTGCAAGTCTCTGGATGCTGTGTTACCTCCACATCTCGTTGACGAACTGTACGATAAGATGGTAACAGTTGGTCTTGGGATTCAGATACTCGAATTAAGGCTCAATGTCTACTGGCAACTCTGCAGTCATTTGAGTTCATTGTGGCTTTCTTGGTGGCTGAAAACTGTTTGGAGTGCATAAAACCGATCGCGGCTAACCTGCAAAGGAGTGGCATGGATTGCTTTCAAGCATACTCAAGCATATGCAATGATAAACTCTACAATCAACAACATTTCAGACATACGAAACGAATTAGATACTGAATTTCAACTGTGGTTAAAAAATGCCGTGGAATTGTGCGAGAGTCTAGATGGAGGTGTCAGTGTCCCGCGTTCAGCTAGGCTTCAGAAACACCCCAATAATGTCCCAAGTACTTCACCAGAGGACTATTATAGAAACAATCTAGCCACTGTGTTTGTCGACCATCTATTAGATGAAGTAATAACTTGGTTTGGCAAGCAATCGAGAACATGTGAAGATATATTTAGTTTGGTCCCAAAAGTAATTACTGGAGACATTGATCTGGTCAGTCTTAGTGAGAAATTAATGTTTTGGGAAGGTAACCTACCATCTCCATTGTCACTAAAAGCAGAAGTCAAGTACTGGCAGAAGAAGTGTAGTTCAACAGACCTGCATCAACCTATTAACCTCATATAGTATTTAAGATTGTGTGATTCTGACGTATTCCCAAACATTAAAGTACTCTTTGAAATCGGTTGTGTTTTACCTGTTGACAGTTCCACAGGCGAGAGTTCGTTTTCGAGATATAGAAGGATAAATACATATCTTCGAAGTACTATATGTCAGAGGAAAGACTCTCTGGTTTGGCTCATATGTATTTACACAATTCTGTGGACACTGATATCGGAAAAGTGGGGGATGTCTTTGTAAATGCACACAGACGAGGAATGTTTGACGGATGTGTATTGTTTGATAGGAAACCGCCTTGATATGTTTTTAATATACAAAACAAATTTGGAGGTTGTCCTAACACTTAATCCTTGGAAATGAATACAATGTTTGCTTTGTTGAATACAATGTTTGCTTTGATTGCATTAATAAAATTGTATTATTTCGCTGGAGAAACGTATTACCCATTTATTGTTCCTACCCGTCTTTTGCCCAGACTGGAGTGAACATTGTTGCAGCTGTATATCGAATTAAAAGAAAATAGCTATTATATTGATGCAAAATAATGACGCCTTTTTACCATGCAGAACTCAGGAGATTGCTTCTTAAGAGCACATAATTTTCTTAATTTTCTGCTGGGATGTGGATGGTGGTGGGTGGGTTGGGGGGAGGGGTGGTGGAGGGTGTGTGGGGTCACCCCACTCATACAAGCTACTTCGACGTACCCTTTCTGGAGAGGGCACACCCCTTGTAGTAAGGTTGGATCCACCCTTGTTTCCGCGCTACATGTGCATAGAACCTATTCGAGGTTCATGGACAATTACAAGCAGACCAGTTGCAATTGGCTATTGACTCTCTGCCAACACCATACTAATTTCCGCCATACAAAGAGATGCCAGTATTTTGTACCTTGCATCACTTCTTATCAATACTGACACCTTCCATTAACCTGAGCAGGGATGCATGTGCACGTAAAGATTCAACTATACACAACTTGCGAAATGCAGGAAATTTGCCATTGCCAAACAGAAACGCTGGATGGAGAATGTGCAAAGATGATCTTGCAACTTTCGACTCGTATTGATTATTACATGCCTTTTGTCTGGCGTGCGCTTTCACTATAGACGGCAGACTGCATCCAAATATTTTTTATTAGCGGGACGTATGAGTTTGATACCAGTATGATATGCAATTATTGTTACATTTCGTTCTTCTGCTATTTTCACAATGATAGCATCAACGTCAGCTTGTACATGATGTATTTTTAACCCTTACTCTGCAAATGATTCCCAAGCATGTCCACACAATGCTGTTTAATTTTGCTGTTGAAGAGAAATGGTGCTTTGCTGATAACAGGCGAAGATATCTCCTCAAATGCAACTATCACTGAATCTTGCTTTGCTCTCCTTGTGTGCTCCACATCTTTGGTGCTGGAAGGTCCATAACCATTGAAGATAACTGTAAAGTTATGTAATGCCGGTTCACATAATTTTCATAATGTTGAAGAACATCAGCCATGCACTACCGTTAAGAACAAAGCACGTGTCTTCACGTTTACTGACGTTCACTGTCCATATCTTTTGCTAAAGGCGAAGTGTCGACCTTTTTCATGGAATGTGTTGCTAAATCAAACAGCATCTGCCCCTTCGGCCACCCATGCGTTCGTCTGGCTGTTCTTTGAGCTATGTCTTTTAACTGTTGGAAGGAATTCAATTAAATTTGTTATGTTAATTACCCATATGATTACGAACTGTACGACAACATTTACATTAGGTGTCGCCATCCTGTGAGGGAATGGGGAGGGGGGGGGGTCAAGGTGCGTATGCCTGCGTGGGAGCGTATGGAAGAAAGTCAAAGTTGGCGGAAATCAACAAAATTTGGTATTTTAAATACCCATATGATTGCGGATGACGAGACAATATTTAGATTAGGCTCGTTCCCCATCTGTCTGTCTGTCTATCTGTCTATCTGTCCATCTGTCAATCTGTCTGTCTGTCTGTCTGTCTGTCTGTCCGTCCGTCCGTCCGTCCGTCCGTCCGTCCGTCCGTCCGTCCGTCCGTCCGTCCGTCCGTCCGTCCGTCCGTCCGTCCGTCTGTCTGTATGTCTGTATGTCTGTCTGCGCCAGCCTTCCCGCCCTCCATCCCACCAGCCCGCCTGCCTCCACACTTAAGCCCACCACCACCACCACCACCACCACCACCACCACCATCACCACCACCACCACCACCACAACCACCACCACCCGCCCGTCCGCCTGCCCAACCGTCTGTCTGTCTAGCCGATATACATCTCCAGAATCGCATGAGATAAAATCACAAATTCGGTCAAAACCGAGTCCCAAGGGGTGAGTCAGCATCTCGCTCGACTACTTTCTGGTTCCAGTCTGCAACAGTTTCAAAATATCTATGATGGCACAGCTAGTCAATGGATTCTAAGTCATCCGATTCCTTCTGCCTTCTACTCAACATCAATAAGAATTTCCCAGTAGGTATGGATCAAAGTTTAGTCTCCAATTCGGTTTGCCATCATGCATTGCCATCATGCACCGTGTGTTCCTTTTTCTCATGGCTGACATATTCCAATGCTCTGATATATCATCGCTGAGATGATGATTCTCATTTAATAGAGATGAATACCATCCCACCCCGGTCCTTAGAGTCAGATCCGGAGTACCAATAGTTAGATGCACATTTATAGCCATGCCCGTCAGTTTCTAGCTAGGCTCCGCCCACATTGTACGCATGTTTGAATCAATTTTAATTCTTTGAACCCTGAACGTCCTGAATCTCAATTTCTAGATAATTACACAAGTGAGCTGTTGACTATTTTCAAACTAATTTGACAGGGCTAGGGGAGGGCTGCTGATTAGTTTCAAAATGATGTCACCTAACAAGTGAAGTGAGTGACTGATCGGATTCCAAATCAATACCTGTTGGACAGATATGTCCATTGACTATAATTCAGTGTGCCAGTTGCTCTATGGGGGCGTAAACATATGGATAGGGTGTATTTAGTATGCTAATATATTCATGAGTATAGAACCTTTATCATCTCTAGACATCGTGTAGCTTGAACTAAGGACAAAGACTATGCAGTATTATTCTCATAGTCGTCTTAATATCAAAGATATAAACAGTAGGTCATTGTGAGCCAGGACATCAAACGTAGCCACATTGCTTAATGTGCATAATTATAGCCCCATATGAAGTTTCACTATTATCTCAGTGTTCTGTTCTTTTAGATGCTCACAAATATAAGTAAATATTCATCAGAATATTTTATACAGAACTGTATAGCAAAGCTTTGCATTAAAAACCTTGTAAACGTGGTCACGTGTATTCTGTTGTTGCTACTGTATGAGCACTGGGTGTGGTGCTGCTATTATGGTATCAGTTTTATAAGCAAGAGACGGTGTATCCTGTTAATGATGTCGCCACTGCCACTATCGTTCCGCGGTAGCTAGTTGTTGTTGTTATTATGGCATTTCCTAACGGGTCACTAATTGCAGAGGTCAACGAAACGAGCCTATTGGAGCATATTTACCATAGGGTTCATGATAACCTACCACGTTTCGTATACAAAGAATTGCCAATCGCTTACAACTTGCTAGGTTCCGTATTTAATGCAGTGTTAATTACTTACTTTCTCAAGTCAAAGAAATATATGTCACCCATTTTTACAGTATTGACGAGTTTAGCATTTATGGACTGTTTAACGTGTATTTCAGTGGCTAGTTTCTTCTGATTTGCCATTCCTCGTATTGCTTTTATAGAGGCGCGATTTGTGTGTCCTCTGTTCGTAATTTTCAGCCATTTTGCAGTGCTTGCAAGCTAGTATCATCTTGTCTTCCTGTCGGCTCGCAGGCTGTATCAGACGGCATATCCATTATCAGCCAGAGTTCGGGTTACCAGCAGCCTGATGTTGAAAATCTGTGTATGCGATCTATGTGAAACCCCTTACTAACTTTTATCGTGGTGTGTACATGAAAACATGCAACTTCAGTGGTGATATTCCTGCTAAGGACATTGTCATGTTGGTAGCTACAACTTTAATACCTTGCACGGTCATTTTCATTTGTCACGTGACCAAGCATTGCATTGTTTCCCGGTCCCAGATGTCACATGACACACAACAACAGCGGCTTAACACTGACGGTAGAGTGGTCACTATCATTATTGTCCTATTTTTCATAGCAATGTTTCCAACATTTACATATGTCTCAATAAATCACACGAAATCAGATGGTTACAAAGGCACTGATGATAACTTATTTTTCTTATTATTTTTCAATCTATATAGTAACAGTCTAATGAACCCCATTGTGTACTGTGTTGCTGCTAAGTCTGTATGCGATGATATCGTCCGGGTGCTCTGTCCTAATAGAGGAAATACAGTGAAAGTGATTAAGAGACAATGTTAGCGAGACTCCATGGCACAGAGGAACAGGACCATAAATACCGGAACTCGAGTTTTCAATCTATCTGGACTATGTTCAGAAAGTCAAGAGTCCGCATGCCAGGTAGCAATTTCGCAGTTGTTATAGAGACGTTGTTATAGAGACGTGGTGCAAATGTAAATTAAGAGGTAATTAAATACAGTAACCTGATAATAGAAATTCGCTTCGGTTTATCTGGGCTAACACATTAATTAATTCGGTTATACAACTAGTTTATTCAAGTGAGACAATTCTATTAGATACACACACATCAACTCGATCCAAGCTAATCAGTAATCCTAGGCAAGACTCGCATGTCTACACGCACTCACCATTTAACAACAGTACAAAGAAAATGCAGTGACTAATGATATGGATATAAAGCTTACGTACATTGTCAAAAATAATATCATATAACTACTCAAATAAGACATGCAGAAGCTCGTGTCAATTAGCTTACTTTTATTTGGCGACATCACACATGGATCACACATGCCAGAATCTACTACTAAATGGTCATGAAAGGTTTGCTTCTCTATGCGCGGGTTACTTTTACATATTGGACACCATTCTGAAAATCTCGATGGCTACCCGATAGGCGAAGAATACTGGTAGTTCCAGCAGCATATTATCTAAACTATGAGGTGTACACGAGGACATGACACCATATCAACATAGCGGTCAACACGGAGGTCGTCGGCCCGAAGTCATCATTTAACATAAGCGTTGATAATATCAATCAACCTTTCCAGGCTATTAGTAAGATTTTTGGTTCTTTCCCGTAACAGCTTTCTGTTATATACATAAATAACACCATCTCTATGTGCTTGGGCCCATCCAGCTACCGGCTGGAATTGTACCCAGTACGCTTTCACTTGGAAATAGAAGTCCAGAAGCTGCAATCATCATTTGGGACCAATAGTAGCCAGCCTGGTAGACAGCCCGTTTTGTGTGTTCGATGAGTGCTGCTTTTGTCGAGGGAACGCCTTCAAGTGATCTGCTTTCTGAGTGAATATAGGCGCTTGCGGGTCTGGTTGACACTCTCTTGGCTGCTTGTGTGATCATAAATCAGAATCACAAAATATTCCAATGGTTTGAGCCAGGCATTGATAAAGTCTGGTGTATCAGCCAATGCGCAGAATGAAGGTCACATACTGTCTTTTTTCCTCTGCCGCCAAAAATGATACCGTGTCACATACAGTGGATGTGTTGAACACTGCTAATGCAATACACTTTACAAACCAAATGCTTTGGCTATGTCCTGAGCTGCTAAGACCCGAACATTATCTCCTGTTCTAAAAGCAAGCCACAACTCTGGGATGTAGCGGCGCTGGGCTGTTGTCACGATCATAATAACTACATCCGTATTAACTATGTGTAATGACATCCTGTTATTCCCTTGTTTTACAGCATCTTCAACAGTGAGGAAAAGTCTTGAATCGCTCTCCTCATGATTGCACGGGGCAAGACATGGCACATCTTGGGGCTGAATACATAGCATATGAGCGTGATGTGCGCTAATTACTTGCTTCTTGGTATCCATGACCAAAGAACGCCACGAGGTCTCTATCTCATAGCTGTGATGCAATGTATAACCAGTAAGGGTGGGAACAGGTGTTCTTTAGAGACGATACCTTAAGCTGTGTTCTTGATTTCTCTCTGATTGGCGATCGACCTAACAGGGGCAGTTTGTTTCTCCTGATGAGGACAACAATGGGTTTTGTTTGGTGGCGAAGACGTTCTTAAGGTGTCACACTGCCCTTGTCCAATTTTCTCGATATGATGCACCGTGTATACGATGGCCAGATCGGCAAAGTGTCTGCGGTCTAGTAGGAGATCAGTACTTTCATCAGCGAATGGGTTCTCCAGCTCTTTTATGACACGTTTTAGCGATTGTACATCATTAAAAAATCGAAATATGCATGTAGCGTCTGCTTATGATGCCTGAGATCCGTTTTCTTTCTATTATCTATTGAAGATTTGAACTCTGGACCACCTTGGGACCGGATACCATATAGTGCCGCAAACCTGCAGTGTTCTCTGTGAGGTCAACCACCACGCCAGCCCCTTTAGTACAGCATTGTTCTGCTCGTGGGCTGGTCAATGGTCAGAGCAGAAAAGAAATGAGATCTTCACAGCAAGGTTGCGTTTGAGAAACTAAGCAAATACGCCAGGATTCCTGACTTCTAGTGCAGTCATGTCATGCAGATGGACTGAAATCCACGGGACATGATTGTGGCGATCCAAAACAAATGAACTATAGAACGATCCTCAAAGCATCAATATAAACTTTTGTTACAAAAATCAGCATCTCAAGGTCTATGATGATATATTAAAACTGTAATTGAGGACTCCTTACAGCTCTGACAATACATTAATATTCCAAGGACATTCTCTCCTTCTTCCATACTACTGCTGTACTCGGCAGAGGATTTCTGCAAACATATTTCCATTATACTAGTTGTGACTTGATGAGCGCTCTGAGCACCTGCCACACTGGAAGCTTTCTGAAATGAGTCTGCTGTTCCATATGTGGAGATATCACCTTACACAACTGCACCTTCCGTCAAGTAGATCCGCAAATAACTTGAGAAGTGCCATCTCAATGAGCAGGCTGCCGAACATTACTACAAAGTGTGTCTTCACCATGGTTTTGACAGTGCTTTGCTAGTGTGTACAGGGCCGGATCTAAACGATAATGAGCACTACCACCTTCTTCACAACATCCATCGAATGACCTTATCCTGGTCATAGAATAGTGGAAGCAATGAAATGAGTGCCATAGATCTCTCTGATGTGTTATTGCCTTGTTCACAGCTGCTTGATATGCAGCCCAGGAAACTGTCTCATCGTCTTTGAGAATGTCGACAGCCACCACCTGTTGCACATGGTCAACCCACCTGACAAGATAGAAAAAGAGAAACATAACACAGTTTAGTAATTATACAGCATGCACAAAAACCAAAAATACCTGCTTTAATAAAGGACCTTAGCGGAATGCATGACAACTGTGAATAAATGCTAGTATTGCGAACCGACAGTTAGTCACAGTTTTTTTACACTTTGTTGCACTCCACTGACTGCTTTGCTTGGATGTCGAAACAGGGATATCCCTGTCCCATGGGAAGAATTATGGGGCACGTATTGAGCTCGGATTATAGTATATTGTGTCTACTGCACTCGTATTAAGGAGGCACCCTCTGCGTTGATGATGACAGACGGCTTTCTCCATGTCAAAATGTTGACAGATTTTTCCCGAATTCCCGAAGGTATTCAGGACCCGATCATAGGAAAGTGGCAGCGCCAAATTGAATAAATTGTCTATAAGTTCATGATTTCGAGATGTTGTCTGTACCATCACACCAAAATACACAAATAGTTGTGTTTCTTATTATCGACTATGTATGGCAATAATACTTATAATTTACGCCATTGGGCAGCATCATAATCATATGCTATTTGTAGAGCAGAGCCCATGTCTTGCTTACTAACGAGTATCATCGCGGCTTTGTGTTTGGGCTTCCAGGTCTGGACCAGGATTTGCTCTTTCAGGTGGTTTAAGAGAACGCACCCAATCCCTGCAATCCCAAGTTGTTTCGGCATGTTGTTGCATAGCTTTGATAGATCTGTCGTATTGAACATTGGTGCCACAGTGATATCCATAAAGCGTTCCTTGATATAGGAAATTAATCCCGCAAGTGCGATATCGTGCTTAATAGCATTAAACTCTTATATGTGAAGGGTTTGTGACATAGCATGCTTTATTGTATAGAGAGACCAGGCACGTGACACTATACTTGGCCTCCTGGGAAATCATATCAATAGCACTCAGTTTGACAAGCATAGACTTGCCCTGAAGGTTGACATTGTATAACACGGACATCAAGTTCAAATGTTGAAGATTCATGTAATGGCCTTCCAGCTGTGGGTTCGGCACAAAAGAGACAGATACAGCTTATGTATGTAACAGGGTAAATACATTTTGCAATATGGTTGTACTACCCGGCTACGAGTGACAAAGTTCTTATATGTCACCTTAAGTTCGTTGAATTGAGGAATAGATGAAACATAAACACTGGCTGATGAAATGCTATATAGGCGAATTTATTTACAGTGATGTTGCTTTGAATACCATGGTTTTCAGGTTAAAACTCATGTATCAGAAACCCTGATGTATCATATATAGTTAAAAGAAAAGAGGATAAACACATTAAGGAATAATCTTAATATATGGCAGGATATGGAAACCCATGGACGATTAATTGTGACCCAAATTAATCCCATTGCAATATGCGGTCACATGGACGCCTCTTACTGGGTGTTCATATCCATAAGAACAATACAATAAAATACCAATATTATATATCATAAAAGTATAATCAAAACAATCTAAATGTCTTCATAAAGTTACACCATGCTTGCATAATCCGACTATCAGATAACATTTCTTGATCTTATCATTCATCTACATTCTAGCTATGTCTCAATCAGCGATCCTAACTAGTTTATCAAAGCATAAATATATAATAAACAATATACTTATTAGCTATTAGCTTCCAGTTCCTTAACTAGATTATATTTTTCCTTTAATTATTATTGATGTTCCTTTTTCGGCAACGTCCCATGATTACATCAACACCATTGGTTCGTAACAATCTTGTCCATTCAGATGACATACCGGATATAGGATAGTAGTAAAGTCTGGGTGCACAACTTAATAGGATATGGAATAGCTTCTAAGATCACACCAGACTTCCATACTTGGATGTAATTACATTTCCTGACACTCACCCCATAGCTTACAAGACAACATTTCAGATGCCAGATTCTCTACAGCAATCCCACCGAATAGCCGTCATTTGAATCCTGAATAAAGTAATTACTACATGGTAACAACGTCATCAAAACGCCCAACAAGGTACATGTAAAATATTAAGATAATCGACTAAGCTACTTTTCAATTATGGTAAGGTATAATGTATATATGGAACATAGCCTGTTTATAATGGCCCATTTACGCTACAGCATTGCAAATCTCATATTAACCCATTTCCTCCTTAATATAAGTATTACTTAAAATGTAAACAACATAATATCCAGTGATATTTATTATTATTATTATTATTATTATTATTATTATTATTATTATACAGGGTAAGCCGATTAGTCCAATAAGAAATCATCCACTGTATTATTTACACCAACTAGATGCAAAATAACGCATTAGATATACACTAGGTAGTAAGTCAAGAAAGGGAAATAAATCTGTCTAGTCAGAGCCCGGCACAGTTTATTACTGACAGCAGTCCTCCCCCTTGATTTCTACCAACATCTAAGGGTGTCTGGTTGTGCAGCCTCATGGAGGATAATTAAATCAACTGACCGGCTAGCCATATTAAACGCTTCTACAATGCACCTGCAGCTGCATGGTAATTGTAGCAGGCAGTATACATAGCGTGTCTAGCTTAAATCCCACAGTTCATGACGCTAATATGTGTGTGCACACTGCCCAGTTTCATCCCAAATTCCCAGGATCTACAATTCAACAAACCAGCCCATATGATTGGTGACTGTTTTGGAAATTCACTACCCTGGACGGGTTCTCTTCTCACCTCATTAAGCAAAATGGCCATCTAATGAGCAATATCAAATAGTTTATTCCTGCTGAAATATTCCCTGCTTCTCTGTACAATAGCTGAATACTAATATTATTGTATCCCGTTCAGGCTCTGTGTGTGGGGTGGGTGTGTGTATGCGTGCCTGCACGTGTGTGTGTGGTGCATGCGTGCAGGCGTTCATGCATGCATGTGTGTGCTGCGTGCGTGCGTGCGTGCGTGCGTGCGTGCGTGCGTGCGTGCGTGCGTGCGTGCGTGCGTGCGTGCGCGTGTATGTGTGTGTGTGTGTGTGTGTGTGTGTGTGTGTGTGTGTGTGTGTGTGTGTGTGTGTGTGTGTGTGTGTGTGTGTGTGTGTGTGTGTGTGTGTGTGTGTGTGTGTGTTGGATTACATCATACTTAATTAAATGTTAAATTTCACTTACCATGAAGCCTGGTTATTCAGTTCTCATCCTTTAATTTGCCATACAATGCCGAAAAACAGCCATGTCTATATTTCTAGGTAAATGCCATGCAATTCACTGTGCTAACCTTTATAGGTTTTTACTCTCACTCCTGCTATGCACAGTCCGGTCCTATTAAACACAGTTCTGACTTCCTCTCTCTCACTCAGCTGTTCTCCCTGCCTCCCATTACTGCAACCTGATCTGGTCAGATTTTAATTGACGCCAAATAGTCCTGAACTATATCTTAGTTACTAAATTACACCTATGGGATAGCCGGATTAAACCAACTCAGTTTCACATGGATACCTCAAGTTATCTCATGTGACACAAGATTACTATCCAAGATGCACTCAGCAGCCAAGTCCAGCTCCTCTCTTAGATACATATTCATACACCAAGCATGCATAAATTAGCTGGGAGGGTGACAGGTTAATTAATATGACCAGCGAATGCTGGAATTGAGCATATACCGTGTGGCTTAAACAAGTACATAGGCTGGGTGGAAAGTTATTTATTCATTAATTAAAGTCATGTAAATTCACTCTCTCACATTCTCCCCAACTTTCATTTTGTCGTCCCGACAATTATTTATCAACTGGGCTAAGTTGTTTTGTTAGAACTAGTGCTAATAAACGTTGAGCCTTAGCTAGGTCGGCTATGATTCCTGATGTGCTTTCACTCATAAACCCTTCTTGTTTCACCACAACTTGTACGGCTTCACTGGTGAGTTGACTGGTATCTGTATACCCTAACCTGTCGCTATGCTTTCCCGCTGTGATCCGTGTAGATCGCCTAAGAATTGGATGTTCCCCAATGTCCTCAGAGACTTTACTAGCATCCTGGCATATCCTACCATGTCCAATGGCTAATCCATCTGTCACTCCTAACCGTAGATCAGGTCCAATATTATCCAGTGACTCTGCTATTTCCTGAACCGTTTTACTTGTCATACTCCTTAAGCGGTTTGCTGATTCTAAATGGTTACTTTGATGATGTGTGACTGGTGTTCGATTAATATCTGCATTATTTAAAGCAGCAGCTACATTAGACAAATCAATATCTTCATTCTCTGATGTAGATATATCTGGTTGATCATCATCTGTGTTGTCCTCACCTTGCTGGAACTCCTCATCACAAGAATTCTTATCGTCACTGGGGATAACATCTCTGTCACACATACTAACATATTCATGCACATTTAACAATTCAGTCCTATGTACTCGCCTAATATTGCCAATGCCAGTTATTGGTTGAATCTCATAGACATGATTTAATGGATCTATTCGTCTAATTACTACATAGGGTTTATCACACCACCGATCTTGAATCTTGTTCCGCCCTTTTATTCCTCTATTCTTGATGTAAACTTTGGTTCCTGGGGATATATCAAAATCACTAGCTTTTTCATCACATCGTTTCTGACGTTTTTCTGCTTCCTCCCTGAGTTTGTTTCCTGCTAATTTCTGAGCGATCTCCATTTTCTTTTGATGCTGTTCTATCCAGTCATGCATAGCCATGTCCTCATGTGTATCCGTGCCACCTGACAACATACTATCAATGGGCAACCAGGCTTCTTGGCCAAAGAAAAGAAAATGAGGTGAATAACCAGTTGATGCATGAGGTGTCACATTGTAAGCCCAGACCAACTCTGGAATGTACTTAGGCCATTTCTGCTTCTGTTCTGGTGTTAATGTCCTCAACAAATCATGAAATGTCCGATTAAACCTCTCAGTCTGTCCATTTCCCTGGGGATGGTATGGTGTAGTTCTGGTCTTTTTGATATTATACATGCTACACAATTCTGCAATAACGGAAGATTCAAAATTCTTGCCTTGGTCACTATGAATGGAGCGTGGTATACCATATCTTAAAAACCATTCCTTAACCAATGCTTCTGCAACGGTTTGTGCCTTTTGGTCACGTGTTGGAACACACAGTACTAGTTTTGTAAAGACATCAGTCATCACTAGGACATTTTCACGTCCATCACTAGATCGTTCTAACAGTGTAAAATCAATAGCCAATATGTCCAATGGTTTCCTAGCAATCAAACTTTTCATGGTAGTGTGAACCTTTGGCTTTGATTTGGCTAACAAACAACGTTGACAATGTTGACAGTGACTTTCTATTTCGGCAAACATTTTTGGCCAATAGCACCGTGCTCTGATCAACATCCAGGTTCGTTCCTTACCTTGATGTCCCATCTTGTCATGAATGGCTTCCAGAACTTGACTCTTCAATGAGGAGGGTAACAATAATTGGGTCACTTCTTGGCCATCCACCCAAATGATACGATATAGAACACCCTTAATTTCCCTCAAATGATTCCATTGATTGACTAATTTCTGAACGTTACTAGATTCATTGCGAGTCTGGTTTCTAGCAGGTTTTCCATGTTTCCAAAAATATACCAGTCTTCCAACCTCACTATCTAATCTCTGCAGTTCAGCTAATTCTGTACTACTGTATGACGGCAAGGTATCTGAAACACTATGCGCATCCGTTGATGGGCTTGATTGACCCGAGGTCTGCATTTCCTCTGCTGATACATCCAATCTTTGCAACTCACTGATTTTCCTTCTTAATTCCACCGGTACGACTATTCCCCCAAAAACGGTTCTACGATCCAGGAACAATTCTTCTGCTTTAGCATGAACCTTAGCATGTAACCGGCTAAGAGCATCTGCATTCCGATTGGACTTCCCTGAATGGTATTTAACAGTAAAATCAAACTGAGACAACTGTGCCATCCATCTAGCTTCTGTCGCTCCTAATTTGGCTGTTTGTATATATGAAAGAGGATTACTGTCGGTGTATACTACAAATTTTGAACCTAATAAATAGTCTCGGAACTTATCTGTTATGGCCCACTTCAAACCTAACATCTCGAGTTTCATAGAACTATAATTTGCATCATTTCTTTCAGCTGGTCGGAGTCCTCTACTTGCATAGGCAATGACAACACACCTGCCATCCTGGTGTTGCGAAAGAACAGCACCGAGGCCTCTGTAACTGGCATCTGTTTCCACGATGAATGGTTGCGAAAAATCAGGGTATCCTAATAATGGACTGCTGGTTAGCATTTCTTTGAGGTTTTCAAAGGCTTTGTCACAGGAATCATCCCATCGTTCACAAAATGATCGGCGGTTTTGCTTAGACTTTAGCTGTTTCTTCTTTTTATTATGTCCTTCAAACAGTTGATGGAGAGGTTTGGCTATCTGTGCAAATCCTTTCACAAATCTTCTATAGTATGAGGCGAGGCCGATGAACGATCTTAACTCTGTCTCGGTCTTTGGAGTTTTCCAATTCTTCACACACTCTATTTTGTCTGGATCTGTGGCAATGCCTTCTTCTGAGATTTGGTGTCCTAAATATTTTACTTTCTTCTTGAATAGATGGCACTTCTCTGGTTTGAGCTTGAGACCAAATTTCAATAGACGCTGAAAAACTAGTTCTAACCTCTCTATCATTTCCTCAAATGATTGTCCATACACCAAGATGTCATCTAAATAAACAATTAATGTAAGCAGATTTTGATCACCTAAACAAGCTTGCATAAGACGGGCAAATGTTGCAGGAGAATTGCATAACCCCATGGGCAATCTTGTATATTCAAAGAGTCCAAAGGTTCCTACACGTATAGCAGTCTTGGGCATGTCTTTTTCCTCCAGCGCACATTGAAGGAAGCCATGTGCAAGATCGATTGTGGAGAAATATCTTACACCTTTTAAGGCATCCAGAGCTTCTTCAACACGTGGGAGTGGATGGGCATCTTTCACAGTCTTTGCATTTAATAACCGGAAATCTCCACACACCCTGATGGTTCCATCAGTTTTCTTAACTACCACTATTGCCGAGGCATATGGCGATATACTTGGCCGAAGGATTCCAGAAGCAAGTTGTGTATTGATGTACCTAGTTACTTGCTCCATTTGATTTGGAGGAATTCGTCTATGTGGCAATTTAACTGGTATATCATCTGTCAGCGTAATTTTGTGCTTAATCAAGTCACAGTAGCCTAAATCATGATCACCTTTACTGAAAATCCTTTTATGCCTGAAAACTAAATCATTTATCTGCTCCCGCTGTTGTAGTGTAAGGTCACTTCCAATATCCAATTTTGAAACAATATCTCTAGTAGATAAATCTGCTTCTGCTTGGTTCACTTCTAACTTATCTATTGAGGAGTCATACTGTTTGGATTCTACTTCAAATGTCTCTGTGTTAATAAGAAGCCCTTTGGTCAAGATTCCAACCCGTTGGTGCGGTTGCAGATATACGTCGTCCTCAATAAAGTTGGCAATACTTACGGCTAGACAGCCCTGCTCCACTTTTACATATGCTGGTGTTACTACTACTCCTTTTGGGAGATGAGTACTTACCTTCAAGTTCTCCACTAGGGCATAATAATTTGCACAAATATCACTACGACTTGTGGCTGTAACAACACGGGCAGATCCGGCTGGAATTAAAATAGGTTGTCTACCAGAAATTCTAACATATCCATAGGTGGAAAGTTCTTCATGCTGATACATGATACCAGGAAGCTGACCATATAAAGATAACACTTCCAACCATGGTTTTGCTCCTGGATTCTGAGAAATGGATTGACTCATTGTTTGGTTTGCCCCCAGTAGCACATGTAGTTTCTGTAGGATATTACTTCCAACAACTCCTGGTAAGCGTTTTTTTCTAGTGACAGATGGCCCACTAAAAGGATCCTTAACAATTAAAAATCCTACATCCTGAATACACATGCCAAACAGGTCAATGTTAACCTCAACATAGCCAATGAAAGGCAGTTCTGTTCCATTAGCTGTGGACACCGTTATTTGTGAACCTATGTCAACTAATGAAACATCCCTCTCTTTCAAATGTGTCAAATAAAAAGACTCAGTGATAGTGGATATCTCTGCTCCACTATCAATGAGACATGGTATCTCTACAGAGCCTATCTTAATTTTACTCTCAGGACAACGACCAATTGCATTACTAATTATAGCAGGTTCTCCTGTATTATAATCGCCTACCGTCTGGCTCGCAACGGCAGGCGAAACTAGTTTAATGGTGCCTTACCTTGCTGTGATGGGTTGTAGTCATATCTTGCCAGACCCTGATTCGACGGATTTCCCTGATGTCCTAGTCTAGCTTGAGGACAGTCACGTATAAAGTGCTGAGGACTTCCACACTGAAAACAAGCTGGTACTGATTGCTGTTTCCTGACTTGACTTTTATTGGGTGTTGACTGGTTCCTGGTCTGCTGCATCATCAGTTTCATAAGTCCATCCATGTGCTCTTCCATTTTCTGGGTTTGTTCTGCTTGCTTGTGCAACTGTTGCTCCCACAACTGATTTTGCCGTTTCATTAGGTCAATGAGGGGAAGATCTCCATCAATGCTGTTGGCTGCTGCTTCTCTAACTTGTGCTCTTCCCTCATTTCGCTGGCCCCTTCTGCACCACTCAATGGCCCAGTCACGCACTTCAAAGAAAGTGTCCTCTTCGTATTCTGAAATCCGCCTGTGAAGTTCTCTTTTGAGACTGATATCGGCAACACCCTCAGCAAATTGAGATTTCAGCATGTCATCCTTTTCATTTTTACTTCTACGGTCAAGTTGTTCAATGGAGCGTATTAACTTTAGTAGCTCATGAGAAAACTCTAGTATTGTTTCTCGTGGATCTTGTCGACGCCGATAGAAAGCTTGTCGGCGCTGGTGTACAGTTCCAGACTCGTTAAAGATTTCCTGCAACACGTGGAAAACTTCATCTACCGTTTCTACCTCTTCTCTGCTTTCAATTTCAGTTCGGGCTGGTCCCACAAGGTTATTTCGGATGAAGCAGTAAGCTTGGGCACTGGACATGGGATGTGATTCTATATAATTTTTCATATCTGATATCCATTCCTCAAGGGTTAACCTGTGATCCCCTGGCCCACTAAATTTCTCCAGACGTTTCTCTGGTGCTAGATAAACTATGCGGGAGGGTTCTGCTTGTGGTGACATTTCACTTTCCCCAACCCCACCTGTGGTGCCCTTATGATCATTACCCCCAGGTAGAGTAGGTTTACTTTTCTTAACCCTTTCCCTTAGTTTCGTGTTCTCATCTTTGGCTTGGTCTAGTTCTAGCTTTAATTTGGCCACTTCAGCCTGCAACAATTCGGCATCCATTTCAAAGTTATTTGTTAGAATTAATTTATGTTGCAATTGAAATCAACTTATTTTGCAATTGAATTTAATGTATGTTGCAATTTAAATTAATTTATGTTGCAATTGAAATCAATTTTATTGCCATTGTTGATATGATTAAGGAGTCATACAAATGTACACGATCTTGTAATTTCCAAGTTTGATAGGAAATTCAACACTCAATCAAACAGGCATGTATGAACTTTGGCATCTCTACCGACAGACTGAAAGACCGCCAAATATTCAATAGCTGTGTCCCACAGCTACCAACTTGGGGATTTCCAAATAGATGTTCCTTGCATCGGCGTAAGCAGATTTTCATGGACTGTATGGAACATGAATATATGCTATAGGCCTATGCCTCTATGCAGCTGCAGTCACACAGACACCAACATTAGCGTAACTATCAATAGATACACACTTAGTTTAGGAACAAAGCAAGTGTGAAACACAATACAAGCGACCACCATATACGAAAAAAAACAATTATGTAGTACATTTCTAATATAATGAGCAATTAAGGAGGTCATGCAACTAATTGGTTAATAGCCAATCATTATGAACCGTGTATCATCCTTTAACACCGTGATGAACTTATCAACAATAAACAACATGTCTCTTAAATATATCTTGGAGATGAATCTGGCTAAGCGTCACAATCATGGTAATAGTATGAGTCTATAATGTTACCGTATCGGATAGCAACTTGATGATGTTCTTCCATAATAACGGACCATTGCATATGGGGGTTTCTGATGCTGCTGTCGTATGTGTGATGCTGGGATGTCCCTTTGCCTCTCAGCCTTCACTGTACTGCTCCCAGGTGCCTATTATGATGATACATCAGTGTCTATGTCCCTAACTTAAATTAATAAAGTTCTACAGTGTCCTCAACCCTACTCGCGGCGCCAAATTGTAACAGGGTAAATACATTTTGCAATATGGTTGTACTACCCGGCTACGAGTGACAAAGTTCTTATATGTCACCTTAAGTTCGTTGAATTGAGGAATAGATGAAACATAAACACTGGCTGATGAAATGCTATATAGGCGAATTTATTTACAGTGATGTTGCTTTGAATACCATGGTTTTCAGGTTAAAACTCATGTATCAGAAACCCTGATGTATCATATATAGTTAAAAGAAAAGAGGATAAACACATTAAGGAATAATCTTAATATATGGCAGGATATGGAAACCCATGGACGATTAATTGTGACCCAAATTAATCCCATTGCAATATGCGGTCACATGGACGCCTCTTACTGGGTGTTCATATCCATAAGAACAATACAATAAAATACCAATATTATATATCATAAAAGTATAATCAAAACAATCTAAATGTCTTCATAAAGTTACACCATGCTTGCATAATCCGACTATCAGATAACATTTCTTGATCTTATCATTCATCTACATTCTAGCTATGTCTCAATCAGCGATCCTAACTAGTTTATCAAAGCATAAATATATAATAAACAATATACTTATTAGCTATTAGCTTCCAGTTCCTTAACTAGATTATATTTTTCCTTTAATTATTATTGATGTTCCTTTTTCGGCAACGTCCCATGATTACATCAACACCATTGGTTCGTAACAATCTTGTCCATTCAGATGACATACCGGATATAGGATAGTAGTAAAGTCTGGGTGCACAACTTAATAGGATATGGAATAGCTTCTAAGATCACACCAGACTTCCATACTTGGATGTAATTACATTTCCTGACACTCACCCCATAGCTTACAAGACAACATTTCAGATGCCAGATTCTCTACAGCAATCCCACCGAATAGCCGTCATTTGAATCCTGAATAAAGTAATTACTACATGGTAACAACGTCATCAAAACGCCCAACAAGGTACATGTAAAATATTAAGATAATCGACTAAGCTACTTTTCAATTATGGTAAGGTATAATGTATATATGGAACATAGCCTGTTTATAATGGCCCATTTACGCTACAGCATTGCAAATCTCATATTAACCCATTTCCTCCTTAATATAAGTATTACTTAAAATGTAAACAACATAATATCCAGTGATATTTATTATTATTATTATTATTATTATTATTATTATTATTATACAGGGTAAGCCGATTAGTCCAATAAGAAATCATCCACTGTATTATTTACACCAACTAGATGCAAAATAACGCATTAGATATACACTAGGTAGTAAGTCAAGAAAGGGAAATAAATCTGTCTAGTCAGAGCCCGGCACAGTTTATTACTGACAGCAGTCCTCCCCCTTGATTTCTACCAACATCTAAGGGTGTCTGGTTGTGCAGCCTCATGGAGGATAATTAAATCAACTGACCGGCTAGCCATATTAAACGCTTCTACAATGCACCTGCAGCTGCATGGTAATTGTAGCAGGCAGTATACATAGCGTGTCTAGCTTAAATCCCACAGTTCATGACGCTAATATGTGTGTGCACACTGCCCAGTTTCATCCCAAATTCCCAGGATCTACAATTCAACAAACCAGCCCATATGATTGGTGACTGTTTTGGAAATTCACTACCCTGGACGGGTTCTCTTCTCACCTCATTAAGCAAAATGGCCATCTAATGAGCAATATCAAATAGTTTATTCCTGCTGAAATATTCCCTGCTTCTCTGTACAATAGCTGAATACTAATATTATTGTATCCCGTTCAGGCTCTGTGTGTTGGGTGGGTGTGTGTATGCGTGCCTGCACGTGTGTGTGTGGTGCATGCGTTCATGCATGCATGTGTGTGCTGCGTGCGTGCGTGCGTGCGTGCGTGCGTGCGTGCGCGTGTATGTGTGTGTGTGTGTGTGTGTGTGTGTGTGTGTGTGTGTGTGTGTGTGTGTGTGTGTGTGTGTGTGTGTGTGTGTGTGTGTGTGTGTGTGTTGGATTACATCATACTTAATTAAATGTTAAATTTCACTTACCATGAAGCCTGGTTATTCAGTTCTCATCCTTTAATTTGCCATACAATGCCGAAAAACAGCCATGTCTATATTTCTAGGTAAATGCCATGCAATTCACTGTGCTAACCTTTATAGGTTTTTACTCTCACTCCTGCTATGCACAGTCCGGTCCTATTAAACACAGTTCTGACTTCCTCTCTCTCACTCAGCTGTTCTCCCTGCCTCCCATTACTGCAACCTGATCTGGTCAGATTTTAATTGACGCCAAATAGTCCTGAACTATATCTTAGTTACTAAATTACACCTATGGGATAGCCGGATTAAACCAACTCAGTTTCACATGGATACCTCAAGTTATCTCATGTGACACAAGATTACTATCCAAGATGCACTCAGCAGCCAAGTCCAGCTCCTCTCTTAGATACATATTCATACACCAAGCATGCATAAATTAGCTGGGAGGGTGACAGGTTAATTAATATGACCAGCGAATGCTGGAATTGAGCATATACCGTGTGGCTTAAACAAGTACATAGGCTGGGTGGAAAGTTATTTATTCATTAATTAAAGTCATGTAAATTCACTCTCTCACATGTAGAACGGGGTGGTTGGCTCCAGCTTTCACGAGCGTACCTTTTATATACATTCGCAGTGTCCTCACCAGCTGCTTTCATCTTTTCTAATCAGTGAAGTTTATTTTTGCTGAATTGAAATCTGCATGAGTCCTGACATTTCGCATTGTGGTGTTTGAATGTTGCCTCAATACCATCACCATTATCATGTCGTGATATCTGTGTTGTGTTTGGAAAGGAACCAATATTGTAAAAACTGATGAAATGGACCTTTCCGGTTTTAGCTGATTATGACGGCACACGAGGTCTGATGATGGATGGATACTCTGGAAAGGTGAATTGTCAGCTATGTTCTTGCAACAGTAACATGCTTCACCTGCCCTACGTCTTGAATTAGCTGGACAACATAGTCCCTCGCTTGTGTTCTCTTAAGACAGAAGGCACTTGGCCTAGTCGGACAGGCACTGTGGCCTTGATGTATCAGGCTGTTGGGTTTTGAACTTTTGTGTACCTTGTCCATTTTCATTGAATACTGATTCCAATAAGTTATCTGTAGTGCAGACGTCCTACGGTTTAAATGATATGATATATGCCCATATGTTTCATTACTGTATTCTGCGGCTGTGGTAGTAGAAACATCAAACTGTTGCAATCAGTCCTTCTTCGCTTTTGCCCACCGTGTCTTGTCCTCAGCCGAAAGCCTTAGCTTCCCCAGGTCCATTTTTTACTTGAGTGTACCGAATATATGCCTATAACGCACTGACCTTGAGTAGCTTCAAAAGCACGTTTCTGGAAACCAGATTTTGGCCTGTGTTGGATATGTTACAAAGAAAGCGATATAGAGCCATGCTAAACACAAGGAAACCTTTCTGATGCAAGTTCTTAGAGTTACAACTGCATTTCAACTGGTCTATATGGTTATCTAAGAATTGATCGTGGTCATTTTGGAAAATGGTCACCATTTCCCTCCTATGTAACATATGCAATGACCCTATAAATAAAAAATCATTTTAGGACAAACTCTAGGTTTGTGCCAAATTTGGTACTTTTGTCATAAAATGCACAATATTAAGTCACATATCTGCTGCATTATAAGCTATGCTCTGGTTGTGAATACGGGGCCAGTTGGGGGAGGGGAGGTAGTAAGATCTCATTTGGAAAGACCTTTAGCCTGTTACAAATGAGATCTTACTAAATGAGTAAGATAAATTTGATACGAAATGGCAACGTGTGTGGGATTCTATTAATCATATGAGCTATTATTTCGACATTTCACGCTGATAATGACCATTTTCCAAAGCTACATTAGGTTTTCGGCACTGCTGTATATATATATATATATATATATATATATATATATATATATATATATATATATATATATATATCTATATATATATATATATATATATATATATATATATATATATATATATATATATATATATATATATATATATATATATATATATATATATAATATTAGAATATCTACTGACATGCATTGATTTCTTTTATGGAAACATTTGTTTATCTGTTATTCTTCAAATTTCAGTTTATGTCTCAAACTGTACATTACTCTGCATTACTAATTGAACAATTGTCTGACGTTAACAATCATTTTTAAAATTATATTTGCTTTACATCTGACTGCTGAATCCACTTACTTATTATTATCAATTTTCTTGTTTATGGTGGTGGTGCTGTTGCTTTCTTAAATAACACATTGATAAAGACTAATAATGTTGTGATTTTAATTTAGTTTTAGAACTGTTTAATGTGCAATGTCTCTCGGTGTAATGGTAAGTCAATGATGGCCAGCTGCTTGTCCATGCGTGTATATGTCGTTACTAATCAGCGGATTCACCCTAGGCGTTGATTATTGGGGATGGGGTGGGGTGTGTTAAGTGGGGGATTTGAAATGTACGCATGCATGAATCCTTCTAGGTAATATGATTTTATATAGATATTATATCGAATCCAAAACAGGAAATCGCCGTACTGATAATTCTCAGACCATATTCATTCCATACACCTTTTTCTGTTAATAATCGAGTGTGTTTCAACAGAAAAACTAATTTCTGAAGAACTTGATATCATAAAATTAGATTCAGCACTGGATAAAATGCTCGTGGTGGTAATGCTATGATAATGGTGATGGAAGGCTGGTATTAATCTTTACCTATCTCATTCTGCCATGCTCGTGATATGTGGACATTGACTCTTTGCCTAATAATTTATAGTAATAGTCAACCATCAATGACCAGTCACCTCCATTGAGCTGGCTACCTTTCGAGGTTTGCAGACTGTGTATTAATAAACTGATCACCTGATCATCTCTGTCTCTGTATACTAAAATTATTGTGATGAAAGATGCACGTTGCAATCAGCCCTATATATATTTATATATATATATATATATATATATATATATATATATATATATATATATATATATATATATATATATATATATATATATAAATATATATATATATATATATATATATATATATATATATATATATATATATATATATATATATATATATATATATATATATATATATATATATATATATATATATATATATATATATATATATATATATATATATATATATAGGGCTGATTGCAACGTGCATCTTTCATCACAATAATTTATATATATATGAAGATCAACCGTTTACTGGGACAGACGAATCAGACTCTTAACTCAATTATTGAATTATTTATTTATAAATACATTTCAAGCCATCAATACATTCACACTCTATATCGGGCATTTGCTTTTCCTATCAAATTATTAATAAGGGTAGTCATACGATCAGGCATACGTCTTATGGATCCGACAGAGCAACAGACCGAGTGACAGAACAACAGAGAGACAGATCCACGGCGCGCCTTACTAGTTGCGAGTTGCAGCCAAAATATTACAAGAGCTATAATATAAGGATTATTGAATTCATTGATACCTTTCATGAATGCTATTATTTTGATAACAGGATATGCTACTTTCACCACATAATTGAGAGAGATAGGCGATTTAGAAGTGTCAGGTTTCATTAACATTGCCATCTGAATGGATGTTATCGTACTGGCAGTCCTTGGTTTCTCACTCTGTTATCTTATAATTTGTTCTGTTGCATTCGTTGCTGTCATTGCCATCGAGATCGGACTGGCATGCACCTCATTAAATTAACAAATTTAAATGGTATTGCTACAGTTCTTTTTATTTTTGTGCCGGAAATAACCAGAAATTCACATTTCTGTAAGTATTTTGAGGAATTTGTATTATGATAATTATTACAATGAATATACATGAATGTGATGCAGTTTATTTTGACTCTGCTATGTTGTATATCATGGCATACGATGAGCCTCTTTAGGAGATATACTACCAGAATAAATAAATAGTCTAAGAAAATGTCAGAATTTACATATAGCAGTCGTCATTTTGAATATGCATCGAAATGCGAATCCTTTCTTCAACTACGTCTCCAGCTGATTTAATGCAAGTCAATCTAGACTGGCCACACTCATCATGTATGCAACATACGCTATGATAATTGATCTCTTGGTAAATAACGGGATGCGATACAACTTGAGATGGCCTGTCAGTAAACATAGTTTAGCTGTCATTTTAAAATTTTAAATAAATCATGCAATTAAGCTATTAGGTCTTTTACATGTGTTATATCTGTTACAATATTAAATCACAATGCTGTTCTCCACTCCAGATTTAGAGTCAACGAATCGACAACGTATTTTCATCTAACGATGGTATTTTACTATAAGGCAGTTATGTGCCTTGTGGAATGCCTTGCTAGTTGGGTCATATATATATTTATCAGGGTCTTTCACCTAAAGAAAGACGATAAGTAACTTATCAGTTATCAACTAATGAGTTGCTTAATCTAGTTGTGGCTCAGACATTGAACATGCGTGTGCTGATTTGGCTTCTTGAAATGGCACCGACTTTATCAATCTATAAACTAGTGGCAACAAGTCCAACCAGAGCCAGTAGTCTAAATAAAACTAAAATTGTTGGTATATTCTTCGATAATCTGAGAAATGTTTTAATGCGGCACTGGTGCAATGAGTAATGATGGATCAGAAACCAGGTACATTAGTTGCTTATCGTGGGCTTAAAGAAGTCAGTCCAGTGAGAGCGAGGAAAACTTGTGACACTTCCGTGTGCCGGTTCAGCTACAGGAACCAGTGTTCCATCATATTTTCGCATTTGTTCAGTTTCGCGATTTTTCTTTGTGGAAAATTGTGCAATAGGAAACAAAAGTGATGCAAATCTATCCAGTTCGATGGAGAAGGATAGCTTCACAGGTTTTATCAAACATTTCATTGACTTATTAATGTTCCAAAGATAAGCAAAGATTACAGTTCTTGGATAACTATGAGTCGTATCTTTCAATTGATGGTCTGAATTATGCTAATGTTAATGGCAATAAAAGGCTATCATTTCCGCGACATTGCTACCATCATTTATAGCTATTTGACAGTTCTGTCTGTGGACGACTGAAAAAGTACATCAATACACCTAATAACGCTTGGTAGACCATCTGGCACAAACAATAACAATATATCATGTTCTCGGAATTGTGGCGCTTGCTGTAACAATAAATAATATTCAAGCTGGTTTTAAAACTGATGGCCAATATCCTTATAATAAGGATGTGATTTCTCATTTATTGTTTTTGCCCTCTTATGTCACTGACCGTCACATCATTGAAAATAGCTTTTTGGAAAATGATCATGAACTGTCAGTCATTGTCCATGTAGCATCTGAACCTAAACCCACTGGCTACACGTGTTGAAGCGTTAACACCATGCCCATCAATGAGAACATACTTATGCCTGTGGTCAAAGAACAAATGCGGAGTACCCATGCTAAACCTACAACCAAGCCTAGTATGAATATACCTGTCCATAGTGGCATACATGTACCCGGAAGCAGTAGACATATGCTATCAATTGATGTCAATAATGGTATGAATATTCACATCCGTGATAACAATCTATCACCTGGAATCAATAGCACTATGCCCATTGGCAATGACACAAATATAACTGGAATCAGGATAGATATACATGTCCAGACCTAGAAATATTCTGTCCATAAGTGATGACGATATGGAACCGATATGAATATGCCAACTCGGGACGAAATTCCAGCACCTTGACCTTGTAGAACAATGGGGAAAACAGTGACGAAATCTCAGATATAGACATACGCATAAATATTTAAAAATATACCTGAGAGCTTATGACGACTAACAAGAGCTGGTAATCCTAAATTGTAAAACGTAAAATGAAGCCAAAACGTAGCACTGTTATTTTAACAAATACGTCAATTAAGATGTCAATTGGGGAGCGATAGAGAAAACCTATGACAGACCGCAATAAGGCGTCAAAGAAAGAACTGTTCGCAAAGACAAAACGTGCTTCATCTGCGAAGACTTAAAACCCATTAAAGAAGGCAGGTCGCAAGCCGAGAAGACAATTTCTTAGTTCTCAGAAGACGATTACATTTGCCTTGTGTGTGCGGACCCCTACTCAAACTTCAAGTCGTGAGACGTTTGTACCCAATGTGCCTCGGATAAACTGAAAGTGATTATGAGATCAAGATTGGACTAATATGACTATCAATTGTAATCATATTGTATGTAGTACTTGTATTTTAGATATTTGTAATTGACATGATCCAATATAATGACCCCGATATTATGAAAGTGATGTAAAATATTACTTAATTTTCAACTATAAAATCCTGCGAAAACCTAGCCCATCTTTTGTGGCAACCGATCAATAACCAGTGATGTTTTTTTCAGATGAGGTCCACTTTTGAACACACTAAATATCATGCATTTTGTAGCCTTATCCACATATTAAAGTAAGCATAGATGCACGGGAGATTGTACGTCAACTTGCAATTCACCGATCCAGTTTTACCTATGCTTCGCCCATCACTAGCTAAGCTCCACCACACTTCGCCGTGCAGGGATTGATCGATCCGCGAATGCCCTG
Organism: Chaetoderma sp. LZ-2023a; assembly: GCA_034401795.1. Classification (NCBI taxonomy): domain Eukaryota; kingdom Metazoa; phylum Mollusca; class Caudofoveata; order Chaetodermatida; family Chaetodermatidae; genus Chaetoderma; species Chaetoderma sp. LZ-2023a. The sequence goes on along the minus strand of CM067373.1, from coordinate 123,300,713 downwards.
ACTATCAATTTCCTGAAAACTATTATGTTGTTGAATATTTTGTAACTAATTTGACTTGGTGCTGTTGATGCCTTTGGCAGCAACAGCTCCCAGTCAAATTAGTGTCAAAATATTCAACAGGATATTTATTATATAATAAAGACATACACTCCATGCAACAACGCATAGTCCGTCTTCAACTATGCGTTCTTGACGTACTTATCTACGTCATTCATGACGTCATAATGATGTCATTGATTGTGATGTCATTCTGTACGTCAGGTATTTGATTTTGACGTCCTGTGATGGATGAATACAGTGGAAAGGTCCATTGCTTGGGCCTTAGTAGCTCATTATGTTAATATGTTAGAACCTGTGGCGAATAATTATTTAGAAGGCTAACCACTAGTAACGTGAAGTAATGGGTCCATTTCAAATATGGTGTCAATGACTTCGTTCATAAATAATGAACAGACTGATTCGTGTACGGCGCTACAATTATGATTGATTAAAACAAAATTAGTGGCAAAGCAAAACAGTGAATAGGTACAACAATTATCTGACATGTCAATAGTATAGATATCAATAGGTATACTTACATATAGCAAAATGTTCACAATGCAATGTCATCTGTATATACACATGCCACCAAACCATATGCAAAAATAATACAAAACAAATCAATTTCCTAACTGTACTCTAGTTGAGCTGAGCTTAGCAATAAATGGTCGGGGCACAGGTAGAAATGGATCAGTCTATTGCCTTTTATTGGGAACATGTTATAAATATGGTCAGTGATTGGTGACAGTGTTGGTCTCTATCTGTGCCCGTATGTACAGCCATGCACTAGACGAATTTAGGTAATTAGGAATGTAGATAATTAAATTCCACTGCATCATAACAGGTAGTTTAAGGATATCATGTTTCCAAGATATCTACTGAGAAAGGCTATCAATACAAGGCAAGCAAATCAAGCTAAGTATTAACAAGCGCTTCCTAAATATGCTCACTACTACAGGCTTGGAGTAACCTATCGACTTTCCTACCCGAACCAATGTTAAACTAGCCCTGTTCCGAAGAAACAAACCATCATTGAAAGCTGAAAAATACCCTGGTCCAGATCTTTGCGATCAGGACATCGTCCACGTCGGTGTGACAGCCATTATGGAAAAACTAACTTATCAAAAAACATGATTAACGATGCTGCATATATCATCAAGCAGGATATTAGAAAGACACAACAGGTAGCATAAATGATATTTATCTCCCACAACTGATCATAAACCATCAACAAACTTTAGTAAATCATACCAAAATTACAATGGTTAATATAATGGCTGAAGTACGCAAAACGTGAATCAGCAAAGATAAAGAAAATGATGTTTAATTTCAGTTGCAGTTAGTTGATCCCAAGAGTAATACAAAATGGCAATAAAGGCTGTGTTCGTCAATGAATTGCAGATACCTTTGACTACAGGACGCTCACATATTTTCTGAAAATTCAATTCCAGTTCTTTTCAAGAATTTTTACGGTCAACAAAAAAGATTTTCTAGGATTATTTTAAGTTATGGCTTCCTTTACATCACCTTCTAGCCCCAGCTACTTCCACATAATTCATTCTAATTACAACATTTTGGCAACAGTTTACAAGGCATAAATAATTAATGTTTTTGAAATTTGTTTTAGAGCATGTGAGTTTTACTTGGTCCACCATAGCCACGAAACGTTGAATATGACGAATTTAAGGGTTTTTCAAGGGAATGCTCATTTCCGCCTAAATTCAAGGTCCTTCAAGGTCTTGAAAATGAAATATTTTTTTACAAGGATTTTCAAGGTTGGGAAAATGCAAACGGTTGATCAGAAATCATTTATACCACGCTCACTGTTAGCCACAGGTTTGTATATATATATACATCGGTCAACTAGATCCTGTGTTTTGATGGATGTACTTCATCTCTTTGTTTGTGCTCCCATCATATGACCAGGTTTTGACATTAGAAAGCTTAGCTGCAGTTAGCTGATCACAAGGGTAATACAAAATGACAATGAAGGCTGTGTTCGTCAATGAATTACTTTTGACTACAATGAGGATACTCTTACTGGTCACAATTCCACAAATGTCATGGATATCATAACATTTCAGACACCTCGAGTCAATGACGAAGACGCAACTGACATTAAGTGTAAGAGTGTTCCTGCAGCAGGGATAGTATGCACTATTGATTTTAGTGATATAATCAGGTCTTACAAACCTCCACTAAAATCTCGTATGTCAGAGGTCAGTTGGAGCGTATCGTTAGAGAACATCTGAATGCAATGAGGTTATAGTGTTTAGACACTGTGGCTAATCTTTGCTTATTTGAGTCTAAATCTACAGAGCTGTCGGGATTCCATGTCTAATGTGACTGCTGAGCATTACGTGGCGACTTCAGGTATCTTTAATGCACTGATTCCAGAAACAAATGAAGCTGTTTATAATAGTACAATCAAATTTGTTTGTGATCAACCAAGCACTTTCAGCAGGCCTGTGTTGTGTTGTGGCAATGTTTGATCCATTTCTCTTCCTAATGCCATACAAATTAATGGCAAGTAAACCACGTGAGTTTAAAACCCAATTCATTCATCTTAAAGGTATTCATCAGACAATGTCCTTCCACGGAGCTGGTCGTAAAAATCATGGAAGGTAGTGCTTTGGAAGAAACATTGGCAAACTTGTATACAAGAAAGTAATTCCTGAAGATCATGGAAGGGAAACATACACAAAGACACAAAGACACTCCGTGATTACCTACATACACCTCTATCTGTTGCGATGATGCAACCAATGTTCAAGTTACTGACAACGCTGTGAAACTTAAAAGTGAAGATGGTGACAGCAGTAGTCTGGTAAAGGATATAAACTATTACATCGGATAAACAACCTCAAAATGTCAACAATGAGATGTGTTCAAAGCTTAAAGATCTTTATACAAGACTGTTGTGAATGTTGTATTGTGACCAGGGAATAGAAACAGATTCTGAAATTTTTCTACAAGAGCTCAGTAAAATGTTAGAGAAGATGATTTCTAAATATCAGAAAATGAGAACATGACAACTTTGGCTAATGTTTATGATATTTGACCCTACATTGCGCATGTAAATTAACACATGATATGCTGCCATTTCTCGCTGCAGCAAGCTATACAGCTATACCATGCCATGCGCTGTCGTCTATATCTGCAAGATTGTCAAGCCACAGGATATGTTTCAAAAGACGCATTTATGAATGGGTGCTTGTTCACTGTGTGGCGGAAGGAAACCATTTGTTGGTGTGGAACATGGGCATATATGACAATAGGGAAGAGGTCAATGGGATCCGGACAACAACACGCTGGCCTTATCTACATCACACACAAAGAAGCTACAAAGACTAAATGGTTCATTTTGTAGCACAATACGCAAATTTATCCGTACTCTCACTGATACCTATACTGGGAAATGGGTTGAACAGCATAGTGCAATACCAGATGGTCGCATCAGCATCGACTATGATGATCTGAAGAAACCTTTAGCATTCATGAGGAGTCACAGTGAAGAATATTGCAACATGTGTTATTACTGATCAGCGTGTTAGCGCAGATGGTGCTAAACTATTGGTAATAAAATCCATAAACAAATCATCACAGACATGAACCATATTGAATTAGAGAGCGGTAAAGGCATATGCAAGGCATCTGCAGAAATCTACCAGAGATTATTGCATATTACATATGTAGGTAGACTATCTGATAGGACTGTTTTTTGGTTATTACTTGGCAACTGTAACATCTGCTCTATTCCATTACAATGTAAAGATGAGGAAGAGACACAATCTCTCTTAGCTCAGCACATCATCAAAATGGATCCAACAATCTTATGTACAGACATTGCTGGCACAGCCACAATAGTTGTGGATGTGTGTGCAATTCTGTGTTTGATAGTTATGGAGGGACTGCATCAAGAATTTGAGCTGAAATAATTGTAAGGACTGACACGCCTGTTCCTGCAAATAAAGAAAGTTTCTTCTCTGACAATTGAAATAAACATCCTTTCATTGAATTACTGACAAGTTATCAAACTAAAGATGGTGTCGCAGTCGACTATGTATTTGATAGAATTACTACGTAGGTGGGGGACCATTCTGTAACAATCTCAATCCGCTTTATTGATGCCTACCGGGGCATACTATGAAGTTGATGTATCCAATGGTTTTCCTTTGGCCTTATCCAAACCGTGGGCTTTTCATCATCAGGATCTGATGATAGAACTTGGATAATTCGATATTTTATGATCACTTCTTGAATTATATCTTTCTAGGTAGCGGTGTGTCATGTTGGGTATGTTTGTGGAAGTTGACCCTAGAGCGAAAATGCTTTTGCATTCTGATCATAAAGGTGAATTCTGTTTCCCACACATATTGTTTTTGCACATTTTACATGTGATGATGTAGATTATATTCCTTGACTGACCATTTCCTACAATTTTAGCCCTGTAAGTGAAATTAGTGTGGCTGCTTTTGAACCATTTGCCTTGGTCCATGATTTTGCAGAAATCACATTTGCCTTTCGGGCAAGCTTTGAACATGTGCTTATATGAAAGTCTAATGTTATCCGGGTTAGGTAGACATGTCTTGACGATTTGGTATTTGATACCTGCCCATCTCTACCACAGAATGGACAAGAGCAATCTTGGGATAATAACAAGCTCTGTTTGGCCAACATTTCCTAACAATTTAGGACAACATCCAGCGAAAGATTGTTTTCATCTTTATGGGAAGCATTTCCAATGAGAGCGAAAAAAACGCCTCCAACAAGTCCTCTGATGATGTCTGCAGTAAGGACAGAAACGTCACAAAGTCCGAACCATCAGGAAGCTCTGACCAGCCCAAAGCATTCATTCCAACGGTTTGGAAAATCAAGATTATTTTCTCACAGTTGGATCCATTTTTCTTCACCTACGGGTTGCTAACCATGTTCCTTCAAACGAGGAACCGTATATACACCAGAAAAAACGTTTTCAAAAACACGTCTGAAAGGTTCTGATGATACTCAGCTGTGGACAAATAAAAAACGAGATCTCCATTAGCAACCTGTCACAGCCAATCAGAAGCCATTTTCAAAACCGATCGGCTCCTGATTTTGCTATAAAAAGGACCGACGCAGCCATGTTGGGCCTTTCAAACATTTTGTCTACAAACCAGTAGAAGACGTCAGGCTAATCGTCGCATACATAGTTTTACAGACCATGTATGTGATGAAAATGATGCGGATATTGTTATTGTTCGTAGGGCTGTAGCATTTTTAAATATCTAAACCACGGTAAAGGTAGCTTCTGATACACTGATGCACTTATTCTTTATTGTGCCATGCCAGTGATATGGCAGACATATCCATGCAAACAAAGCAACGAACAAAATAACAATGCGTTTCTATTAATGCTGCTACATGTAAGAATTTGCTTGGGCTTGAAATATGTACATGTATCCGGATTTTTCGTTTGTTGTCCGGCAGTGATCTGACATCAGCTATTTTCAGCATAAAGAAACTGAAGTTACTTAAAACACTGCAGTAATCTTAAATATCGAGGAGTAATAGGTAATAGGTGTATTTGGTGATGACACGTCATCAAAGACAAATGTTACTGCAGCTCGTGCGATATTCGTGTTGACCCTATACAGTGGGCGTAACACGATAAAGAGTCTTGATGAACTACGTTACCTAAATGTAATATCAATGAAATAAGTATCTATTGGACGTATACCGCCTACAAACAGGAGGGTATCCTTTTATCAGTCACTGAGAGCATAATTGCAGGAAAATGGATGGGTAGAACTAAAAACTATTTTGGAAAGCAAGATTCAATGTGGATTTAAAGTATCAGGTGGCTCAATTCTTTGAGCAATTACGGATAAAGAGATATCCGATGTTGTAAAGCCAGTATTGACCTAAGTACATACTGTACTGCTTTAACTCTTTAACACTCATATCAGTCAAAATAGCTTCTAGAGCAGTCTTGAGAAATGTCCATTTGTAGAACAAGAGAAGACTATTTTTGAAAATTGACCACTGGAATGCCTGGCTCGATAACCGAGTCAGTCATTCTAGAGGGTAAATGTTAAAAAATAGTCTTCTCTTTGTCTGCAAATGGACATTTTCTTTGAGAAAATTTTAATTTTCTTGAACAAATTTGAGGGTTAAAGGGTTTAATGGGAATTATATGTAGTATTCCCTGTATGTATGGGGTGGGGGTGGGTGGGGTGGGGGTGGGGTGGGGGAGGGGTGGGCGAATGTCAAAATGGGAGTATATGTGGACGGACTGGTGATGATGATGAGAGACACCTGGTGATACTTTCCTTTGATTATCTTTGATTAGTACATCATACATTTATGTGATTGTTTCTAATGCCGTCAGCATAATTTATTAGACATCCTAAAACAATGTTAAAGCATATATATAAAGACAAAGAGATACGATTCTCACCTCTTTACAACAAAGAAATGAATTATACATTTAGCAAGACCACCAAGCGTAACCTGAGGACTTTGTTGTTACGTACGCGAATATATAAATATTTATCAGAGCATATAAGGAATTGCCTGGGAAACTGATTACTGCTAATACTTTGCATTCACAATTTTGTTAGCGTTAGAAATTTTAGTATCTGCTGTTGCTCTTATTGCCTTGCGGTTGTTCTGAAATTATGGATCTTTCTAACGGATCGCTTATCTCGGTAATAAACAGAACGCGCCTATTCGCGCGTGCGTACCAGAGACACAATGATAGAATACCTCTTTTCGTGGTCAAAGAACTACCAATCACCTACAATCTTCTAGGGGCGGTACTTAATGCGATTTTAATCAGTTATTTTCTAAAATCGAAAAAATACAGGTCACCTATTTTCACAGTGTTGACGAGTTTAGCATTTATGGATCTATTCACTTGTATTTCAGGGGCTGGTATGTTCGGATTTGTCAATCCTATCATTGTTTTTCCAGAGGCGGGGTTCGTGTGTCCTCTGTTCATATTTTTCAGCCATTTTTCAGTGTTTGGAAGCGAGTACCATCTTGTCTTCCTGTCGGCTCTTAGACTGTATCAGATGGCAAGTCCATTAACAGCCAGAGTTCGGGTTACGAGCAGCCTGATGTTGAAAATTTGCCTCGGAATAAATACTATTGTTGCAAGTTTTATGGTAGTGTATGCGATCTATATGAAACCCCTGGCTAACTTTTATCGTGGTGTGTACGTAAACATATGCACCTTCAGTGGTGATATTCCTGCTAAGGACTTTGGCTTGCTAATTGCTACAACTATAATACCTTGCACCACAATATTATTTTGCCACGTGATCAAACATTGCATAGTTTCTCGGTCCAAGATGTCACAGGACGCACGTCAAAAGCGGCTTAACACTGACGGTAGGGTGGTTACTATCATTATTGTCCTGTTTTTCATAGCCTGGTTCCCATCATTTACGTACGTCGCAATCAAGCATGCAAACGCTGATGCATATAAAGCCACGGATGATAACCTATTCTTGATATTGTTTTATATTCTATTCAGTAACAGTCTAATGAACCCCATTGTGTATTGTGTCGCTGCGAAGTCTGTACGCGATGATATCGTCAAGGTATTCTGTCCTAATAGAGGCAATAATGCTACGGTAATTGTAAAAGGACATTAACGAGACTCAAGCCTATGGGTAATGAATGTGCTGAACTATCTATTTTCTGTGTACGAAAATAAAATAATGTACACATCAAGGTTAAGTTAACCCTCCCACCGATATAATCCCCAGTAACCTCAACCTCTGGGCAAATAAGCATGAAAGCTGCTGAATATTTTGAAAATCATGTAACTGGAAGTCATTGTTGCCCTATGCAGCAATTACCTCCGGTTATATTACTTTCAAAATATTTAACGGAATATGTGATAGGTCGCAGATAATTTGCGTTTTCAGGGATTTGTCATGGAAAGGGTTAAAGTCGACCTTGTTTGCAAGTAAGTGACTGAGATCTGTTCCTCAAACAACATGTTCACTTTGAAGAACAAAGGCTGTGATTTCTTTAATGCTCTCTGTGATGCTCAAGCTAGGGACACATATTCATAGGAAACAATAAACATGTTCACTAAAAGTTTGAGCTAATGCCAACATGAAGGTGAGTTTTACTTGGGATTAGATGCATTTCATAATGTATGCCAATTTGCTTCCCCAACATGTTCAGTAGACATATTGTAGGATTTTGTCCTTATATGGGCAATTCAGATCTTAAATCATTTCCCAGGAATGTTTCTAACAATTTCGGGAACTCAAGACGGACATGATGGCGAGCCAATTCATCGCGCAATTTGATGTGATGGTCTATTTTTCCCATCATGACTATTTGACTTGTTACATGGAGTTACCAGTGTTGTTGGCGTTGTTTCGAAGACGATCATCTCATAAATAATAGAGACACGGGTTTCGAGGGTGCAATCATATGTTCTCTGATTAAATATATAAGTATAACCTTTATCCACAAATTCTATTACGTGTCATGTGCTTTCGAGAGTGATGTAATGTCGTTGTCTCGGCATAGTATAGATTGAATGGACCGTTCTAGTTTTCGCTACTCCCGCCCATCACTAGCTAAGCTCCAGCCACACCTCGCTCGATCAATCCCTGAACTCCCTGACTATCAATTTCCTTCTGGCCTATTGAAGTATCTTTTGAAGAAAAGATCAGAGGAGACAGAGACAGTTTGATGACCACTTCAGCTTTCATGCACCAAATAAGGAAAACAGTCCAAGATTACTGTCATGAGAAAGATGAACGCAAGAAGAAGAAGAATTTCCAGAAAACTATGCAGGTAAGCAGTTAAATATTTTGAATAGGCAACAGCTTCCAGTCAAATTAGTTTCAAAATATCCAACATAATGTTTATTAAATGGTAAAGACACAATTTGTACAACGTGTCGAACTGTTAGGACTAATTCGACTCATTCATGATGTCATGATTATGACGTCATCTTACACGTCACGTAGTTGATTGTAACGCCACATGACGTCATATGATGGATGGATAAACTTGGAAAGGTCCATTGTTTCAATGTCTATGATTTGAGCGCAGCAGAGAGTTTGTGACCAACAGTAATGACATAAATGGACTTCATATAAACACATGGGCCAAATCTATGTATGATGCAAAGCTTTGAGGTTAGTTAATGCGCCGGATATTATTCCGGACGCCGATCTGACAATTGACAGATCCTTACATTGAAATTACATGGTCAAGAATCACATCAGATGATTTCTCCAGTGATGGGTTTTTTTATATCAAAGGTAACAAATTGAATAGCGTGGGGAAATTTGGTCCAACTTACCATACCAACAGGAAATCATCAGAAAAACATCAGAAACGTGTGTACGAATTTTCCTGGTTTCTAGTCATTGCCCAGTCGTTGTGCGATAAACAACACGGATGCCAATGTTCCCTCAATACCATGCCGGCTTGAACCGGTTCTTGTACATATCTACTGCCGAGTCTACATTCTGAAAACTGTTTCAGGATCATGTATTCTATGTCTAAGCAAATTGATGAATCCACTTTTAGCTATCTAGCTAAGCCGCCCCCACTTTGATCGCATAGTGATCGATCGAACCCTGAATTCACAGAATCCCAATATCAAGGTAACTATACAGGTCAGCTGTTGCATATCTTGAAACTAATTTGGCTGCGTGCTGTTGCTGCCTATGGCAGCAACAGCGCCCAGTCAAATTAGTTTCAAGTATATCAACCTAATGTCTATTAAATAGTAAAGACATCCAATTCGTACAACTGATTGTCTTTTTCAGGTTCATGAGAGAGTGTACTTAAGAACGGACATTTTGAATAGCCCACATTTTCTAAAAATACCTTCATTGGAGAGTATTTGTTTTGTACCAAGTGGCTTGTTGCTATCATATTTTGCTGCACCACTGTTCTGATTATCAAGTACACTAGGAGACAGACATTCTCCCCCCGGCAGAGGGTTAATCCTCCGTGACGTCGTAACTCCAGACAGACCCTTAATTAGTACGATCCGATGGTGTTGCGAGAATGGGAGACAGTTGAGTATATCTGTCAATTATGATTGTGACGTTAGCCTACATGTGACGTAATTAATTATGATGCTATATACTTGACTGACAGATCGGCTTCATCAATTGCCCACATGTATACTAAGCCAGAGATCATTTTAACTAAATCACGAATAGAGCAATTCATCTCTAGCCATGCCCCACCCATCTGTAGCTAAGTTCCGCCCACTTTGTGCGTGTCCTTGGATCGATTTATATACTGAATTAACGGAATCCCGATTTCAAATATATATATATATATATATATATATATATATATATATATATATATATATATATATAAATATATATATATATAGACAAGTTATTGAATATTTTAACATTAAGTTGACTTGATGCTATTGCAGCATATGGCAAAAATAGTTCCTAGTTAAATTAGTCTAAAATATCCAACTGAATGTTTAATAAATTTAAATCCATCAAAACATACAATTCTTACACTTGACGGATTCTTCTAGTTTCATGCTTTACGTGATTTTAATTGGGACGTCCAATCAAATGTGACATATTTGACAATGACGTCAGATACTTGGGTGGCAGTTAGAATCCCTCTATTACGCATCAAGCTCTGAAAGATTCACCGTGTTTATTGCTCTTGAGAATTGACCAGGTCAAAATGTTCTCAATAACTGTAAGTTTAGTTTATAAAAGATATGACCAGACTACGAGATATTCAGAGCATTGTTATTTCATGATTACAGATTGTGTTCTCAATGGCTAAGGAAAGGAATGATCGTGCTAGCGGGGTCCAAAATACACAGTATTCTGGAAAACACTAATGTGAGCATGTGCGGGATGTAAAGCCATTGTCCAGCGGCATATGTAGCAAATACAGCTTATCTGTAAAATGATGGCACAATTTATCTTTGGAATCCTTATGGAAATAAGTGCCAGAAGTGTATTGTCGCCATCCTGACACCGATCAACAACCGCACACGCCTAACAGTACAGCAGCAGGATGTGAACACTGGGGCATGCTTTATTCGCAACTTAGGTGGATTTGTCGGAAATGTAAATACAGCCAGATTGCCAGACCAACAAACTGAGTCACAGATCAACATATATTACAAGTAATAGCAAGGGAAAAGCTGAGGCGTTTCGAGAATGGTTCAAGGAACAGTTCACTGACAACGATGATGAGCCCTTGCACCCGTTCTCAGGAGATCCAGGGCCATTGCTAACACCAATTAAAACAGCAGAAGCTGAGAAGGCACTTAAAGCCTTGAAAAGTGGACGTGCATCTGGACCTGATGGCATGAGCAATGACCTATTCAAATATACAAGTGACATTATCTCAAAACCTATCACGCACCTAATCAATTCAGCTTGTATGCACCACCTTCCCATCGACGTTGTATGCCAAGGCATCCTTATCGTACAACCCAAGCCCAAGAAGCCACCTGGCCCACCAGCCAATCTGCGGCCCATTGTACTTCTCAACAGTATACAGAAATTCTTATCCAATGTTTCTCTATGCCGCATCCGAGACAAGATCGATGACTTCACTGGATCATGTCACAGTGGCTTCAAATGTGGACGCAGCTGCGCAGACATTGTATGGGCTCAACGCATGCTTGTGCCGGTAGTCATGTCCAAACACTGGGATTTCCACAAATTTGCATGTCACGAGCCTTCGAAAGAATTAAACGCTCAAAGATCCTAGATGTACTGCGCCAGGCCAGTTGTAATGAAGATGAGCTACGACTAGTAAGACCACTGTTTGCAGACGCCAAGCTGAGAGTACGAGCCACGTCAGTGAAGTCTGTAGAGTTTGAGACATCAATCGGCTGCGTACAGGGAGATGGTCTATCTCCGATGCTTTTCACATGTTACCTTGCTGCTGCATTGAAATTCGTAGTGCAAGATAAGACTAAACCTCTTGTGTCAATACTGCCTATGCCGCTAGAGATGGAATATGCCGACGATGTGAACTTCATAGACGAGGAAAGGAAACCCCTTGACAAATTTCTTCCAATAGTTGCAAGCAAGCTCAAAATTGAGTATCTCTTTATGAATAAATCCAAAACAGAGTTGGCCCACATATATCTATCTACAACGCATGAAACTAAAGAAATTGCCGATCCACTTCGTGGCGGAGAACCTTGGAGGAAAGGTAAAATGCTGCGCTTACTGCTTTGCAGTACTGCTGACATTTGCTGCACGCTGCGTTATGGGGGACATAGCTTTTCAATCCTTCTAGAGCCATGGATTCATAGATCAAAGATACCCTTGATAAAAAGGCTACATTTATACAACGCAACCTGCTTATCCTTGATGCTGTAAAACTGAAACAGTTGTTCAGCTCCAAAGGCAGCCCTAGACAAACTCGATGCCTGCCACCGCTAATACCTACGCACCATCACTGGACACCGCTGGCCAGACAGTATAATTTGCAACGATGCGCTATACATGATATGTAATACGTCAACGCTTTTTGGAAAAGTCGCCCAGCAAAGAGGGTCTATGTTTGGCCATGTGCTAAGGATGCCAGAAGAGACACCAGCACAGAGAGCCTTGGAAGTCGCCCTACTCGGAGCCAGCAAATACAAAGCCAGGAGAGGACGTCATTGCATAAATTTGCTAAGCGTGCTACAAGGTGACCTCAGGAAAGCAGGACCCAGTACACTCAAGTCAAGAATGGACCTGAGGAAGCTAAGGATTTCGGCTGAGGACAAGCCACAGTGGGCAAAAGCGAAATAGGACTGATTGCACCTGTAGGATATTTCTACTACTACAGCCGCAGATTACCGTACTCATGAATGATTCCATATAGTCCGTCTTTAACTCTTAACAGTCCGACACATTGTACGAATTGTATGTCTTTACTATTTAATAAACATTCTGTCGAATATTTTGAAACTAATTTGACTGGACGCTGTTGCTGCCTAGCCAAATTAGTTTCAAAATATTCAACAGCTTACCTGTATAGCTTTCTGGAAATTGATAGTCAGGGAGTTCAGAGATCGATCCCAACACGGACGCGGTCTGGGTGGAGCTTAAATTGGGATGGGCGGCGCATAGCTAAAACTGGAAAGGTCCATCGTGCTACAATACGTTACTCAATACTTTTTTTTATCAATGTCACCTCTTTGAAATCGGTTGCAATACACATACAAAGTGGGCGGTGCACAGCTAGAAAAAGGCGGGGCATAGCTAGAAATTGATCCGTATATTCAATTCACCTTTCCAGTTTATCATCTATTATATGACGTCATAATCAACTAAGTGACGTGTATGCTGACGTCATAATCATGGCGTCATGGATAATTCGAAATGGTCCCTCTGTGACGCTTAATAGACCGACACGCTGTACGAATTGTATGTCTTTGCTATTTAATAAACATGCTATAGGCAGCAACAGCGCCCAGTCAAATTAGTTTCAGTCAGAAACGTCATAGAAGCAATGGTGCGCTTGTCAATCTTGAATTAAGGCATTTTCACTCCTTCATATGCTTTTAATATCAATTTTAGAAGCTGTTCTCGCAATGAGACGTGGAACATGTGGTTTAATTATCAATATTGATTGGTCAGTAGACCGTGCGTCGCTGGCGACAGTAAGGTTGTCAAGCGTGTTTAAAAACAGGCGACGAGTAGCAAAATCTGTCGTTTTCGTATCGTTTTCGTATCGCGTCGCCGTGGGTTTCGAAGCACACTGGCGACAGGTAAAGGATAATGTAGAGATCGTCGGTGCAATGTGCAGGCGGGCCTTAGTCAAAGTTAAGAAGATGAACGAGTACTCTAATATCAGCTTACTAACATGTCAATCGACATTAATGCATGCAACAACACTTGAACTGTGGCACAACATACCGCTGGATGAATCCACCTTTACCTATGCCCCTCCCCCTCCCCATCTCTTAGATATGCCCCGCCCTTGCTTTGCGCGTGTTGGGATCGATTTATATACTTTGAAGTATGAATTACCAGAATACCAATTTCATGGTAACTATACAGCTAACACAATGCCTATGACAGCAACAGGGTCCAGTCAAATTAGATTCAAAATCTTCAACATAATGTTTATTAAATGGTAAAGATATACAATTCGCACTTGCAACTGACGGGCTATTCCAGGTTCAAACCAATTATGGTTGTGACGTCAGCTTATATGTGAAGTAATTGATCATGACGTCAATGCCTGAGTGACAGATTGGATTCGTTAATTATGACTAGTCAGTACGTAATATATTCTAGGCTAGGCATACGCCTACTACTATATGCACGATAGACAAGTCATATTCAGAGTATTTAATCCAGTAAAGTGAGATTATTTCCTTGACTACATTAAAACATAGCTCTAATAACTTCCAGCTATTTCTCGTCGTACTTTACTATTGGAGATATCCACCTATCCCACAAGAGACACTCCTTGATCCTCTCTTCGCTTCTTGGATAGGGCCATGGTGTGCCGGTTTTCATTAGTTATCTCCCATTTGAACATCCAAGGGCCAGTTATTATTGTATCAAGCTCTTCGTCAGACTAGGAAATATTGCAAAAGAAAACATGTATATAAACAGTGACACAGTATGGACCGTTCCAGTTTATCCATCCATAATATGACGTCATAATTAACTACGTGATGTGTAGGATGATGTCATAATCAATACGTCATGAATGACTCGATTTAGTCTGTCTTAAACCCTTAATAGTCCGTCAGCTTGTATGAATTGTATGGTTTTATTATTTAATAAGTATGCTGTAGAATATTTGAAAATAGGCACCAACAGCACCCTGGCAAATTAGTTTCAAAATATTTAACAGCTTACTTGTATAGTTTTCTGGAAATTGATAGTCAGGGAGTTCAGGGAACGATCGATCCCAACAAGAGCGAGTCAGCGAGGCGTGGGTGGAGCTTAGCTAGAGATGAGCGGGGCATAGCTAAAACTGGAAAGGTTCGTTGTTATAACTTTAACCCTTTAATGCCTAAATTTGTATATCAAAATATTTGCCCATTGAATGTCCATTTGTAGGCCAAGAGAAGAATACTTTTGAAATTCTACCACTGAAATGACTGTCTCTGTAATCGAGCCAGTCATTTCAGTGGTAAAATTTCAAAAATAGGCTTCTCTTGGCTAGCAAATGAACATTCCTTAAGACCACTACAGAGGCCGGTTTTGGCTGGCTTCAGCATCAACGGGTTAATGGCAGGTACGTTGCCATCAGCGATGTAAGCATTATTAATTCATCCATGGACCATGGGATATCGACATGGTTTAAAATTAACCTGGTTGAGCCGCCTCACACACAAGCTTAATAACAAGTCACAAGCAGACTCTACTCTAGTCCTTTATCTACTCTAGCTATTACTTAATATTCTTAAGAAAATATTGGACTTTTAGATTTGTAAATTTTCCCCACCCCCACCCCACCCCCTCGGATTACCTGGGGTATTATTATATATGTTATCCGTTTGGGCTTAGGTTATCCAAGTATTATAATCCCAGAGGGCTGGTCAATTTACGAAGTGCACTAGTCGAGATTTCCTAACAGACACGGTTTGAAGGTCACCACCTTTAAGCTATAATGATCACCATGACACTGTTAAATGCAGTGGAAATTGTAGCATAAACAGACATTCGAATAATGAAAACGAACAATACACAGTGTCTGTCTCCTTTCTCTAGATGTATTTCGGCTCTGACATGGCCTAGCCTGTATTTATTATTAGATCAAATATTGATAGTAAATACTGAGCATTACATGTACAGTAGATCTTTTTAGGTTTGGTTTATTAAAGATGAATGAACTTAATAGATCGAGGGATACATTCCTGGCTATGGCCCGGTCATTTCGAATTAAACGCCGCCCAATGCACGTTTCCAGTTTTAGCTATGCCTCGCCCATCTCTATCTAAGCTTGACCCACACTTCACCCGTGTTGAGATTGATCGATCCCTGAATTCTCTGACTATCAATTTCTTGACAACTATACAGGTAAGCTGTTGAATACTTTGAAGCTAATTTAACTGGGTGCTGTTGCTGCAACAGCGTCCAGTCAAATTAGTTTCAAAACATTCGATAGAATGTTTATTAAATAGTAAAGACATACAATTCGTACAATGTGCCGGACTATTAAGCGCTTAAGGACCGACTAAATCGAGTCATTCATGCTGTAATTTATTATGACGTCATCATACGCGTCACATACTCGTTTATGACGTGATATTATGGACGGATAAACCGGAAAGGTCCATTCTTACAGCCGTTGAAATTGATTAAAAACTTTGAAACCTGAATTACCAAACTCTACATTTTATTGTAACTATACAGAAAAGCTGTTGAATATTTTGAAACTAATTTGACTGGTGTTGTTGTTAAACAATATAATATAGATTTTTTTGTAAACATTTCCACCTTTAATAATATAAGAAACTGTTTTCATTTGAGTACGCTACACAAGAGCATATTAATGCTTACAATCAAACGGGCTAACGAGACATAAGATTGTTCTTTAAGACAGCTTGACGCAGAAAGGTCCTATAGAAACTCATTTGTATTAAGATAGCACTTGCCAATAAAGACTAATGAAGGGATTCGATCTATCACTCAAGTATATGGCGTCATAATCAATTACATTACATATTAGCCGATGTCTCGGTCATAATAAAGGGAACTCTACGTCATAGAGTTAGAAAAATCCATCAAGTGTAAGACTTGCATGTCTTTGATGAATTTACAGTTTAATACAGATGTTGTTAAATATTTTGAAACTAATTGAACTGAGAGTTGCTGCTGCCATAGGCCAGTCAAGTGAAATCGGATTCTGGCAATTCAGGGTTCTAAGAATATAAATTGATTCCAACACGTGTACAAAGTGGGCGGGGCTTAGCTAGAAATAGGTGTGGCATAACTAGAAATGGATCTCTCTACTGTCTGTTCTCGCATAATACTGGTGTGCATAATATTTTGATCACATGACGCATCCCAGTACACTTACGGTTTCATCTTGACATTTCTCGCGTTGCAACTTGTTACGGTTCACTGCATCAAATGTCTCCCAGTCAATCTCCTTCACAGGATCCTTAGCACTGCGCATCATCACGCCTTCCTTAAGACCATAGAACCCATAAGGCTTTGCGGGATCCTGCCAACGGAGGTCCAAACTCCAGCGGATCTTATCTGATACATTAGGCAAGCTGGAATAACATGTAAGTGATGTACGTATATCATTCGATGTTAGGCTAACTTTATCTTATCTTTAATATTTTTCTAAAGAGTGCGCGCGTGCGCGAGTGTGTAGCAACATGGTTTGCTCGTTTGTTCGTGTGTGCGTGTGCGTGCGCGTGCGCGCGTTTGTTCGCGCGTACATGCATGCGTGAACATTGTGTGCGCGCGTGCGTGTGCACATATATGTGTGAATATGTATGTACATGTACGCATGAATACGTGCATGTGTGTGAACATGTGTTGTGTATGCGTGCATACGTGCGTGTGTCCGTGCGTGCGTGCGCGCGCGCGTACGTGTGTGTGTGTGTAAAGATAATTAGACGACAAAAGGATCATGAGCGAAAGCAATCAGGATTTGGAACATATAGGAATGCAATGGATAATTTTGAACTTGAGGATAATTCCATACGCAGATAACGAACTAGCACGCATCAAATGGACTTTTCCATTTTAAGCTATTCCCCGCCCACTTCTAGCCAAGCTCCACCAACACCTCGCTCGTGTTGGGATCGCTCGATCGATCGCTGAACTCCCTGACTATAAATTTCCAGAAAACTATACAGGTAAGACAATTCGTACAACGTGTCGAACTATTAAGAGTTAAATACCGGCCAAATAGAATCATTTATGACGTACTGATTATGACGTCATCATACACACCGTTTAGCTGATTATGACGTCATATGATGTCAGATGATAGATGGATACTCTGGAAAGGCGAATGGCTGGGACACACCCAACCAGTAAAATGCGCGTATAATGAATGGAGCATAGAAGCCAAAATGTCAATGTCAAATAACCTAACCTAGATGATGAGAAATGTGATTACGGGAAGAACATATTAGCATGATGGTTATAAGTGGTATGGCAATAACAGTTCGAGTAACATGAGAGCTGCTGCGCTAGCTTATCAACCATAATATAGCTTATCATCCATAATGTAGCTTATCAACCATAGTGTAGCTTATCAACCATAATGTAGCTTATCAACCATAATGTAGCTTATCAACCATAATGTAGCTTATAATCCATAATGTAGCTTATCAACCATAATGTAGCTTATAATCCATGTAGCTTATCAACCATAATGTAGCTTATTAACCATAATGTAGCTTATCAACTATAATGTAGCTAGTAGTAGAGTCGGAATTAAAATGATACCACCTCCCTCAACTGGCAGCCGATCGGCGATCCGTGCCCCCCCACCCCCCACCGCCCTCTTAATCCCTGGGGACTTAGGGTTGTTGAGACATGTGGTTGGTGTTTGCCTTTCATTCCGGACCTGATCGGTACCACAAGAATGAAGTGATTTAATCCAGGTCGGGGTCAAAATGATACCACCTCCCTCAACTGGCCGCCGTTCGGCGATCCATGGCCCCCACCACCCTCTCAATCCCTGGGGCATAGGAATTTGAGACATCTGTATAAAACTCCCGTGCGGACCCCACATGCCCGGGAGAACCTTCTCAGGATACCGGCCAGTGGCCGTCCTCTCTCTCTCTCTCTATTCTGACCGGTATCCTGAGGAGGTTTCTCTATCTGTGGGACATTTTTGTACCTATCCTACCGATCTTCTATCCCACCTATCTTCTACCCCACCCTGTTGATATTCCAGCCGGCTGGTGCGTGTGTGTCTGTGGTGCTTTAACCCCACGGGAGTGTCGCGGTGGATCTTTATCTAACCTGGTCATATTACCCCGGCCCTAGTGTCTTACCTAGTTTCGAAATTTCAGGTAAATGCGATGCATACATGGCTGAGACAGTTAATGCGGAACAGCTTATGAAACCATATCAGCTGTAACGGTAATAGCTTATGAAACCATATCAGCTGTAACGGTAGTCAGCAATTATCATTGCATTGACATTTTTCAAGAAACTAAACATTAATACTTGTTAATTGATCCAAATCATTATAAGCGGTGTTGCTGCAGTGCTTGATTAAAATGCTTGATTAAAAATGCTCAATTTATGACTTTTGCAAATTTGATTCCAACTTTTTTGAAGCAGCTCAAAAGGAGCATATTTTAACTATGCCCGCTATCTCATTGCCCTATACCCATCGACGCTAGTGGAGAGGGTCTTGCATATTGTTTATGAGTTAATCTGTCAGTCTATCCATGGCTATATCTCGCAAAACTATAGCGTGATTTGTCCGAAATTCTAACCCTTCAACCCCGAGCTTGGTCGGAGCTTCCAGAATCTCAATTTAACACAGTCATACAACCATGACGAATACGATGTTGACTATTTTGAAATGTATTTGACTGGAATATATTACCGCTATAGCCGTCAAAATATTCAACAGTCTATTTATCAAATTGTAAATAAATTTTCATATTATGTCTTTCTGGTTCTGCACAATAATAGCAAAGATCTGGGACTGATAAGCTATATTTACTAATGCATACATGGTCCAGGTAGTTAATGCGTCGGTTCAAATCCTTCTTTTGTGCTATTAGCAAACTTAAAATCGCAGGTTCAAATCTCACTATTAGAATTTGTGGATAAGTCGGCCATTTCTGGTCATATTTTAAAATGGTAAACGATTTTGAAATTCTCGCTTCATTCCGGTCCTGATCGGTACCACGAGAATGAAGTGATTTAATCCCCAGTACCAACTCGGTAAAATACAAGCATACACTCTCACAATACTGACAGGTGTTGCCAGGGACGCGTGCGCATGCGTGCTACGCGTTCTTACGCTTAGCCATACCCTCTCTCAAAATCACAGGTTCAAATCTCACTATTAGAATTTGTGGATAACTTGGCCATTTCTTCTCCGATTTTAAAATGGTAAACAGTTTTGAAATTCTCGCTTCATTCCGGTCCTGATCGGTACCACGAGAATGAAGTGATTTAATCCCCAGTACCAACTCGGTACAATACAAGCATCCACTCTCTCACAATACTGACACGTGTTGCCAGGGACGCGTGCGCATGCGTGCTACGCGTTCTTACAGCTTAGCTAACCATACCTCTCTCATAGGCTCATAGGCATACTATCCTATCCAGGGGGCATGCTTGGAACGCACGGTCGTCCGATACCAGGCCTAGCTGGGACAGCCCGTACCCGTCACACATCTGACGCCGATTTAGAGACAAGCATCCACTATCACATCGACAGCCCACCCACATCGCCTTGTGATCAACCACACATCATAGGGTCTGAACGCCCATTTAGAGACAGGCATCCACAGTGATATTCACCATGATTACTGTTGCACAGCTTCGCGAGGTTGCAAAGCAATTCGGCCTTAGAGTAGCCTCTAAGGCCAAGAAAGCCAACCTGCTCCAGATGATCGGACAGGCCCGTGCCGAGGAGTCGCAGAAGCGTCTCTCCCGAGCAATGAAGACGAGAAGGTTTCCAGCGCTTACCAAAGATGATCCTGTGAACATCTATCAACCAGTTAGGATCTATTGCACGACGTCGACCACATTCCAGCTCACCAGGCTCATACAGGTACCGAACCAAAGCATCAGGTGGTAGGCACTCCTCTCCCTTGTTCGCTCCTCTAGAGCTGTGACCAGCAGAGTGTCTGATAGCCTCTACCGGCTTTTTCCCTATTAGCCTGGCAACCGCGACATGGGATCTCTCCACCACAGCAGGCAGCCCTCTCACCCATACTCTAGAATGTTCACTCGGCGCGGCCATTTCTTGGGCGTATTGGTGTGGGAACAGTCTCTCTGCCAGTGTCTGATTTCACTGCTCAACGATAGCCTTTAGGGCACGGTGATGCCCTACCTCGCCTCGCCTAACTGCCACACCATGTTTCCTCATGAGGGCTGCAGTCTCCCCTCTGAACTCCCTACCATCATCCACCTGCAACAATTCCGGCCACTGGAGGGGATTTTCCGAAGCCTCGTAGACATCCTGGAATGCCTGGGCCACCTGGCCAGCTGACTTGTGTGTGTGAGCGGTACTGCCGCCTTGTACCTGCTGGCGACATCGACGATGGTGACGGCATACTTATAGGTCTTACGACAAACCGAGTCGTGTGGAAGGAATAGAACATCCGCCTGCTGAACTCTGTTCGGGACAGTTTCATCGAAATGGGCATGCCTGATGTGCTGTGGACGAGGTCTGTATATCTGCCACATCGCCTGGTGGCTGAGCCACTGGCTAACTGTCTCCAATGTGAAGTTGTGGCCCTTGCGACGTGCAGCCTCGAGTAGTTGAGGTGGCTCACGTTAATATCCACCACGCTGATAGTAGAGTTCATCAAGAAAGACGGTTGATAAACTCCCGGATTTCATCACTGACGTCCACTCCCATCCTGTCACGCACAGCCTGGGTGAACTCTAAACAGATGAACAGACGGCCATCATTCATTCGACCATCACTGAAGACCTCCTCAAACACTCCATACACTGATACGTCTAATCTCTGCTGGATCCTCACTGAACAGTAGTTTATCGACCAACCCACGGAAGTTAAGGGCCTTGACCAGGTCGTACAGAGATGCCATCCTTATATAGTACGGCTTAAATGTTCGGCGGCCCAGATGGCTGCGAGCGCTATGGCAACATATGGTAGCCAAGGGCCTGCGACTCCGAAGAACGTACTTACTCCTGAGGCGATGGCTGGTATGGCTTCAGAAACCTTCTCCACCCCATGGAGAGCATTGTTGGCGATCTTGGGGACCATCTCGCCAGCCTTCATTGTGAACAGAGCGATCAGAGCCCCAACTGCTGCCAGCGGACCGATAGAACCGTTTACGTAAGTGCGATAGATTCCTTTCGCTCTGTGTACTAGTTTGCGGGATTCAGGCTCAACATCATCATACTCACCCGTGGTCTCCGCTACATCGTAGTCGTCTGCATTCTCCTCCTCCTCATCATAGTCCTCCTCATAGTCCTCGTCATCTATATCCTCAACTACGTCTACATAAGCCTCTGGTTCATACATCACTCTGGAGATCTGTCGCTGGGGACAGCTATATAGTAGCTTTAAACTGTAGTCTATAGCATGGCATCCACAATCTTGAATGCGGGCGTGTTTGCCTTAGCGAACTGGGGACAAGAAGGCGGCAGAGGTCGAGCGTGAGCGTCATAACCAGGCAATGGAGAAGCTGTCTAAGGAGAAGTTTGAGTACAGCAAAGCCCTCGAGCATATGCGCCAGAGGGAGGCACGCCGACGACAACTCCGAGCTCAAGCCAACCAGAGCCTCAAAGAAGCAGATGAGAGTCTCGATGAGTACTACGAGGCTGTATCTGAGCTAACGCTCGAGTATGAAGCATCGACAGGTCAGAAGACAGCAGAGCTTATAGTAGTGGTGGCAGCTGCAGCGGTGATGACAGGAGTCGTGCTCTACGCACACTCAAGCTGAATACCTGATATGTTCAACACGCATACCTTAGCAAAGCCAAAGTAAAGTACCATCACACCTTATGAGCGAGTCCCAGATATGAGGTTTCTGATGTTGAAGCTAAGCCAGTTGCCCTGATTAGGTAGGATGTCCCTGTCCCCGAGGTGGTGACGGCCCTCGAGTGCCGACTCGAGGTCATTGCTTCCACTGGTTAGTCACAGAAGCGCATATGACTTAGTTCTCTGTCTGTAGAGTTGGCAATCAGCCAGCTCGCGTACCTCACCAACAACATTGGTCCCAGCAACCACAAGCTTGAAGTCGTCTAGCCTATCCACCTGTTGAATGACTCCTCTCTTCTGAACCAGGACCACAACAGCGATACAGTCCGATGCACCACGATGCAATGTCAGCTCTACCCGTTGGTTAGCTGTGGCTTGGACATGCTTGTGTTCTCGCTCCACATGCATGATCTGCTGCTTGGAACCCGTTTACTTCAGCTCCTGGTCATTCTCGTCATGCCAGACATGAAGTCTTGGAGCATTCATCACCGCATCTGCAAGTTGCTCAGTGTACACCCGGAGGAAGCGCCTATCCTGCATGGCAGCCGGATTCACGTGTGTGTTCTCGAGGAGGGTTAAGAGTGGAACTGCCACGGGCTTCTCGACACCTGCCCGTAGTTCGAATCCCGTGAATCCCTCATTGCACCCCATAGCATAGTACCCCTTTCCCTTCGCATAGAAGGTTGGGCCACGTGCCAGCGGACCTAGGACTCGGTACTTATCGTTCACGATCTCCCACCTGTTCAGAACGTGCGGGAGCTCTACCGTCTGTTCTGTTGTCCTCTGAAGCTTGAACTTGAGTGTCATGCTCTTGATCTCGTGAATCCGTGCCGAGATTGCAAAGTCAATGTACTTCCCAGCAGCGGACACTGGGTTCTAATCGTGCATACTGGGTTGAATGACCATCAGGCAGTCCGTCCGAGGATCAGTGCGGTGCGATGTCGCGGGTTCAATGGCCCCATCTCGATGTTGCACATACTGCAGCATGTTTAAGGTCTGGGTATATATAGGGGTTAAACGGCTGCCATGTTTGGTAAAGTTCTCCAGCAGATTGTCTATAGGCAGAAGGACAAGTCGGCACGACAGCCATGGCGTGCACTGTCCCACTGTGACAGGTTCCGAGGACTGCTTCGTGACATCAACATTATCCAAGAGCGAGCCAGATACTCTACCAGAAGTTTGACAGCACCCAGGGCAGGACACTCGACCTACCTGTGGCCCAAACAAACAGTCCTGTTATTCTAGCTCTCCAAAAGGCGAGGGTCGACCCCAAAGATTTACTAATGGTCGGGAAGTGGGCTGCCGTATTTAGCCTCCATAGCCAGGAAGAACGAGATATGCTGGATAGCCTCAAGTCTGGAGCAAATAACTACTTCAGGGAGGAGGTCAGTGCCACTGTAGCGGAGAGCCATGACACCAGTCATGCAGAAGGTACTCAGGAGGGGGGGGGGTCAATGTTGGCCGCAAGGAGGCTGTTGAGCACATCTTCAACGAAGAAGGGCGCAGGAGATTGACCAGTGATCTGGAAGCATTTACGAAATTCCCAGATAACTACCAGGACTACCTCATCAAATCCCCTCACAAGTCAGATGCTAAGCGTGGATGGCTAAAGTGGGTCTACCGTGAGAAGAACCAGATGAAGAGAATCCCAAAAGATTACCCTCAGTTGTTAGAGTTTAAGTGACAGTACAGATCTGCCGAAGTAGCTTCTGACGAAGTTCCTCAAGCTTTTGACGAAGTTCCTCAAGCAGCTGACGGAGTAGCAGAGACCACGGACGAAGTAGCGGAGACCGCGCAGCCTTCTGATGAATGAAAAATGTTGCGGCAGTTGCGACAGTCTGTCAGCGATGATGCGTAGAGTAGGCTAGTTTCCTGGCTGGATTCAGCTTGTAGGTGAAGGTCTGCGCCTTTTCCAGAGATGGCTTGAAGTGTGACAGCTCACCTGTCTCCTTGTTGCTGAAGATGAAGCGGTACAGCTCAGCTGCCCTCTGTACACCTGCGATAAAGTACCCTTTGGTCACCTTGAGGGTTAGGCTGTCGTATATGGTCTTGAGCAGGGAACGTCCACACTTGAAGCTGAAGTATAGCAACCGGGCATTGTGGCGGATGTCTGGTGAGATCTCACGGGTGTACTTCTGAAAGAGGAAGAAGACAGATATCTTTGTGTGCTGGATGCGCCTGGTGATGTTGCTGATGTAGGTGACTGTCTTCTGGTCCATTGCAGGGACATCGATAACTAGAACAAAGGTGGTTCTGTCAGTCAGGCTGCCAGCAGCTTCTCCATCAGTGCTTGCAGGTTCTGCGTCTTGGTGATTGGGCCATTGTACCATTGGTCATTACTGCCAACCGCCTCAGCAGCGGAGTCAGACACCAGAAAGATGTGTTGAGAGTGTAGATGTTCAGCCAGGAGAGCCTGCGCCAAGATGTTTTCCCGTGTCCTGATGGGTCAATGATCAGCACCACCTGGCCAGCATCGGCCGGCCTACTGTCGAATGGTACATCCATGCATGCGGAGGATAGTTAGCACTTGGTCGGTGGTAGCCTCGTCTATATCTGGGAGACTAAACGGCAGTACTTCCTGCACCAGCCCTTTCGCCTGCAGAGTGGGGAATCCTGCACCTCCGGCGGATACGAAGGATGTGATGGAGGCGTCAAGCATGAGATCCCAGCAGCAGCTGGGAAGATAGCATAGAGGGCCTGTGCCAGCACCCACATTGTCTAGTATGATACATGCATGGGAAGCCATGACTATCCTGTGGTCTTAAACGGCAAACCAAAGAATCCTGACTTCTTCACCTCTGGTACCTGGAGGCTGGCAGTAGCACCTTTTTTGCCATCGACAGTGATATTGCTCAGGCCGAGGGTGCCTACCCTGAGATTCTCTCCATCCTGTTGGAATGAGTTCCGTGGTTTCAGGAGATCCTTAACCAGGTCTTGTGGGTGGTCCAACATTCCTGGGCATTGGCGATCCTCAGTCCGCATGCTCGACTATGGGCTACACACCATCCTCTGGCACGCCATGGCTCATATGCTGCAGGGGTCTCGTGATCCATCTCTCACTATTCAGCGGGGTTAAACGTAGGCGACGATGATCTCAGCCATTGCACTCGTTGCTAGCCCTAGAACCGCGGCCTCCATTAGTATAACATATTCACCCATGATCTTGGCGGCAACAGTGTAGGAGGCCCCACCGAGGGCGATCTTTTGGAGGGGGTGAGTTATTCCGAGACAGTGGTCGGCCACCCAACTCACCACTGTAGCGAGGACAGCCGCAGTGGCAGCAGGAAGAACCTCATTTCCCCCTGTCATCTTCACCACAGCCATATTCGCCGCCACGTTACTGGCGACATGGACTGCCATAGGTTTTGCTTTGGTCAGTAACTTCTGTGTCTTGGTTCACAGCAGGTTCTCCACCTTCTGAAGACTCGACTGGCTCTCGGGCAGTTGCTTCACGATCTGTACCATTGACGTCATTGTTTAACCACTGAGTATACAACACGGTTAAACGTATGTGTCCTCTGTCGAGAGAGCTAATAATATCTTCCCAGTCTGCATCTGCCAGGTGGCCGGGTTGGTACTCAGGAATATACATCTCTCTATTGAGACATCTTAAACATGTCCAGGCTCACGCTATGCGAGAAGTACTATCATGTCTTCCAGAGGGAGTTGAGGGCTTCAAGAAGAAGACACCAGATGAGCTCGCTCAGCTCTCCGGTGCTGAGCTGACAGCTGTGAAGCTCTATCTAGGATTTGGTAAGGGGCTTCCTCGAATACCTTATCATGAGCGGGTGTATCGTCGAGCAGCCCCTGCGAGCTAAAGGTTTCTACAAGGATCGGGAGTATCTGTCAGATGTGTTCCAGCAGTTGCAGACCTCCATGGCCTCACCTGACTCAGAGCTGAACAAGGCTCTGCGATACTACAAGCTGGAAAAAGGATGCGCTGTGGAACCATCCAGCCCTTGGATGTGCATGTTGGCAGCGGGTATAGGGGCTGTAGGGCAGGCCAAGCTGGTTCAGTGTCTCACCGTGGTCCCCACTGCTACCGTAGAGAGTCAGGATAGTCTTATAGCTGATTTGCTAGCGGCGGAGTAGCCTGATCCCGAGCACCATGATAGCTAGGCCTGACACCACTCATAGAGCTACCACATGAAGCAGTGCCATGTCGACTCGCTGCAGTGTCGGGGTCGGAGCTGCCATGGGAAGCATTGTGTCGACTGGCTGCAGTGTCAGGGTGGGAACGACTGTATGGTCCGTACTACGCGTAGGTGCGTTGATATCAGTGTTGAATCCTAAGTGGACACTGGGGGAACTCCCCATGACTATCATGTTGTTATAGCCCCTGACTTGGAGGTCCTCGATGTTCACGATTGTGTTGCTCGGAATCAACCGTAGGTGTGGTGAAATAGCAAAGTCAAGTTTGCGACGGGCGTTCTGCAACCCCTGCTGGAACTTAGCAATATGACTGCTGGGATCTGCCACGATGATCATATCTTCAACGAGACTGATGAACATGGCCTGGGCCTCTGCTCAGCTGACACCATCTATGGAATGACGCAGCTTGGTCTGTGCTGTAATGAGGCAGTAGCATAGTGATTCCAGGGACTGGTTGATCCGAACGATACCTGCCGGTGTGAGGCCTGAGGTGGTGTGTGGGACAAAATACTTCCACACATCTGGATAGTCCTGCCGCAAGCCAGTGATGTGCATATTTTGTACCAGCGCTCCAGGGTCGGAGTCTGGATTGAACGAGAATGTCGCTGTCTTCCGGCGGCCTACTCATCGGTGTGTTCGATAGGGGAATCCTGAGTAGTCACGTCTCGGGTCACCGTACCAGAATAGGAGTGAAGCAGGGTGGAACTTACTCCACATCCTGCCATGGCACACCCCATGGCAAAGTTCAGCTGCTGATTCCAGTATGAGAGGCTTGGAGCAGCCATCCAAGTATGAGCTTGCTTCGCATCCTTGATGGTAATGGGGCGGTTGGTCAGCGGTCGTGGGTTGACGGAGAAGCTGGTTCAGGACCGTCCATCCACTGTGATGGAGAACGGTGTTAGCTCTGGTATATCATCCAGTAGACATCTCAGGCCAGTCAAGGGGGTACCCAGGAGGGGCGGTTGGCTCCGGATGACTGTCGTGAGGTTTAGTGGGAAGGCCATCTATACTGGTGTTCTTAAAGCTACCATACGGGCAGCACACTATTTGTAGTCGTCTCGACTCCGTAACAGCTCGTTTTTAGCTCCTCCATATCAACCTACCTGCTGCAGCCTTTAAGGCATTGCTGTCGCACTTTAGGTTTCTCCATGCGGTACAGGGCTTGGACCTTCAATATATGGTGGTACTCTTCATCGGTGACCTGGCCATCCTCGAGAGATTTGCTGACAGACTCGTTGATAGTCTGTAGCATACTCTGTGCCAGTGTCACGTACTTAGCATGCTTCACCAGCCTCCTTGTGATCTGCCGCTGCCCCACCCCAAAGCCCATGGCCAAGACAGTGGTGGCTAGTGTCACGCCACCCAGCTGGATGGCGACGAGGGCACCCACCCCTGTAGCGAGTGGCCACAGCTGCCACACCAGCACTGGCTCCAATTACACCCGCAGCAGTGGTTGTATGCGCGAGGATGTTGTATGCTGTCTTATATGGCCTGTGCGTTCTGCTGTACTTTTGTGCCTCACGGACGCGATTCCGCCTGATAGTATCTATCTGCTGGAGTCGCCAGCCGTGGATGGTACCGCCCTCGTCAGCAGTCAGGGAGGGGTATGGTTCTGGTTGCTTCCACCACTCTGATTTTGCCATAGTATATCTGGAGGCTTAAACCTGCATCACCTTCAGAATCTGCTCATGAGTCATAGAAGGATTCATTTTGGAGAGCCTGGCGAACCATACCAGCTTGCTGGTGTTGAGACAGACATCTCTTAGACAGTGGTCATCCAGCACTATGTCGGGTGCCAGTAGCTTTCTGAGACGTGACATCTGGAACTTCACCTTATCACCAAGCCAGTAGGTCCGCCGCTGGATGGCTTTCTTGGTCTTACACTTCTGCGCCATCTCCTCTTCCCACTGTATGATCTCTGGCTCATCCTCGTTTGAGAAGACACCTGGATCATTCTCGTCTGTGAAGACATCTGGCTCATCGTCGTATGTGAAGACATCTGGCTCATCGCCGTCTGTCAAGACTCCTGCGTCCCGCTTACTCTTCTTCAGAAGGTCCTGCCAGTATTTGGAAGCTTCACTGTTCCTTCGCCTCCTTGCAATGCTCACGTTATGTTAATACCAGCTCTCCCGCTGTAGTCGCTCTCCTTCTTGTTGCAGTGCGAGCATCTGTTCGTTTTGTGCAGGGGTCATGAGGGGCAACCCTCTGTCATCATCTCGGAAAAGGTCAGATATTCCTGGTATGATATCATGTTGTCGTCAGGTCAATGAGTAATAAGAGTGTAAACTCTAAATGGGCATCCGATATCCCATCCATACTGGCATATATGTTAATGGAGGGGCTGTCAAACAGGTGATTTACAGGTGTTAACAGGCCAGGACTGATAGCTTTCCATAGGTTGCTGTTGTCACCTGGGAGATACTCTATCACATCCCGGCCGACTTCTACCAGTGAGCTGCTGTGTGCACTGCCCGGAGGTTGATGTAGCACCTCGGCGTGTATGTATGTTGTGCCCCACTGGGGCACTTCGAAGAGGACCCATTCTACACGGTACTGTACCACCCGTCTCCCATCCAGAGAGGGTGAGATTACGTTCTCACCACTGCAGAGCAGCAGTCGGACAATCGGCATGGTTATATGTCTTGTTTAAACCCCTCCTATAGCGTGCTATGGAACCCATATTTGCTCACTCGACTGGTCTTGCTGACCTGGCAGATGTGTACGCAGTTGATGCTGCCAAGGTAGAAGAGAGCGATGGCAAGTCATTCGCCCTACAGTACGAAGCAAGCTCAAAGGCATTCTCCCTCTACCCCATTGGTGGTGATGGGGTGGAGCTGCTCACAGACCTCAAGGATGTGACGAAGGAGCACCTGAGTCGCAACATAGATGGCCACAAGATCGTGTTTCAGTACGATTTTCCGAAGAGGAAGTACATCCTCGAGTCGTTGATTGAGCTCTTGGATACAGAGGTGGCAGACATCAACACCCTAAATAACGACTTCAGCTTTCATCTGGTCAAACCCTATTCGAGGGGTGCCCCGCCAATGGCCCATGATGGCCTGCTATTGACCTTGCCAAAAAACCTGCAATTTATATTTGAGAAGAATGAAGTGGGGTACAACGCTGGACCTGGGGGTGACTGGCAAACATGGTTTCCCATACATAGGCCGTCCGCAGTCATTGACATAGAGGTTACTCCCCACTCCACTGTTGTGAAAAAGGATGGGACAGTTCGAAAGCTCTACAATCGGGGATCATCCTTCCTCACCTACATAGGTGAAGGTGTCTCCCGGACGAGGGTGGGTCACCGGATTGGGGTTACAGGTGGAAAACTCCTGCTGCGTCGTCCATTCGATGGACCAGAAGAAGCTGTTAACCTCCAGGAGTCACATGTCTCCAAAGTCAAGGGTGCTGTTAAACTGCATCAGCGAGTCGGGCTCACTAGCCCGCAAACGACTCATATAGTCCTAGAGCTACGTTTCTTGGCTGGTGGCAGAGTGAAGCAGCCAGCCCCTGCCCCTGAGGGGATGAAGATCACTATCGATCCGGATGGAACAGGGCTCGATCTGGCACATATATTTCTCGAGGGGTTCACTCTGTTCAGTTTAACTCTTCATATATAGCCATGATTCTCATCATACTGCTCGTGCTACCGTCTACAGCAGTGGCACAGGGCGCTGAGACGGCCATGATATTGGATGCCAAGTGGGCCCACTTCCGGGATGACCGCCAGTACAATGCTTGGGTCGACCCCTTGCAGAGAAACATTTACGACCACTTTCACCCACGTTAAGAGATCGACTCTGTCTGCCACTTATATGGGGTGGAGAGGGTAGGGCGTGGTTGTCTGCTGGAGACCCCTGCTCAGCACTAGATTCCCTGCGTAACATGTGAACATGCCAGAGTCTGCCGTGGTTCACATGCTAATCACTTTAGCCTCCTCCCAGGTGAACGTTGTCAAGGTAGATGGACGCCCCTATGGGTGGTACCATCATGCCAATGCGACTCTGGCAGAGACTACGTGTTTGTCTGAGCCTACACAGAATAGAGCAGCCGGCCCTGTGGGCGATCAGTGGTGTATATTACTGTGGAGGCTTGTCTCTAAATGGGCGTTCAGCCCCTGGTAGTAGTAGTGTCGTGATGATCCTACCTCCCTGGCAGCCGTCAGGCGATCTATGGTGGTCTCAACAACCTATGCCCCAGGGATTTAGAGGGCGTGGGGGCCACGGATCCCCGAACGGCGGCCAGTTGAGGGAAGTGGTATAATTTTGACCCCGACCAGGATTAAATCACTTCATTCTCGTGGTACAGATCAGGACTGGAATGAAAGGCAAACACCAACCACATGTCTCAACAACCCTAAGTCCCAAGGGATTAAGAGGGCGGTGGGGGCCACGGATCGCCGATTGGCTACCAGTTGAGGGAGGTGGTATCATTTTAATTCCGACTCTACTACTTAGCTTATCAACCATAATGTAGCTTATCAACCATAATGTAGCTTATAATCCATGTAGCTTATCAACCATAGTGTAGCTTATCATCCATAATGTAGCTTATCATCCATAATGTAGCTTATCATCCATAATGTAGCTTATCAACCATAATGTAGCTTATCAACCATAATGTAGCTTATCAACTATAATGTAGCTTATCAACCATAATGTAGCTTATCAACCATAATGTAGCTTATCATCCATAATGTAGCTTATCAACCATAATGTAGCTTATCAACCATAATGTAGCTTTTCAACCATAATGTAGCTTATCAACCATAATGTAGCTTATAATCCATCATGTAGCTTATCAACCATAATGTAGCTTATCAACCATAATGTAGCTTATCAACTATAATGTAGCTTATCATCCATAATGTAGCTTATCAACCATAATGTAGCTTATAATCCATGTAGCTTATCAACCATAATGTAGCTTATCATCCATAATGTAGCTTACCATTCATAATGTAGCTTATCAACCATAATTGAGCTTATCAACCATAACGTAGCTTATCAACCATAATGTAGCTTATCAACCATAATGTAGCTTATCAACCATAATGTAGCTTATTAACCATAATGTAGCTTATCATCCATAATGTAGCTTATCATCCATAATGTAGCTTATCATCCATAATGTAGCTTATGAACCATAATGTAGCTTATAATCCATGTAGCTTATCAACCATAATGTAGCTTATCAACCATAATGTAGCTTATCAACTATAATGTAGCTTATCAACCATAATGTAGCTTATCAACCATAAGGTAGCTTATCATCCATAATGTAGCTTATCAACCATAATGTAGCTTATAGTCCATGTAGCTTATCAACCATAATGTAGCTTATCAACCATAATGTAGCTTATCAACTATAATGTAGCTTATCAACCATAATGTAGCTTATCAACCATAATGTAGCTTATAATCCATGTAGCTTATCAACCATAATGTAGTTTATCAATCATAATGTAGCTTATTAACCATAATGTAGCTTATCAACCATAATGTAGCTTATCATCCATAATGTAGCTTATCAACCATAATGTAGCTTATCAACCATAATGTAGCTTATTAACCATAATGTAGTTTATCATCCATAATGTAGTTTATCAACCATAATGTAGCTTATCAACCATAATCTAGCTTATCAACCACAATGTAGTTTATCATCCATAATGTAGCTTATCATCCATAATGTAATCATACTGACAATAAGCAGCACGGTTACAATAAGTGTCACACACTGATAACCTGTTAATTCACCGAGTTCAGAAACAACTGATAAATATTGACAAATCGCATGGCTAACTAGTGAACACGATGAGACTATGCCAGGATTAAAGGTGTTTATTCACATCAAAATGCTTCGAAATAAAGTTATCGAAATTTTATACTTTCAGAGGCTTAAATTGTGAGTCTAGATTCAATGAAACGAAATTAATCTTAACATATGATGATTTCATTCCATATAAATTAATACAAATTTTTAAGTTGTGGCTTTGAAATAGAGACACGACTCCCTAGTTCAAATTCACAACTTAAACAATTATATTAATTTATATGTAATGAAATCATCATATCATACGATTAATTTCGTTTCATTTCATCTAGTCACACAGTTTAAGCCTCTAATAGTATACAATTTAAACAATTTTACCTTCCGTCATTTTGCTGTGAATATGCACCGTTAAACAATGATAGATAGTAGTTGTTGATAGGATAATGATAATATGATTGTAGTAGCAGGCCTAATCCTATATTAACCACAAGGTATGAATATTTTAAGTTGCTATGCTACATTACCTTCGATGTGGAATCATATTGTTGAAGAGGACCATACCGCCATATTTTACAGGACACGTGACTAGATCCTTCACAGGATCAATTTCTGCAAGAATATCAACAAGAAACTTAACAAACGCCTGTTATCTATTAGAGAACCGCACTGAAACATTCTGTACTTCTCGCAAACTCTGAAAGTACAGAAAGCAGGTTTGTTCTTGGTGGGACATTGTGCTGGAAAGTGGTGGTACTGAGGACTCAACAGAAACGTGTGCTATGCTTACCAAGAGGTGTCAGAAATTGCATTTATTATTATTCCCTCATTTTCAATTCTTCTTAAATCTTTACTAATTTTCTTCAAATCGGTTAAGTAATTTCACCAAAATGGTACCGAAAGACGCATAGACAAACAAACAGGCAGACAACCGTAAAAGGCAATGACCGTTTTTCTTTCCTGACAATGTACCGGTAGAAGCACATTTGCAATGCATACTGGTGTATTGGATTGCCAGATATAATGCGTCCCTTGAAATCACGACGACAACTGCATTTTACACATATAGATTTAGATAAAATAATATTTGCACACATTATCCTGACAACCTTCCAATGACAATTGTGTTACGGTTTCACCTTATAATATGCATTACTGCTGCACTAGTAATTGGCATTTAGATATTTTGATATATGATATGGGCATCGCTAGTGCAAAATTGACATCAGTTATCATACAATCAGGTGACTAGCGCCTAACGTAATACTGTACCTAATTTCCTGACCATGTCTTCCTCATCAAGCATTAAGTACCATGTATTACTCCAGCAGCCCACATGCTTAGCGATACGTCCAGTCTTATGCCCCTTCCGCATCATCTAGAAGCACATACCAAGATGCATCGTGTATGTACGGTGAAATGTAAAGTTACACAACTGACAAAGTTTGTCCTATCGCCAGATTAATAGCTTGAGTTTTTTCGATGGTGGTGTAAATTGTAATTCGCTAATAATTTACCGTGCGGTGATTTTTAAATCATGTGCTAGATACCACCGATATATTGGCATTGTAAAAGAGTCGCGTGGACCATTGTTCTAGTTCAGGTGATAATTTGAGATGTAGAGTTATATGAGGGATTCTATTGGCCAACGTTTGCCATGGACCTTTCCAGGTTTATCCATCCATCATATGACGTCATAATAAACTACTGATGTGTAGGATAACATCATAATCCTGACGTCATGAATGATTCGAAATAGTCCGACATGTTGTACCAATTGTAAGTCTTTACCATTTAATAAACATTCTGTTGACTATTTTGAAACTAATTTGACTGGACGCCGTTGCTGCCATAAGCGGCAACAGTGCCCAGTTAAATTAGTTTCAAAATATTTAACACCTTACCTGTATAGCTTTCTGGAAATTGATAGTCAGAGAGCGCATGGATCGATCGATGCCAACACAAGCGAGATGTGGGTGGAGCTTAGCTAGTGATGGGCGGTGTATAGATAAAATGGGAAAGGTCCATTGTTGTCGAGAAAAGTGCATACTGATGTCAGCAAAGATTGGCTAATTTAGACAATTTAAGCAATTTGTTGGTTATTCATAATTGACCAAGGACTTTGTCAATAGGGTAACTTAATAAAAGAAACGAAGAGAACAATCAAATGTTGTCGATTAGAATCTTCACGTAGTACTTAGTAAAACAATTATTACCAGTACAAACTAAAATGGTGCAGAATAATTTTAAACAAGACAGCTTAGTCAATATCTCTAAATATGACAAAGCGTCCTCCTAAAGTACTACTGTGCAGTTACACATCCAACCACTTTGCGATGTTTAAGCTGGAATGAGAAAATGGATTGAATTTGTACCGTTTATAGGAATATATGTACTGCGGCCGCAAATCCGCAACATGCGCCCACAAATCCGCAACACATGGCCCGCATGCGGCCGCACATGTACACATGCATTTTGACGTGTATGCATGTTCAGGCATGAACATGCACAGATACTTGTTGCCATACGCAACACGCACCCGCAAATCCACAACACGCGGCCCGCATGCGGCCGCACATGTACACATGCATTTTGGCATGTATGCATGTTCAGGTATGTTCATATACTTGTTGTCATCCGCAACACGAGCCCGCAAATCCACAACACGCGGCCCGCATGCGGCCGCACATGTACACATGCATTTTGGCATGTATGCATGTTCAGGCATGTGCATATACTTGTTGCCATCCGCAACACATGCCTGCAAATCCGCAACACATTTTAGCTGAATGTACATTAACATTTACATTTATACTACATCGCTCTACTACAAAAAAAAATAAAAATATAAGGAATATCGCGTGAGATGACTATCGTCCTATCGTCGCGTACTGGCCTCCATATAATGACACATACATGCAGGCGAAAATCTTAGATATGTTCACGGGCTAGACGCAATGGATCAGTTTGTTAAATGGTTTATGCGCATAAAAATCTGTGCATGTTAAAAAAGTATCCAGGGAAATATGTTTTCTCTGACCACCTCGTTATTGTGCATAAAGCATCTATGATTCGCTTTTAATCCTTCAATTTGTATGTAAACGCGTTAACCTTCATCTAAAACCCTCAAACATGAAACTAAGCGGCTTCCTACCAGTCATTTAATTTTTTTAAAAGAGAGCAAAGTACATCTCTATGCGGGTAATATATAGCTAAGCCAAGCGATGTTGTATGCATAATATTATATAGATAATAATCATGCACCTCATATTTAAGGAGTTGTCTTTAAAGCGTCAGTCATTTAATTATTAAATTTTAAAAATTGTTATAAAAATAGTGGGAACAATGTCCACCATCGTCATCGTTGACGAATAATGACAAGCACCCTTGTATCGTTTAACGTATTAATTAGGTGGTCGATGCGGTCCCTCATGGTTGTAGTAAAAAAGTATTTTGAAACTAAGTGGAATTGTGGCTTCCTATGTCAAATTGTCGCACTGAACAGCACTTTTTAAGAGTGTGTGCGCACGAAGGCGCTAGTGCGAATTGTAGCTTCCTATGTCAAATTAGTAGCAAAACTATTCGCTTAAACTACCAATGCACCACGATTTACGTTTGAAAAAACGGAAAATAACATCCATGGAATGAGTGTAGAGGTGGTCGCATAACTGAGGTCGAACGAGTGAGGAGGAGGAGGGATGAGGTATGCTTGCATGGTGCTGCCTGGCACAAGGGATGAGGTATACTATCATACTTGTTTACAAGGCCGGCAATGTGCGTTGTACAAATATTTTGAAAACAATTTGACTGCAGTGTTAGCAACAACTTTCTATCAAATCATTTCCATGATATTTAGTGAATATTTTGAAAATAATTTGACTGTCTGCATCAACTTTTGCTCAAATCGTTTCCAAAATATTTTGCTAGGAAGTAGATCCCTGGAATGTCTGAAACACCTCGTCAGTCAGCCAGTTAAAGGTAATAAAACTAGGAAAAATTACCATGTCCGGGTACACACAGTATGAATGCATTATGAGTACCTAGTCAATGAGACCCAGACAACAAAAATAATATATTTGGCTAACCATTGTCTAGACATTGCTGACGCAACCACCTACTGCCAATACCGACCATCATCACCATCACCACCACCACCATCCCTCTATCACCACCAGCACCACCACCCACTAAGCACCAACACCCACCACCAATCATTAACCCCACCACCATCATCCACCACAACACCTATTTCCACCAACCACCAACCCCACCGCCACCACCACCACCACCAACAGTATCAGCACTCCGATTTGTATATTGAGGGATGTGGGGGGGGGGGACCTGGCTGGGAAGCTACAATCATCAAATCAACACGCGCATAAAGAACCAATGTTTTATTTGTATCCATATTTTTACATTGAAGTAAATATTACATATGATAAA
Organism: Chaetoderma sp. LZ-2023a; assembly: GCA_034401795.1. Taxonomy (NCBI): domain Eukaryota; kingdom Metazoa; phylum Mollusca; class Caudofoveata; order Chaetodermatida; family Chaetodermatidae; genus Chaetoderma; species Chaetoderma sp. LZ-2023a. Next base: position 123,263,696 of record CM067373.1, on the reverse strand, counting down.
ACATATAGTTGCTGTAGCATAAACAAAAAGTCAATGTTCTGGAGATCCATTTTATCGATGACTGATTCCTTATGGATCAGATCCATCACCGTCAGAATCATCATCATTATCCTCAGCATCTGGATGGTTCCTTATATACCTCTTGATCAGAAACTATCTTTTTCGAAAAGCTGAGAAGACTGCTTCATATCGTATGCGTACCCCTCGTCGATCAAATCTTTAATTTCCTGACAAATTATTTTAATGAGCGTAGAGTTCTGTAATCTTCTCGACTGGAACATTATGTCTATACACTTTGTAACTAAGGCATCAGCATATACGGAAATAGGCACATTGCCTACACCATTTGGGTCTGTGTTCACTTCACCATCCTCATCTTCTAAACCTGATTGTTCAGCGTCTAAGACCTGCTTAATATTTTTGAATATGCTAAATAGTTCCTCATTGCCTATGGCTTCTTTTTCATCTTCACCTTCATCTTCACTCTCAGACTCCACTGAGTCATCACTGTCTTCACTCTCCAACTCCGCTGGCTCATCATCTTCACTCTTCATCTCTGTCATTTCTTCATCTTCACTGTCTAGATTTTTGCTATCTTCATCGTTATGGAATCGGATCTTATGCTGCTTCATGTCATTTGACCTATTAAAAGTTGAACCACATTCAAAACATTTATGTCTCGGCATATTGAGTATAGGATAAATCTAGCAAGTATTCAAGTTACAAGGTTCTTCAAAGAAATCTGACTGCCTAACTACTCTGCAGTTACACGTCCAACCACTTTGCGATGTTTAAACTGGAATGAGAAAAGGGATTGAATTTGTACCATTTATAGGATTATATGTACTGCGGCCGCAAATCCGCAATATGCACCTGCAAATCCACAACATGCGCCCACAATCCGCATCATGTGCCCACAGTCCACAACATACGCCCGCAAATCCGCAACTGCGGCGAGCATGCGGCCACACATGTATGCATGCATGTTGGCGTGTATGCATGTTCAGGCATGTACATACACTTGGTGCCATCCGCAACACGCGCCCGCAAATCCGTAACATACGCCCGCAAATCCGCATCATGCACCCGCAATCCGCAACATACGCCCGCAAATCTGCATCATGCGTCCACAATCCGCAACATATGGCCGCAAATTCACAACATGCGGACCGCATGTGTTCGCACATGTACGTATACATTTTGGCGTGTATGTGTGTTCAGGCATGTACATATACTTGGTGCCATCCGCAACACGCGCCTGCAAATCTGCATCATGCGCGCAATCCGCATCATGCACCCGCAATCCGCAACATAGGCCCACAAATCCTCAACATGCAACCGCAATCCACAATCCACAACAAGAGGTCGCAATCCGCAACATGCGGTGGTGGTGGTGGTGCCTAGTGGATGGTGGTGGATGTCAGTACTGGCGGTGGTGGTGCTAGTGGCAGTGGTGTTGAAGGTGGTGGTGTTGATGCTCGTCGTGATGGTGGTGGGTGTTGGTGATGATGAGGGGGGGGGGGGGGGGGGGGGGGGGGGTGAAGGTGGTAGGTGGTTGGTGGGTGGTGTTTGCTGTCTCAATGTCTAGACAAATGGATAGCCAGCAGAGCCAGTCATTCCGATGATAACTTTTCAAAAATAGTCTTCTGGTGCATGCATGCGCACAAGGGTGCACACCGGGGCATGCACACACAAGGGTACAATGTATAACTAGCAGTATTGCGTATTAGCACATGTGCATACGAGCGAGACCTTTGTTAAATCCTCATTGACATACCCTCTCCAACCTATATGCCATTCTTTTCAAACACAGCGCTCTCACACATTCAGACCACAATGTCTAGACAAATGGATAGCTGTCAGAGTCAGTTATTCCGGTGATAAATTTTCAAAAATAGCCTTCTCTAAAGATGCAAGTATGAATATGAAGAAGTTTGCTATGGGTTGGCGGGTGCGTGAGTGGTGGTGGTGGGGTTAATGCATGGTGTTGGGTGTAGGTCGTAGTGTTGATGCTGGTGGTGGTGGAGGTGGTGGGTGTTGGTGATGATGATGGTGGTTGATGGGGGGGGGGGGTGTTTGCCGGTGCAATGTCTAGACAAATGGATAGCCTGCAGTGCCAGTCATTCCGATGATAAATTTTCAAAAATAGTCTTCTCTTGTACTACAAATATGAATATGAAGAAAATGGACATTTTCTTGATGAAATTCGAGGGTTAAAAGGGTTAAGAAAGTCACTAGCGCACATGTAATGGTGTAACGTGCGGTGGTCGCTTAGGGCAGGACTGAATTATATAGTAAAAAAACATGGTTATAACGTATCACTGCTCTGTAGCCAAAAGGATACATTTATATTTGTAGTAAACGATCATCTATGAGTATGCTACTATGCTTGTAATGTTGCCCTTAATTGCCACATCTTTACGCGTTGGTAAACATCAATAGCCGGTGAGCGGGTGCACGCTTTATTACCGATTTTTTAAAAACTCTCGGTGAGGACATTGTAATATCCCGTGCTTAGAACGAGACGGGGGGTACATTCTTTTAGTATTCCTTAACACGTAACATGTTTGAATCTCGATTAAAGATTGATCTTGGTTCTTTAACATTCTTTCGTTATTAATACGTGGTATGTTTGTATCTCGATTCAAGGTTGATCTCACGGCTAATGTGCAGTAATGGTTAAATCATACGCAACAAATAATCTTTTTAGCATAAGTACGCTCTACATACAATTCTATAAACACACGGAACCCTCAGAGATATAATGACCACATTTTAACCATCGTACAACATCTAAAACGACTGATGTTATTGAAATATTAAGTATTTAAAAAACAATTTGTGAGTAATGATGGTTAAAAGTCAATACGGCTACAAAATATTCAACAAAAATAGTTTTCTAATAAATTAACATTAGTGACGTCAAATTAATTTCAAAATATTCAACAGTTTTCCTGTATGGTATCGATGAAAATGAGATATATATTCATCGGTGAAAGGGTTAACTTTTTTAACCCAGGATACAATCCTATGAATCCATCACCACCAAGTCTTGGTTACCATTCCAACCGAACACTACATACCATTAATATAAGATTATTTTTAATATTTTGTTGCTAATCTGTCTGGTAGCTGTTGCTTACTAAGACAGTAACAGCTTACAGTTAAATTAGTCTCTAAATATTCTACAAAATAGTTTACTAATAACGTTAGCGACGAAACAGTCAAATTATTTTCAAAATATACATCAATATCCTACCGTAATTCCTCATACATCTTCAACCTCATACTCCTACGACCTCCATTATCAGACCACCTCTTAAACTCTATTATTTTTACATTACTCTCTTATTATTTGTACCCTACAACGGTAGATAACCACGGAGGGGGGGGGGGGGAGGGGCGCGCTGCCACTACATTTAAACGTAAAATCCACAGCTTTTAAGTGTTAACTAATTCAAAATAATAGAACATTCCACAGCGCTGCAGATTCTCAATAACGTGTGAATATAGTCGCCATTGTTATCTAGAAAACGTGTACCGCTGGTCGTCATTGTTCTCCAAACAATAGCGACTATAAATGGAGCGTTTTGATTGGTTAAAACCACACTCCAACGAAAAGAACAATAGCGACTAAAACCCCACTATACTACTGAAGGGACCTTTCCAGTCTTAGCTATGTCCCGCCCATCACTAGCTAAGCTCCACCCACACCTCGACATGTTGGATTGATCGATCCCCGAATGCCCCGACTATCAATTTCCTGAAAACAATACAATTAAGCTATTGAATATTGTGTAACTAATTTGACTGGTTGCTGTTGCTGCCTATCGCCCAGTCAAATTAGTTTCAAAATATTCAACATGATATTTATTAAATAATAAGAACATACAATTCGTACACCAACGCATAGTCCATCTTCAACTATACATTCGTGACGTACAAGAGTTTATCAACGCCATTCATGACGTCATGATGACTCCATTCATTGTGATATCCTTCTATACGTCGCATAGTTGATTATAATGGCATATGATGGATAGATATATTCTCTATAAGAATTGATAACAATGATTTACCATTTGACTACAATTAAATTACTGCTATTGTAAACAATTTGATTCAAAATTACTGTTGTTGGTAGCAGCAATAACTTTCCGTCAAAATGTTTTGAAAATCTGTTACTGGTTTTCACCATAGTAATATGATACATGCTGAATATTTTCAAACCAATTTGACTTAAAATAGTTGTTATTATCGCCAGCATCATCGTTGATTCAAATTGTTTTAAGTCAAGCAGTATATAATTCTTGTTATACAAATACAACAATCTGCAGACAACATAGCTCAAATGACTACCATAAAAGCATTAACTATTCCTAATAATTCAACGTAAATGTGTGCGCCGATTAGAGTTATATATGATATTTAGACAGCTTTCTTGGACACAAAAATGGGCGTGTTCTTGCTGTGCACATTTTACTTATTTTTACTATTCCTCATACAATTCTCATTCAATATCGCCGACTCGTCATATACATATATAAAGTAAAAAATGCACCCCCTGGTGGGGTCGGTGGTACCCAGCCATTACATCACTATACTCCTCCGATTTTGATGAACGAATCTTAAAACTTAAAGGAAAACTCAACTTACCGTATACTAATGATTCAGCTGATAGGATTTGCCACCCATAATCCATCCCTGACATTTGAGCTTTCTATTGTGCAGACAACGAAAGATATTCAGGCTTAATAGCAAAATGTTTTTAAATTGCTAGAGCTTATGACGCATGTCATGATTTACCTTTCAACCAATCAGAAAAGACCTAGCGTGTTATGTGCGCTCAGTCATAAATGTGTCAGCTATAGTTTGGCAGCGTGGTTCAAAAGCAATCATACAGGTAAGTTGTTGAATATTTTGAAACTAATTTGACTGGAAGTTGTTGCTGTCATAGGCAGGAACAACCTCCAGGCAAATTAGTTAAAAATATTCAACAAGATGATTATTACATCATAAAGAAAGTATTGCATTGGCACTTCCATGACATCATATGCTATCTCTTGATGAGACAAAAAAAATGGTAGTGATCGATGTTGAACATTTATACGATGTTACAAAGCAGATAATTGTGATACAGAAAGGGCATGTGACAGGATATGAATGATATGGAATATATAAACCGTAGTTTATCATTACAATACAACATTTGAAATGAGATTAGCATGTCTTTAAGAGACATATCTTAAGCATAACTATAGACATTGTAACAGAAACAGACTTTCTACTCACTTACGCTGGATTTTCGAAATGGAGCACCCAGGGCTAAATGCTGAAATTGCTACTCTTCCATTATGGATGAACGATTTTGTACCAAACTTCGTGGAAGATATTCCAGCGTAACTCATGACATAGTAATAGGGGGCAATTTCGATTTACCGCTGGTTGGTTTTAGATCGTCCCTACAATTTATTTCTAAAAGCACTACAACCCCACCCCCATTATTGATGATAACAGTTGATGGAGATACTGTTATGACATATTTTATAAGATTAAGGAGTTATTAGTATCATAAAACACCATTTATAACTAATTAACATTAATACTCACGGCGCCGAAGGCCGATGTGAGTATAGCGGTTGGTGTCTCCAGAATCCTATGAGGTAGAATCACCAAATTTGGCGCGCACATTCATATTATGCGTGGCTAGAAAGAACTTTAGTTTCGGGTAAAAAGGTCAAACATCGAGGTCACGGGATCACTAGCTACATACCGGAAAAGATATTTTCGACGATAACTCTGCACCGCAAGCAGGTTGACTAATCAAATCGGGAATATACATTCATACTGTTGTTGGCTAGAACCACTGTTTATTTTCAGGTCAAAAGTTGGTAGAGTCACACAATTTGGCACATCCATTCATATTATAGGTGGCTAGAAGTTCTATGTGTTTCGGGACAAAGCATCAAATATCTAGGTCACGGGGTCATGAAGTGCATACCGTAATGCGCATTTTTTGCCATAACTCTAAAATGCAAGACGGTAGCTACTGGCCTCCTCGTATTGCGACATGTCATGACTGGTGTCATTTGCATTATGGGATACATGATGAATGGTTTATTTCCTCTGAACTGTACACAGTTATAGAGATGCAATATAATTTTATTATTATTATTATTATTATTATTATTTTCATTATTGTTATCAATCTGATCATCATAGCAAATAATTTGACCAGAAACCGGTGTTGCCTAGGGTACCACATGTTTCAGGTCGGACTATTATAAGGTCTATAGCTTGTTATATATACATACATACAATTCGTACACTATATAGTATAAAAAGAATAAATTGGGCAGGTCGCCAGTCAAAATAGATTCAAATATTCAACAGCTATTAGGTTATTAGTTTGTCAACAGCATACAATTCACAGATTTGGGGATAACATAAGGAGAATAGATATTGAGAATCTCTGGCAGACAAATTAGTTTCAAAACATTCAACATTTATTAAATTGTAATCCCAACAATGGCATATAATTCGTACACGAATGTGCGGGTGGGTTGGGTGGTGCGTGACCGGGTCTCGCCTCTCCTTTCGCTTTCGTTTTGGTTGCATGTAAGAAAGGAGAAGAGAAGACCGGGTGAACGCACTATGTGCATTAAGATTGGGGTGAAGCTAAATGATGATCGTAATAATTGAAATTGGTGATAATACCAAAGAAGACACTGGATGATAATAATATGGATTAAAACCTTGAAGATATAAAAGTGGCAATAGTTGGTGATTATGATTTAATATTATATTCTGTTGGATATTTTGGGGCTAGCCCGACCGGGGGGGGGGGCGGGGGGGGGGGGGGGCTGTCGGTGCCATATGCAACAACAGCCGCCGGTGCGCAACAGCTTTTCTCAGTGCAGTTACCTTGAGATTTATGCTACGATAAATAAGGTTCAAACTATATAAATCGACCCTAACACGTGCAATAATTGGAATCGATAGCATCTGCATGGTTTTCTTGTTAATTTATGTATATTTGTATTATACAACATTATTATGTTAATTTCTCCTCAAACCGTTAAGATGATGCCTTAATATTATATATTATCTTGGATAGTATGGGACTAGCCCGACCGGCGGCCGGTGATGCCATAGGTAGCAGCAGTCGCTGGTCGGACCGGTCCCAAAATACGCAACAGCTTTTCTCAGTACAGTTGCCTTAGTTCAATGTATATTCACAGTTGGGTGTTTTTGGCGTGGTTGGGCTGGAGGACATCGCTGTATTTGGCACCAATGTCTTCCAGTCTAAGTATATACAGGATATTCAGCAGTACATTTCTGTTTTATTTGGAGATGTGGTTAACTTGTTTCTGAGCAGTACTATATATATATATATATATATATATATATATATATATATATATATATATATATATATATATATATATATATATATATATATATATATATATATATATATATATATATATATATATATATATATATATATATATATATATTGGAGCCGAGAATTATTGCATATGTGTGCGTGCGTACGAATGTGTGTGGGTGAGTGCGTGCGTGCGTGCGTGTGTGCAGATGAAAGTCGGTGAGATAGGACACATAAGTATGTTTAGGTATGTAATATGGTCACATAAGTTATCATGATTTATGACTATGATATGAAGTTTATAATGTATTGTGTAGTCATCCGTCATACATATTAGTATTACTGTCTTCACGCAAGGGCCGGTGGGCTAATGTGAATAAAGATTCATTCATTCATTATATTCATCGACCTCAAAATCTTCATCGTTATCACCACTATCAGATAAATTTAGTACTTTACAAATTATTGATGAATATTTCGTTCCATCGTCAGTTTGGAGGTTAATCCAGAATTTAACCATTCGCATCTGCACTGTTAGTTTAATAGGATAGGTCCCCAATTCCCCATATATCATACAAGTGGGCGTGGACATTCTTAATTTCAGGATATGTTTGCATAATTACAGTTTTAATTTTTCTAACTCGTCTAAATTTTCATACCCCCTTATCTCACACTCGTATAACATTATGGGAGCCACCATTTTATCAAATAAGTTGAGTTGTAAATCTATTGGCAGGTTTAGGGCTCTACCTTTGCTTAGTAGCGCAAACATGGCTCTGTTAGCCTTTTCACCTAATTTGTAATCTACTTCGATAAAAACTACCATTTCTAGAAAATAAAATTCCCAAATATTTGTAATCGTTTACCTCTTCTACCACCTGGTCAAGTGTAAATAGATTGTCGTTGGTGCGTTTCTTTCCAAATACAATCACCTTGGTTTTGTCAGTGTTACCCTTTAGTTTCCACATTTTGCAGTAAGAATTTAGTGCATCTAGTGCTTTCTGTAAGTCCTCCTTGGTGTCACCAAGGAGTACTGTGTCCATATAAAATAATCATAAGTTTAAGCATATTCTGGATTTCGATAGTATTTGCCATTGTTAGATAGTTACATTGTTTACTAGTAATAAATGTGTCTAAATCACTTTTATAAACAATGCAAATAGGAATGGTGATAGGTTTTCCCCTTGTCTAACACCGATAGACGACTGGAAAAAGGTAGATGTGCAGTTATTGGAGAAGACACAGGACTTCGCATTCTTGTATAGATTCACAATAACGTTGAGAAAATTTCCTCTAATTTCGCAATTTATCATTTTTAACCATAATGCTGTACGCCATAGTTTATCAAAAGCTTTTTAGTAATCAATATAGGCGCAATACAGCGTATGTCCTTTGAATCTATACAAATCAATTAGGCATTTTAGTAAAAAGATGTGCTCTGTGATTTTTTTCGGAAACCTGCTTGGTTCTCTTTAATTAAGCCACACACTTCTGAGAATTGCGTCAATCTATTATTCAGGACACTTGTAAATAATTTGCCTAAACACGATAAAAGAGTGATGCCTCTATAGTTTTCAGCTGACTCTATGCTTCCTTTATTTTTGTAAATATGTACAGTTAGTCCTACAGTCCAGTCATCTGGTGTTATTCTTGTATGTAATACTGTATTAAAAGGTTTAACCAATACAGGCATCATTATATCACTGGTGTATTTTAGGAATTCATTTATAATGTCATCAGGGCCGCCGGCTTTCCCGTTTTTAAAAGATCGTAATCCTTTTACAATTTCGTTTTCATTTATTTCCATATTTATAATATCGTTTGCCTGTTCTTTTGTAAACTGTCTGTCTCTTATTTCGTCGTAAAAGACATCGTCATCCAAGTCTGGGTGTTCTCTTTCGAACAAATCCTAAAAATGATCTTTAAGTGCTCCTAGGTGTTACTTTGACATTTTGTTTTGGACGTTTGGCTTTAAAATACGCCACAATTCTTTGGGCTCATTAGTTTTTGTTTATGCATTATGTCATTATTATAAAATTTGATAGCCCTGTTCATTACATGTTTTGTATTTTTTGCTATTATTTATAACATTTTAGCCTGCTGTCGTTTGACGTGAGCATATTATGCCGGTTTTTCGACCTTCAGTAGGCTAGTTTTGCTGCTTTACATTCTCCATTAAACCAAGGTGTATGCTTAGTTGTGTTATGTTTATCACGTCTATGTTTAAACATTTTACTATGCCTAGCATTTTCCATAAAATTATCTTTAATTTTCTTGCACACTGTTAATATCGTGATGGTTATCTAGCATGCTTAACACTTCCGTTACGCATCCATTTGGGAAGTTATCACAGTAGAATTTGTGTTTACTTGTATCCCATTTCACTCCTTCATTTACTTCCACTGTAGTTTGTGCTATGGTTGTACTGTTATTAATGCCACGGGCATTTGCTCTGTGGAATGTGAAGTTAAATGATACAGAACAGTGGGCATCATAATATAGTGGCTCAAATTCCTGGATTTCCAAATTGTCCATGTAAGTATGTATGCATGATTACTGTATTCTGCGTCCTCACCTGGCTTTGTATTTGCTGGCTCAGAGTAGGGCGTATTCCAAGGCTCTCTGTGCTGGTGTCTCTTCTGGCATCCTTAGCACATGCCCAAACATGGACTATCTTTGCTGGGCGACTTTTAAAGACAGCGGCGACATATTGCACATCTTGTATAGTGCATCATTGGAAATTATGCTCTCTGGCCAGCGGTGTCCAGTGATGGTGCGTAGGTGTTTTTGGTGGCAGGCATCGAGTTTGTCTAGAGCTGCCTTTGAAGCTGCCCAGCTGTTACAGCTATACAGCATCAAGGATACGCAGGCTGCATTGTATAAACGTAGCCTCTTTATCAGGGGCATCTTTGATCTACGAATCCGTAGCTTTCAGAAGGACTGGAAAGCTATGTTCCCCATGACGCAGTGTGCAGAAATGTCAGCAAAGCAATGAGCCCAGGATTGAACTTTTCGTCCATGGTTCACCATCACGAAGTGGGTCGTCATTTTCTATAGTTTCATGATTTGTCGATAGGTATATGTGGGTGAACTCTGTTTTGGATTCATTCATAGAGATTCTCAATTTTTAGTTTGCTTGCACCTATTGGGAGAAGTTCGTCAAGGGTTTTTTTTCCTGGTCGATGAAGTCCACATCGTGGGCATATTCCATCTCCAGTGGCATGATTTCAATGCGGCAGCAAGGTAGCAGGTGAAACGCACCGGAGATAGACCATCTCCCTGTGGGGAGCCGATTGATGTCTCAAACTCTACAGACTTCACTGACTAGACTCGTACTCTCAGCTTGATGTCTGTAAGCAGTAGTCTCACTAGTCGTAGCTCATCTTCATTGCAACTGGCCTGGCGTAGTACATCTAGGAAATTTGAGCATTTAATTGTGTCGAAGGCTCGTGCCATGTCAATGCCCATTTTGGGGAAGTCCCAGTGTTTGGGCATGACTACCAACACAAGCATGCCTTGAGCCCATACAATGTCTGTGCAGCTGCGTCCACGTTTGAAGCGACGTTGACATGATCCGGTGAAGTAATCGATCTTGTCTCGGATGCGGCATAGAGTAACATTGGATAGGATTTTCCAGGAGGTCATTTGGCGGGTGGGGGGGGGGGGTGCAGGTGGCTTCTTGGGCTTGGGTAGTGCGATAAGGGTGCCTTGGCCTACACCGTCGATGGGAAGGTGGTCCATAAAAGCTGAATTGATTAGGTGCGTGATCGGTTTTGAGATAATGTCACTTGCATATTTGAATAGTTCATTGCTCATGCCATCTGGTCCAGATGCACGTCCATTTTTCATGGCTTTATGTGCCTTCTCAACTTCTGCTGTTTTAATTAGTGCTAGTAATGACCTGGGGTCTCCTGAGAACGGGTGCAAGGGCTCGTCATCGTTGTCAGTGAACTGTTCCTTGAACCATTCTCGGATCGCCTTGGCTTTTCCCTGGTCATTCCCGATGAAGTGTCCTTCAGAGTTGTGTACAGTGAGTGGTGGTGTGTAGTCAGTAACGCTCAGGGCTCGGGCTGCCGAAACATTTTGTGACAGTCATCCGTGGCAGTGATATCATCTGCTAGGGAGTCTGTTGAATAGCAAGATCTTCGTATTCCATACCATTATCGACCATTAGTACATCGCATTGCTCACTCACTGCTGCAGCGCTTCTTTCCAGGGTATTTAGTTTTCGTAGGATTGTTGCCACCTGCTCGTGAAGCGATTTGTTATTTAGTTCTAGAGTGTATATGTGAGTTCTTATGCCGGGTATGGACTTGTCTATACTGTCCAGTTTATGTAATATTTGTTGGGCGAGACCATCACTGATTTCTTTCACTGTATCCGAGCCCGTTACCCGTGGGTCCGTTGATACTTGCTCGACGGGTTGATTGTTTCCCGGTTGGGGGCTAACATTAGCTGTTGGTGTCAGCCCCCACCCCCACCCCCACCACCCACCGCCTCACCCCCCCCCCCCCCGGAGTCAGGTAGACTTCATCATATAAATATTCAAAACTAGGCGAGCTAGGCGCTATGCGATTTGTCTCTCCATCGACAGTTTCGACAGTTTCTAGAGCTAATAAGATCACTTCAGCTAGAGACTGTTCTTGTATTGGCACGTAATTATGGCACTCTTTCGTTCTGCGATCTTTATGACGTTGGTTCTCAGAATTACCAGGACTGGGTGTGTTCTTTTTTCGTTTCCGTTTGCCTCTCGTCGCATTTTTGATGCTTTGCTGATTTATTGACGCCGCCACACCCTGACTTCCCCACTGGGTGAGCGTTTACAGAGGAGTCTATCTGCGAGCATTTTACACAGGTCGTTTCCATGACTAGTGTTCATTTGTGCATAACGGGTTTGACAGGCATTTACAATCAACACAGCGGTCACGCAATATCTCTCAGTGTCTGTGAGTGGTAGATAATACTTACTATCGTTCGCTCTCGCTATACACTATTTTGACCGGTAGTGAAAATGATCACCTGAGAGATTGAGTGAGTACAGTTCACAGACCTCAGTGCACGGCTAACGATAGTGAACACGATCGCGGTGTGGGTGCTCGACAATTACTATACTAACTATTAACCTGTACTCACAGATACTCCCCGATACACAAGAAAGCAGACTTTGAACATGGCTTTTACTTATTTACACTGCGCAGTGGCGGATCCAAGTGGGGGGTGGGGGTGGGTGCTGTACTCAGGGGCACGTGCCCCCCCTCCCCCACCCCAGCAGGGCTGTCAAATTTTTTTTACTTACCTGCTGGTGGCGGAGTGAGCCCATTTTCAAAAGCTAATTCCCTTGAAATTGTTGGTGTCCACACACACCCCCCACACACACCCATTCACACACACACACACCACCCCCACCCCCCACCCCCCCCCCCCACCCGCCCCCCCCCCCCTGCCAAATGACCTCCTGGATCCGCCACTGTACACCGCGATTTACTATTATCAACTCTCGCAACCTATAAGACACTATAGTCCAGTAAAACTACAAATTAACCTAGAACAAATTGCAACATAATTTATTTCTTTTCTGCGGCATTCATGGGACTGCCAGGTGTCACATATCAAAAGTCCTCCAAAATCCGTCGATGGGAAAGTGGGTAAATTCGCATATTTAGCTACCGCCATTATCCGAATAATGAAACTTCCCTTACCTGCTTCATTCCGCAAATAAACGAAGTAGAAATGTTGTCTAAGCTCTGAATTTCATGGTCACGGAAGACAGTAAGCAATTGGCAATATTGCCTTGAACCACTTGTACAAATTCTCCAAACCACAGATTAAATATGGTTGTATGCACAGGGCCGGGGTAATTAAAAAAAATTATATTTAAAGTAAGTTTAATTTTGTTTTTCGCTTTTAAAATTTTATCTAAAATAAATTGCATTTTAATTTTCACTTTTATCTCACAATTTGAATAAATTTCTATACAATTCAATCAGAATATGGACATGGATTTAGATACATGCGTTATTTGTAACCAGAGCCTAGAAAATGGCTCACAAACTGTTAAGCTTCGAGTTAAAGGCTGTGACGGTATTAACAATGCTAGCAGAGCCCGTGAAAGCGATGTCATAGCTGAAGTAGGACAGAGGGTTCATGTAAAATGTCGACGGGAGTTCATTGATCCCAAGCGGATTGCCCGTGATGCAGAGAAAATTGAACAATCTCCGCCACCCATGCGAACACTCCGTTCAGAAAGTCCAACATTCAATTTTAGTGAGCATTGTTTGCTATGCGGATACCCTGCAAAAATTCAAGATGGAAAGAAACGTGGCTATGATATTTATCCAGTAAGTACTCATGACTTTCAATGTAGTATCGCCGAGGCCTGTGAGCAGAGAAAAGACGAATGGGGCAAACTTGTAGCTGGGCGGCTTGCCTTCACGCCGGATTTATGCGTTGTCAATGCAGTATACCATCAAAGCTGCAGCGTAAATTTTCGAACCATGAAAAATATCCCTAAAATGCACTCATCTTGCTCATCCCAAAAACATGGAAGGCCAGAAGACTTGGACAGAGTAAGAGCATTTAGTGCGACAATGGCATTTCTTGAAAATAATGATGATGAGCAGCTGACCCTGCACGACCTCGTTAATAAAATGCAAGAGTATCTCGATGATAAAGAGAATAAAGCATACAGTACAAAATACATGCAGGATAAAATAAAAGATAATTATGGCGATGAAATATTTATTAGCACTGTGAATGGTAAGCCAAACGTTGTTACCTTTCGTTCTAAAGCATCTACTATTTTGACTGACTTCTATAAGGAACAGAAGAGAAAGGATTCCAAATCAGAGAGCATGCTAATCATCCAGACAGCTGCCAAACTGCTTAGACACGATATTAAGTTAATTGATTCATGCACATCATCTGAAAGCTATCCATCAAGGGAGCAAATGAGCGACCCAGTAAAGGCATTGAATTATTTACCACAGACACTGTGGGAATTATTGCGGATTTTGTTTACTGGAAAAGACACAGAAATGAAACAGGCATCAGTTGGACAGGCTATTATGCAAGGAACTCGTCCTAGAGTTATTTTGGCACCTTTGCAGTTTGGGCTGTCATGTGAGATGCACCATAAATTTGGATCGAGATTTATTGTTGACACCTTGTACAAGCACGGATTTGGATGTTCATACGCGGAGATACAGAGGTTTGAGCGCAGTGCATCACTTCATGGTGGAGATCTACCACAGCCATTATCAGGCGAGTTCATTCAGTTTGTTGCCGACAATGTGGATCACAATATTTGCACAATAGATGGGCATAATACATTTCATGGAATGGGAATCATTGCATCTGTTACACCAGGAAACCTTTCGTGCAAACTTATTCCAAGGATAAATGTAACATCTGAAGATATCAAGCAAGTTGGCAAGATCTGTATCAGGAACTGTGAGTCTCAGCATACCAGGAACTTCCCATTGACCTTTAAGGAGTTAACTGCGATGGAACAAACAGACCCAACAGCTGACATTGACATCCTCTGGGATTTCTCTTTGTTTCGGCGTGCAAGGAGAGAGTCATGGTCTGGCATGATGCAAACTGTTCACCAAGGAGTTTATCCAGGTAAATCGTCTGTTATTTTCCTTCCGATGATAGATCTAGAGCCAAGTAACATGACCTGCATCTTTTCCACTTTGACTTATGTTTGTGAACAGGCAAACCGATACCATGTTGCACCCGTGATTACATTTGATCAGCCCTTATTTTGGAAAGCTATGACTATCATAGAGATTGAGCCGAGCTGCAGTCCATTAAAGAAAATTATTCTAAGACTCGGAGGTCTTCATATGGAGATGAGCTTCCTTGGCTGCATTGGTCACTTAATGGCAGGAAGCGGTCTTGCGCCTATTCTAGAGGTAGTCTACGCTGAGAATGCTGTCAAACACATTCTTAGTGGAAAGGCAATTTCTCGAGCAGTTCGAGGACACCTCATGGTTTTTGCTTCTCTCAGTACAATCTTGATTGCAAATGCATACAACCTACCACTACCTACAATTGCAGATGCTGAAGTTGACACAGTAGAATATTCCGCTGCAATGTATTCAAAAGAATTGTTTGACAATGATGATAATGTTGCAGGACATGAAACGATTGAAAGTTCCCTAAATAAAAGTCTGGTTAAAGTTGGAGAGCTCTATGATGACATTATCAAAAATCCGTATGTAGCTACAAGATTGTCCTCGGAAAATGCATTACATGATGTCAAGGACAAACTAGACTCAGAGAAGGTGGTCATGAAAGATAAGAGGACTACACGACTCTGGCTTTTGTATATGGAGTTGGTTGACATTCTGCGCAAATTCATTAAGGCAGAACGAACGAGAGGAGATGCTGGAGATATGGATCCAACAGAATGGGGCTGGAAAGTTCTCAACCACCAAATGCTGCCTGTTAAGACTGACATGCTGGCAGCACCTGACGATTTACTGTATTCATTTAGATGCAGCTGCAAAACTGGCTGTGCATCAAAGAGATGCACCTGTAGAAAACATGGGCTCAGCTGCACATCCGCCTGCGAAGACTGTAAGGGTCTCAGTTGCTCGAATTCAATAACGCTTATTGAGGAAGATGACTTGGATAATTGATGCAAGATGAAATTAGTAGAAACCAGGTACCTATGCCATACTATTTCATCTTAGCTTAGCTTAGAAACACACAATACCGTGACATAATAAAATATAATATGTATTGTATCAATATCAATGATGGTATTAGGTAAATTCATGCAAGTGGCATAACACAATACATTTAATTTGTGGAGAATATGTCAATCGTATTCATTTATTACTAAAGAATTCCAAAAATACCCAGTCTCACATATATTACATACCGGTTTTAAAGAAATAAAGAAAAATGGATTTTTCAGCTGAAATGGCCCAAATCTGGTAATAATTATGCAAATTTTACCCTTTCCCCTATTGGAATTTTGGAGGACTTTTGATATGTTGTACATGATGGCCCCCTATACACTGGGCGAGGTAAAAAAATTCTGTTGCAATTTGTTCCGGGTTACAATATTTTGGCCTAGATTGACTGGACTACTATCCTTATTTGCACTTGTATACACACTTCTATAGATTCGTACTGTTTTAAATCTGCGAAATTTGGTTTTAAAGTGTAGATCATGGCTGGAATTTTCTTTTGAAAACAGATAGAGTGATGCTAGATTAACATGTTATCATGCACTTTTATTCTTTTTAAAACGTGTATGCTAGAAGAACGTGATTATAAATGTTGAAAATTATGCCTTTTGTTGCTTCCTAATATCACTCGGCAAGTTCCGTAAAACCGGTGAAACGCACCACGTGACACGCGTCACAAGTGGAAGGGACGAGGGAATTCCCTCTAATCATTAACATGTTATTTAGTCCGACTGGCAAGGAGAAGAGTTGCATTTAGATATATTTATGCAATTAATTTTGTTAAAATGACACAAAGATGCGTAGTACGATATCGAAACACACGTGAATAATTTATCCTTTGATTAATTTCCATCAGATTAAACTTTGGCAATGTTTGCCGAGCGATAGGATTGAGATTTCGGGGGTCTCGGTGGTAGGCATACATGTGTTAAAAATACATGAATTTTCACAGTCATACTATTGATTCTCATATAAAAAAAGAATTGTGAATCGTGTTCTAAAATCCCGCTGTACATATTAGAATATATTTTCTAATATTAAACGATCTTTAGCGACAGCTCAATCGCCAATCCATCCAGCTAGCATTTAGCATTGCGCGAATCGAAGGTTCGTCGTATCTTCTTTCCAGCAACAAACGGGTAAATCGAGTCCACTAAACGATTCCTTCACAGGAATGCCGGAATCGCGATAAATGATAATGATTGGATAAAACCCGCATTCTTTCAGCTCATACATATTAATGAGCAATAATAAATGGCGACGCTATCTTAAGCACTGACTACATTTTACGGGGAATTATAGACATCATAACGGATTGTAGCGGAATTTAGAAAAGTGGCCCATTTAAATTGACAATCGCTACGCCAGTTGTTGAATGTTCTAGATCTTACCTCGTGCATGCATTTTCTTGCTAAGATTTCCAATTCACCTTTCCAGAGAATCCATCTATCATCTGACGTCATAATCAACTACGCGACGTATAGAATGACATCACAATCAATGACGTCATTATGACGGATATTATGAATGACGTAGATAAGTTCTCACGAACGCATAGGCGAAGACGGACTATGAGTTGTTGTACGAATTGTATTTTTTACTATTTAATAAATATCCTGTTAATTATTTTGAAACTAATTTGACCGGGCGCTGTTTCTGCATTAGGCCGCAACCGCACCCAGTCAAATTAGTTACAAAATATTCAAAAGCTTAACTGTATTGTTTTCAGGAAATTGATAGTCAAGGCATTCGGGGATCGATCAATCTCAACACGGCGACGTGTTGATGGAGCGTAGCTAATGATGGGCGGGGCATAGTTAAAACTTGGTGCAACTGATATTTACCTGTCTGGAATCGGACTACACTTTATTGTTGCTATGTTTGGATGTCAAAGAACACTGTCCAAAAACGTAAAATATAAATGTCATCTACTTACCTTACCACTCCACTCTAGTCTAGCCCAATACATACCTGTAGACACCCAATTGTTTCATCCGAATCTATAAGTGGTATCCAAGCAGTAACTGTTAGAACTGAATAAGACGAGTTGTCTAGATAACCAGAATCTGCAAAATATCGTGTAATAAAACCTGGTAAACGATATGTAGCTGTGCATTGCAGATGTCTGGGACTGGAGATGCATTGTTCTGCCGGTGACTAAGAGAGTTCTGCTTGGGAAACTGGCTCGCAAACAATAAAATTAGCTCATTCCATGCCTGGTACAAACTTTCCCGTGCTAGTACCACGCTGAGCCAAACACGCTTAGCAACTGAGTCCTAATGATGAAATATATACAATCTAGTTATTTATTTGAATTGATGCACACACTATGTTTCATTAATATTGCATTTCTTAATTGGAACCGCATTTCATGTTCATCGCAGTGGAGACGTCGTTACTTTAATGCAAGGGTCCACGCACCAAAATTTTGATAAAGTTTCATTAACGTGTGTGAGTACCTTCTGTATTGATGGCAGTAGCGCCATGTGCTTCCGATTAGATGATTGATCTCAGTAACCGTAATTGTGTTCCATTCCTGATTCAGAGCAAGTCCAAGGGCACACTTATTAATACTGTATTAGTACGTGGATGGTTCTCTGATACGTATCGTATAACAGAACTATCCACATATTAATACAGTCTTAATAAGAATGTTCCATGCAAACTCAATATCAGAGATTCAGGAGACTTTGTTGGCCGATTTAACACCTAAATAGTGTACAGAATAGGATCAGAGGTAAGCTTAGACGAACGTGGTCACGCAGTGTCCTGATGAAACAATAAGCGCACATGCTGTTGCATAAGGGGAATGACAACTGCTGTGATGGCCTCGTTACAATAACGTCAAACATGCAGGTTTTCATGAATCATAACGAGGCATATTGCTCATTTTCCATGGCTCTACTGCCGTGCTATCTGTCATGCTCTATGGTTTGGTTTGCTCACAAGATCTGGATTTATTCGTAAATAACGTCTGATTCAGGGGCATCGTGCAAGATTCAAATTTGAGGGAGCACAGATTGGGACTAGTTTCAGTGACACAGTCGGTATGTCAAAATCAACCCTGATTTAAAGGGATGCTAATCCCATCTCAAATGTTATACTGCACCGATAGATTATGGTTTATAGATTCCATTTCATTCATATCATGTCACATTCCCTTATCTGTATCAGAATTATCTGCTGTGTAATATCGCGTAAATGTTGAACAGTGATCGCCGCCATTTTGTCTCCTCAAGCGACAGTGTGTGATGTCATGCACGTGCCAATGCATTAGATTCTTTATTATGTAATACTGATCTCGCTGAATATTTTGAAACTAATTTGACTGGAAGTTGTTGCTGCCTATGGCAGTAACAACTTCCAGTCAAATTAGTTTCAAAATATTCAACAGCTTACCTGTAGGATTGCTTTTATACAACATTGCCAAACTATAGATGGCACCGCTATGACTGAGTATATATCCCGAGGCAGACAAGCTAGACTTTTTCTGATTGGTTGAAAAGTAAAGCTGTAGAAATGTAGCAAAATTTTGCTACTAAAGCTTGAATATCTTTCTTTGATGGGATGATAAAAGGCTTAAAATTACCTGCACAGTTTATGAGTGGTCTATTACATCACCTAAATAGCTATCAAGAGATGAGATTAGTTATCCTTTAACTAATTGCAGGGATCACCACACCAAAAATTCCTTTAAAATCTCATGCATTTCTGGACATAAATAGTGACATACACTTGCCTGCAAATTTTCTGTTTTGTCGTTTCTCAGCTAAAATATTCAGTATTCAATATCCTCGGTATTGTCAATATTTTGGGGAGCAGCCCAGGCTCCCCGCGCACGACGCCACTGGTCTGCTTCCATTGACTGAGAAGCCATTTGCAACAAACGTTCTAATGTTCGTTATTAATGTAGAAAGACAAATAATTCATTATCCATGGTTTGGTAATGTTGAAGAATGATTAACCATAGTATGCTCGTGTAACTTTGTGAAATGCAAGCTTTCACTTCTCCGATCACAGTATACAGTATCTATCCTGTAAGTTCTAGGCAATTCCTCCTTGCCAGTTACTAGTTTTAATTGTCCAAGTAGTGTACGGCTCGCACTACTATTAGTCAGGAGTAGAACCATATGTGTTGGATGAGCACACGCTATGCACACCCCAATCTAGGTCACTGTGCGCTGTCACACCAGTCACATGAAGTGGGGTTTAGAGTTTGCTTATACTCATGCCAACGCGTTAGTATATCAATATGCCAGGTATCTTACTGTGACTGAGTGTATTTTCCAGACATAGTTCGCTCTCTCGGAAATGGTTCAACTAGTCATTTTCCAAGGTACTCTGCAAAGGTGGCTTATTATGGGATAGGAAGCTTTATAAACACGTTCAATATTTTACTTGAGTCATGTATAATGATTAATTAACTTCCATGGCCAGTATGTTTGCCTTCGATGACTCTCCGATGTATCTATCAAGGCTAATTATTCATTCTCAACACCATTTCATCATCGGCTTAGGAATACATCACCAAGGTTACTTAATTTGTTCCATTTCATGTATTGAATAACAGCCTGGTCATCGATTAGTATGTCCATTTCCCGATAATTTTGTTGTCCATCACATGACAAGTTAGTAAATAGTGCTCTTGTACTCTTCGAGTTTGAGCTTTGTCCTTGTTAATGTGATTTTTTCCTGCATCATTTTACTTGAGTGGAATTAATCCTACCTAGGTATCCAAATCATGGAAAAGAAGCATATAATAACCGATGTTCTGTAGATAGACCACACACCCACACCCTTTTCCCCAATCACATTGTCTGGGCACATGAAGGTGGTGAATCGGACATGCTACCGGATGTAAGGATGTAAGGATGTTATGAATGTTATGACGGATAGCATGCCAAGTTATTCACACTATGATGCCAATTCCACCCCACCATTTGAAAGCTGTGTTACCAAATATCTATGATCAGTTACGGTATCACAATAGCTCCAAATATACTTTCTATGCACTTTCTTTCATACGGATGCATTGACGGAGTGTGACAACCAATATATAACTATGCGAAGTTCTGATGATATCAGAACACAGAGTTGATATTTTCCAGTGTATACTGTAGGGCTATTGTAAATCTATATATCCAGAATGGTGACCATTTTCTCATTTGTTCCAAACGCAGCAATTGATATATATATATATATATATATATATATATTGATTGATATGTAAATGCGAGCACAATAGGCAGTGCACCATATACTGTTGGTAATTGTGGGAATATTTTGCAATAACCTCAATATCTGTTATCAGAGGCAGCTACAGACCATGTACATATCGTTTCCTTGGAGTATGAGGCTACAGAGATACTATTTAAACAAACAAGCCAATGGCCTTTCCAAGTGTATCCATTCATCACATGACGTCATAATCAACTACGTGGCATGTATGATGACGTCATACTCATGACGTCATGAATGACTCGATATAGTCCGTCTTTAATGCTTAATAGTCCGACACGTTGTACGAATTGTATGTCTTTACCATTTAATAAACATTCTGTTGAATATTTTGAAACTAATTTACTGGGCGCTGTTGCTTCCACCCAGTCTAATTAGTTTCAACATATTTAACAGCTTACCTGCATAGTTTTCGGGAAGATGATAGTCAGGGAGTTCAGAGATCGATCGATCCCAACATGGACGAGGTGTGAGTGGAGCTTAGATACAGAGAGGCCAGGCATAGCTAAAACTGGAAAGGTCCATTCTGACAAGCGAATCCTATGGGAGCAGTTCTAGTCCACAGTCGACTTGGCTATAATGTGAGCATTTGACAATGGAAATTGTTTGATACTGACACTCCCATGGTTTTAGATACACTTTTTTTTAGGATGATACTGAGTTATCTAGAGAATAGGTATAATAAGATTTCACTACCTTTTGTCCGTATGGGGAAGATGGCATTGCATTTGTGTCTGCGTGCGTGCGGGCGTGCGTGCGTGCGTGCGTGCGTGCGTGCGTGCGTGCGTGCGTGATTGGGTGGGTGGGTGGGTGGGTGGGAGGGAGAGTGCGCATCCGGAACTGTATCTCAAATACTACTTGTCCGATTTGACTCCTAGAAATCAGAAAACTCAGAAAAATCCGAGGAATATTTAGAATTACCAGAGGGCGATGGTTTCCAAGCTTTGATTACTGCTGAAAGATATGCCATTCGCACACATTACGAAGCAATTTGGGGCAATGCCATTGAATGGCGCTTTAAACCCCTAAGTCTCAAAAGTACAATTGTCATCATTGATTTTCTGTTTAATGATACCATAAAGACGGAATCTAAAGTCTAAGAATAAATCAATTCCTGCAAAAATCTCACAAGGTGACACTGTCAACTAGACTATGATCCCTGATCACAAGGTCAGTATGTTCCATTGTGTTCAAATATTAAATCAGCGACTAACTGATCATATTGGCTGGCTATGCGTTGGCTTGGTATAAGCACCTTCTCCATTTCCCACTGTTTGTCGAGCCTACCTCTATTCATACCTTCTCTATTTATGCCATGTAATACTAGAGTTAGCTAGTTTATTTTCAGAAAACTTATGAAATATTTGGTCTAGGTATATCATTATGATATAACCATTGTTTATGGGTGGCAATTATGAACTGCCTTCACTGGATGGCTGCGAATGTGCATCTAGATAATTCCCTGGATGCATCGGAATGATCGATATTTTGTGGATTGCTTAAAGTATAAAAGAAACGTTTTGTTTTCTATGCACAGGATATCAGAAACATGCATGTGGGAAGCATCAGTGGCAGTCTGGCACAAGCACCATTGCCTCTATAGTGATGAGTTGTTAAGTTCATAGACTAGACATTTTCTCAACCAAATAATAGATATGTGGTGTTGAGTGACACATTAAGCAATTCACCAATCGTGAATCATTTTTCGGTGAAACGATATGGCTAGTGGGAAAACAGCTATTATAAATGGATACTGAGCCATATAAATAAATGGCGTGATTGATTGGTTGCTGACATACATATGCATTCAGAGCATCGCCATGTATATGGAAACAGTGACGGAAGGGAGTTTAATAATATCACACCAACTTTTGAATATCAAGGACAATCTACTATCTGAACTAAATCGAAACATGGGCACATATTATTTCAATTATTTCAAACGCAAGATATGGTATGTGACCAAATCTATCCAAACAGTCTGGATTTAATATCATAATTGTCAGCAACAACCATGAATAATGCCTAAAAGAAAGAAATATATGCTGAACAGAAGTCTGGGTAACCAAACAAAAGGTAGAGCAAAATTGTGGTGACCCAAATAAAGTAGCAATATAATAATATAAGAGTGGTAGTATTTGTAGTAGTAGTAGTAGTAGTAGTAGTAGTAGTAGTAGTAGTAGTAGTAGTAGTAGTAGTAGTAGTAGTAGTAGTAGTAGTAGTAGTAGTAGTAGAAGGAGCGGCAGTTGTGGGTTACTCCATTTTAAAACAATTTGACTGCTTTCTATTTTATATCCCATATCGATAAATTCTGTTACTGTTAGTGCGACATTACCTTGGTGCCACGGTACAGTTGTGGCATCATTTTGTGGTGTCTTTGTGCGCAAGTTCCATACAGGATTACCAGCAATCTCAGGTCCAACTAACTGCTCTACAGCATTCAGCAGGCGATCGTTTGACCATAGCATTCGAAATCCCTAATAAGAGTCGATAGCACTGTTTAGTAACTTTTAGTAATCCGAAGTCCAACTGATCATTTACAATTAAAGCTCCTGATAGCAGCTCAATAAATAGTTATGCCACTTAGTTAGCCAGTTAGTCGATGAGTCAGTCAGTTAGTCAGCCAGCCTGCCAGCAAGCCAGCCAGCCAGTCACAAAAGCTTATCCGAGCTGTAGTTTCACATATTTTCGGGCTATAATAATGAGACTAGATGGAGGGGGGGGGGGGGCAATTGTTCGATGGGTTCCGAAGATATGCGATAAATTTGGCGTCAAAAGGTCAAAGGCCAACGCCACGGTGACCCGATTAAAATGATTATTTTGAAAACCACATGGCTGAAAGACACATTTGTCAATCACCCTGGTTCTATAAAATAAATTTGGCGCAAAGTGAGCTGGAAGCTTGCTCGTGGTGTCCCGAAAATATCAAGGTCATAGCGTCATCCGCAGCTGCCTAGATTTCTATGAATATTCTATTAACTATTTTATTTTAATGCAATTTTGTATGGTGTCATCTGCTGTATATTTAAAAAAAATTCTTGAAATTTAGATGTTGTGGGCATAGTTGAAATGAAAGGTGAAAGCAGGTTAATTGGCATTGGAAATTAATTTTCCAGTCACCCGACTGAGGTTCTATAAAGACATGTAGTTTTCTACAAACGGGTTTAAATGAATTACCATATTGTGGGCTAAAGAAACGCGTGTTTCCATGTAGGCAGGATTATACCTTCATCCGTAACGCAGTAATATTATGCAAGCTAATCTCATCTTATATAATGTAGAATGTAAAATTCTATGCACAACTATTTTCGTTCTCAGAAGCTGTTTGTTTCCCGATATGGCTTTCAGTGCTCTGGTTAGTGCTGCACTGCCAGTAAAATACTGAATGACTGGTTTTGATGAGATACTGTTCAATGGACCTTTCCAGTTTTAGCTATTCCCCGCCCATCACTAGCTAAGCTCCACCCACACATCGCTCGTGTTGGGATAGATCGATCTCTGAACTCCCCGACAATCAATTTCCAGAAAGCTATAGGGGTTAGCTGTTAAATATTTTGAAACTAATTTAACTTGGCGCTGTTGCTTCCTATGGCAGCAACAGCGTCCAGTCAATTTAGTTTTAAAATATTCAACAGAATATGTATTAAACGTTAAAGACATACAATTCGTAGAGTATGTCGAACTATTACGCACTAAAGACCGGCTATATCGAGTAATTCATGACGTCATGATTATGCCGTCATCGTACACACATCGTACACGTCACTTAGTAGATTATGATGTCATATGATGTCATGTGATGGATGAATAAACTTGGAAAGGTCCAGTATGTCAGCTACAGACAGAGATACTGCAACACACACAGCCTATTCTAAAGGAGTATTTTGCACTGCGAAGGTAGGAAATGGCTGACACAATACTTTTAATTACTTTAATTTAATGTTCTTTGATAAGTGATGTATACATCCTCAAATGTTTGGCAGAACCTTTGTTAAAACCAGAGGCAAGAAATACTTATGGCTTTACGTTCGTTCTCAGCATGATTTCATGCATATAATAATATATGGTATTTTGTGGGAGCTTCAGCAGGATTTCGGCATACCATAGTCTGGTAGGCCCTACTGATCCAAGAGAGCTGGTACTGACTAAAAAGAGATTCCATCAGTATAGTACTGATTGACTGAAAAACTATATCACTGCTTGTCAGCATGATCTGATTATGCAGGCTTGTATAGACTGAATCACTTTCATAATAAGCGCGTACCTGTGTGAGGCTTCCTATTTTATGAAGAATTATATTCGCTCCAGAAAATTCGTTTTCTAATTTTGTCAGTCTGTCAAAAAGGCCGCACTCTTTGTATAGACCTGAAAAGAGAGAATAACATACGCGATGTTCATGTTGGCGTAATGGTATGGCAAGCATAGGCATGTGCGACTTTTGCTTTGGAAAATCGCGAACTATTAAAAAAGGTCGCGATCTTCTAATGTATCATATATTAGCATGAGCAGTGACGGCGCGCTATCAAAACAATATGGACACCAAGAGTGAGTTTAGATGACAACTCCTACATACTCTAGGGTTAATCATCTAGTCTCTAGCCTATCGCGTGTTTAAATTACATTGATTTCAATACAAAAACGTGACTTACTCGCCTTATCCTGTTTCATAGGCGGGTAGCCTCGAGTAGGTACGAGAGTACGAACTCTAGTAGTTTAAACGCTACTCCAGTGATTCGAGCAACAACTCTACTAAGGGCCTAAATTCACTCTAAGGTATTATAACAAAAGTGTTGTTGCTATGCTACGCAGAAATACCTTTTGGCTAGGCCTAAATTGTGCTTAAGACATCATAATATTGATTATATATTGAGTGAGATTCCGTATCAAAGAATCTCATGGTGTATTCAATGCAGTGGAAACGAAATACTGTCTGAACACTACTTGTAGAAAGAGCAAACTGCATATAATAGTCCGTTCAACAAATTAGTCTAATGCTTAACTTCATTAGCTTCATTAAGCAGAAACCGTTTCTTGTAAAATTATGCTAAAAACTGTTCGTACAATAGGGATCACTGTGGTGAAGCTCGAGTCCATGGCTAGATTAACAAGCATTCTGTATGGGCCCACATGAATGGCAATTTTTATTAACACATGGCCGCATTTAATGGCTGGATATATGGGTCGCTGGTTGGACAAGTGGATGGTGGGATTGGTGGATAGATGGATGGAGGGATGGGTGGGCGGTGTAACATTACAACGTTGAGTGGTATATTAACAGGGGTAGAACGGAGTCGGACTAAACTACAGCGATAAATAGATAATTAAAGAAAACATCTAAAGGATACATCTACAGCTGAATATAGATAAAATATTTACAAGTGGCTACACCATCTTAAGGCATCTAAACGAAGCTTAGGAATAATAAATAAATATCAATATATAAACTTACATAGATTTCTAGTGATGATATAAATTCAATATAAGATTTTGATGTAAATAGGATTTCGGAAGAGTTTTTGACTGCAAAGATTCTGATGCAGTGCATGTACACTGCAAATGCCGAAATAATATCGACAAGCTGGCATGCTGTCCGGCGGTTGCGCATACGAGCGGGCCTATGGGTTTCTGGACATGTATACAGGTGGACGGATGATCAGACAGACGGACAGGACGACGGACGAACGAACGGGCGGAGGGACGAACGGGTGGCGATATAAGTAAAACATTGATTATTTGCTTACTTTTCACCTTTCCTGCCTTATAGAGTCTTTGCGCCAATTCCTCAACTAGTTCTTCTATGTCCTGTTTACACGCATCCAGCTCCTCTGTTTTAAAATAGTCTTCCACAATAATAAACCCCTGCAAGCGAAGTAGATGGAAGTTTTGCTACGAGCTTGAAAGTAGTCACACTTGCAGGAAGTAGAGCAAATGCACTTTGTCCAAATAGGCTACACATATACAAATACACGTATTTTCTCTTATT